>OX336368.1:34965787-35565787 GCA_946902895.1 Fragum fragum | reverse complement strand
TTTCCACAATGTATCTATACAATAAGGTACAGGTTTTTAACCCCTGTCATGCTGAACCCAGAATATTCCTGCTTTTGGCAGGAGGTATAGCCCAAGATCAGCCTGCACACATGTACAAGCCGATCTTCGTACCACCTGCTTGTCCGTTTTGAGCCAGAATTATTCATACCGTATTTAATCTAATAATCACCCATATTCTAATAAACGCCCATCCCCTAAAATACTGCATAAAATGCGGCCTTTTTTCGCCGAATTTCAGTAACAATAAGTGATTCTTATAAAAAAACCCCACCCCAATTCTACGATCAAAAATGAAGTGATGATTAATTGGCGTATTTAAATGAAATGAAATAATATTTGATTTGAATCTATAAGGCAAGTAATGTATTCCTATAAAAACGTAAAGAGATTGTCGCCGCCACTCCATAATTATCCATTATTCGACTTGAACTGCCTAGACTTTACTTTTGATACGTCATTAAACTTAGTTGTCTCATCTTGCCAATATCAGTTGAAGACTGGCTGTGAACAGAAAGAAAAAATTGAAGTTTGTCACTTGATAAAAAAACCCCAAAAAACAACTAAAACAATCTATTTCCGTATCATCTGGACATAGGAGTGATTCTAAAATTTGTTATGAGGCTCCAATTTTCCAGGTGTCTACGGGCGCGAAATTCTTAGATGAAATGTTATTTTGAAATGAAATAAACATATCAATATTGAAAAAAGTTTAATGTTTTTTATCCAATTAAATGGCTGAATCCAAAGATTCTGTGTTTTTAGGTAAAAACTACCGAGAACTACCAATAACAATGAAATCGTTTGCAAGCATTAACTTATTTCTGGTCTTTACAATTCTTACCTCAGTAATGAGCCTAGAAATCATTTATATTAAATCCGATCAGTTAGGATAAGGAGATATGGGTAAAAAAGACACGAAAGTTTGAAATAGCAAAGAAAGACCTTTACCGTGGACGCTCCCTGTCTAGGGCCGTGGACAGGATGTATATCGAATTTTTCAACGCTTATACGTTTTAATATCCGGTTACATTCAGTGAAACGCTTGAAAATAAGTATATGATTTAAATATCCATAACAAAACACTTATTATCATAATTTTCTTTAATTGAAATGAGATTGCAATTTTCAATAATGAAGGAAATGAAAAGAGTCGGGAAAGTTCCCGCGCGGCCATATCTCCTTGGTGACCGGTGCATCTCTACATTGTCGAGTTGAACACCTGGCACACTTACTCATGCGTTAAGATTATTACACGACCCTACTATAACTAATTCGTCCTAATGGACTCGGCCTTAATTTTTGTTTCAGTTATGATTAAATGCCTTAATCAAAACCGGGGCTAAGACGACGGGTACAAGTCTAACGTTATCAAAACTAGCTTTACGTCAATTTTTTTTCAGGTCTTTCAAAAATAGATTATACTTAAAACAGGTACATCTTTATTGTCCTACACATACAGAAATAACGATGATACGCAATGTTGCGAGGGTCAAATTATTATACATTTTAAAATTCATTGTGACAATGATGCGGTGTTGCAGGATTTCCCAACTTTTGGCTGTTTAATTTCCGATGCAAATGCAGATCAACCGTTGGCTTTTAAAAAGTCATAAATACTTCCTAAATAAAATGTCATTATGATTTTCATACTATTTTGTATTCCCGGTCATCTTTCATACCACACACCTCCCTAATAGCCTACCTCCGTATAAAAAAACTCTAATAATCGCCCACCCCCAACTTTGCCGATGGTCACTATTCTGATAATTGCCCTGGCGATTATTGGAATAATTACGGTACATTAAATCATCAACCCACAATTGGTCCTCCAGTTCTTTCCGTTTGATGACTTCAATTTAGTTGTGTAGATGATTTATAATTCAGCATGACAAAGGTTATCATTTTTTCAACTTGATATTGTTAGCTGCAACTTCTTTCAAATGGGAGTAGTCCAAAATTTTGTTGTCTGGGAATGAGTTAAACAATCAACGATTCTATTTGTCATAAAAAATGTTGCTGTAAAATTGATGGTTTTGCATTTAATTTTAATGCAGGAGAAAATTCAAAGTTTATTTAATGAAACACCAATTTGTATTTCAAACTTAAGATATAAGCGCCAAATTAGGTACTTCAAATAAAAAAAGAAAGCAAATCATGAATCATTGGCCCTTTTTAGTGCCCCCCCCCCCCAAGAAAAACACTTGGCAAAACATTGTGCAAAATGAAGAAATTGCTTAGGGGAAGAGGGGGGAGGTTAAGGTGAGTCAGACTCTCTTTTTTTATTTGCAATCTAATTGCAGCTGCTATCAATCAAAAAATTGAGAGACCATTTAAATTGTACAGTTAGACCGCAAGTAAATGCTGACCCCTGAAATTATCTCAAACATTTTCAATAGTTTAGAGGAGTTAGATGTCATATCTATACAACTTACTCGAGCTGTAGTTTACGCATTTAGGTCACCGACCAATTGTTTGATACCAGAATCAGACTGCCTTATCACAGGTCAGTGGGCATGGCTGGTGATCCATGTTTCCTTGATGTCTTCCATCTAGTCAAGGCAGTACTGTTTTAACAGCTATCTTTTCCAACAAATACCTGGTAGGATTTGCTGTTACTTCAAATAACTACAGGTAAAAAACTCCGCCCAACTTTCACTACAGATTAAGAGTACAATAGATGATGAAAGTGGGCCTTTTGACAAAAAAATCTACTGAACACCTGTAAATTACGTTAACCAAACTGACTCATTATTTACTAGCTGCACTAGGAACTTCTGTAAATGTGATTGCTTCCCTACAATACTTGGAATTTAGTAAACCCATCACCACACAATCCTGCTTTTAGATGCCCAACTCAAGAAAAATTAAGAAATTGCTTGTTACTTGCTTCTACCCCAAAAGACAAAAGTTTTTAAAATTTCATCAACTAAAAACTGTGGTCTGTAACTTCTTAGAATCTAAAATTTTGTTATCTGATAATGTGTTGAAGAGAAAAAAACAAAGGTAAGCCAAGCAGATGATCTTGACTTGTTTTTAAAAAAGATGACCATGTGATTATTAATTTAATTATTTATTGATCTCTCAAATTTACCATGTAAACTACCTGTATACAGAAAAAAATTATGACAGAAATTTGTCTGTGAATTTTTGGCATATCAAGAATTTTGAAAATAATCTTCAATAATTAGTATTTCATTACAAAGTAGAGAATACCTTTAAACCATTACCAGATTTTTTTACACTGGTTCAAATTCAAAGGAGTTGCAGACAGTAATTTTTAGTTGATGTAATTTTAAAAATCTTTGTCATTTGGGGTAGAATAGTTGTTGATAATGAAGAAATGTCACAAGCAATTTCTTTTCCACATTTTTTTCCAAAGCTTTTTTCTTGAGGTCATCAAAAAGCATCATTGTTTGGGAATGGATTAAAATCCAATCATACTTGTATGCGAGGAATTATGCTAGAACGGTTGTATTTGGCCATCTATTCAGATTGGAAACTAAATAACTACAAAATGCTTGCAAGATGTTGGCACTAAGATGCTACACACTGTGCACTTTCCAACAACCTTTAACCCATTCCCACATAATCCCGCTATTTACAAAAAACAACTCTGGGAAAGAATGTGAAATTTGCTGAAATGGCAGAGCTTGAAACAAATAATTTATTTTTCACAATGTTTTATACTGTCAAAGTGAAAGATTTTAGAAATTCAAACTATTTAAAACTGTTGTCTTTTTCTTTGAAATTGGACGAGTCTAAAACTTTTTTGATTGTAATGGAACAAAATGATATAATAAACAGACACTATACTATTGATTAACCAGTCCTCTCAAAATCCCATTTTTTAAACAACTCTGAAGAAAAAAACTACAGAAAAATTTGTTGAAAATGAAGAAATTACATGTGACAAATAATTTCTTCATTTCTACAATGTTTTCTTCCCAGAAAGATCAAGATGATTTAAGTTCATTGACTTAAAATCAGTGTCTGCAACCTGTTTCAATTTAGAACAGCCAAAAAAAAAAAATTGTCTTGTTGAAATTTTTGACTGATCCAAACTGAAAGAGGTTGTAGATGACACTGAAAATGGGATGCAATTTGAAACGAAACCAGCCATTGTGGTAGAAAATATTGTGGAAAAAGGAAAAATTGCTTGTACAAGCAATTTCTTCTGTTTCCATAATGTTTTCTCAAGTATAAAATCACATAAACCTTTGTTTGTACAGGAATGGGTATAAACCTTACAGGATTATACCAAAAGTCTAAAACTAATACCAATTCTAATGCATATGTCTATCTCATGTATCCCTCCCTCTCCTCATTAACGAAAATATCTTGGGTAAATGAAGATGGATAATTAGGTAAAAAGCCTGTAGAGATACAAAATGTGAAGTTATGTCGACTAATAAGTTTGTAAAGTGTAGATTCCAGGAAATTATATCCTGATCTCTTCCACCATCAATATGTGCAGTCATTGTTGCCTAAAGCAGGCACCAGTTGCATGCATTATTTCTGGTGAATCAAAAGAAAAATAATATATCTTCCATTACCTGGTTTGACAATAATCTTGTCTATTTCAAAGATGTGTGTTGAGAGTAATCAACTACAACTCTGCTTTGAGATTTGGGCATTACTAGCCTTTGCTTTTACCTCCAAAAGCAATGAAAGTATAGCAAAGATCGAGATAGTCAAAATTGCTGTTTTTTTGTTCTTAATGAAAGGTTCTCTCCTTTGAGTTATTTAAATCTTTTATTGAATTTTTTGTCATCATCAAATATGGTAACCCTTGTCATGTTGAACCTGGAATATTCTGTTTTTGCAGGAGGTATAGACAAAGATCAGTATGCGCATAAGTGCAGTCTGGTCATAGTCTACATCTCCTGTCTATCCATTTCAAACAAGAATTGTGTTTGGAATTAATTTTTATGGAGCATATAGTCGCTGGCTTTTGCGCACATCTGTCTGTCAGTTAGACGTCATATCTCAGGAATCCCTGGGCCTAATTGCATGAAACTTTATACATAATCTTCCTAGGAAAATTCCAAGAGACCTTTTTTCAAAATTCCTCAATTCAAGGCTGCATCATTGAAAAAGGGGCCTTAATTTAAAAATTAGTTTTTTGCCAATATCTCCTAGTCTAATAGTCAGACCTTTATGAAATTTCATATTTGAGTAGCAAATCAGACCCTCTTGATCTTAAACTATCGAAAGGTTACGTATAAAAAACATGTCATGGGAAAATGAGCCTTTTGTTATTAGCTTTACGTAAGCTCTCCTTGTTCTGCAAAAACTTATATTGTCCACAACTTTTTATTGGTTACAAATATAGTCTTCATATTTCACATGTGCAGTGCTTGTGACAAACCCTTTTTGAAAGTACTAAGTTCAAGGTCATCAGTCAAGGTCAAGTATCAAGGTCAGAATTTAGAAAATCTTAACTTTAACTTTGTTTTCAATGGTAAGTGATATAGCCTTCATATTTCACATGTGCATTGTTTATGACATGAACTTTCTGTTGGTATGAGGTTCAAGGTCATCTGTCAAGATCAAGGTCATTTCTCAAGGTCAAAATTTCGAAAATTTTAATTTTACATCGCTCATAAATATACAATGGTAAGTGATATAGCCTTCATATTTTACATGTGCATTGCTTATGACATGAACTTTCTGTTTGTATTAAGTTCAAGGTCATCTGTGAAGATCAAGGTCATTTCTCAAGGTCAAAAGTTCGAAAATCTTAACTTAAACATTGTTTATAAGTTTATAATGGTAAGTGATATAGCCTTCATATTTAACATGTGCATTGCTTATGACAAAACCTTTCTGTTTGTATTAAGTTCAAGGTCATCTGATAAGGTCAAGGTTGTTTCTCAAGGTCAAAATTTCAAAAAGAATTACTTTTACATTGTCCATAAGTTTACAATGGTAAGTGATAAAACCTTCATATTTCACACATGCATTGTTATGGCAGTACCTTTATGTTGGTTTTAAATTCAAGGACATCTGTCAAGATTAAGGTACATTCTCAAGGTCAAAATTTCGAAATTCATAACTTACATTGTCTATAAGTTTACAATGGTAAGTGATATAGTCGTCATATTTCACATGTGCATTGCTTATGACATGGACTTTCTGTTGGTACTAAGTTCAAGGTCATTGGTCAAGTTGTCAAGTTCATTAATTTTCAAGTATACCTCCTTTACAAATTGCCAAAATTTCTTGTTACTTTACATAAATGTTGTTTATTAAGTGCCATAGGTAATGTTTATTTCAATTTTTGACCAATGAACCTTACCATGCTAAAAGGGGGCTTAATTCCATGTATCTTTACATTTTGTATATTTCCTACTCTAAAATAAATCAGTCTTTTGTTTCTGCAAGACTACTCAAGTTAGAGTCTTTGTTTTATGTATGGAGACATTTTTCATTGATAACTTTGATAGTCAAGGTATAGTATTTAACCCTTTACCATATAATGACATTGAATTTTACAAGAATCAGGCCTGTGAAGCCAAACAGATTCCTTCAATGTTTGTCAAACTTCCAAATTTCTTGTGAACTGAACGCTCAAACTATATTTGCATTCAATAAGAAGTTTTTTGTCCAATAATGGCATACAGTTTTGTGACAAAAGCCTTATTTATAGACATAATCCGTTTCCGATGGCTCTTGTCTAAATTGGCCATAACTTTTAATTGGAATGAGATTTAATCTTCATATTTCACATGTTTATTGTTTGTGAAAAGATCTTTTTGTTGCTACCAAGTTCAAGGTCATCTGTCAATGTCAAGGTCATTTCTCAAGGTAAAAAATGGAAAATTAAAACTTTAAAATTAGCTGTATTTTTGCAATGGTAAGTAATATAACCTTCATATTTCATATGTTTATTACTTTCGACAAGACCTTTCAGTAGATAATTAGGACAAGGCTCTAGGTCATATTCAAGTTCAAATTGTCAAGGTCAATAATTTCCATCATAAAACTCTAAATTGGCCATAACTTTTAATTGGATTGAGATTTAATCTTCACTTTTCACATATGCATTGCTTGTGATAAGACCTTTTTGTTGGTACCAAGTTCAAGGTCATCAGTAATGGTCAGTCAGTCAAGGTCAAGATCTTTTCTCAAGGTCAAAGTTGGAAAATTAAAACTTTAAAATTTTCCATAATATTGCAATGCTAAGTGATATAACCTTCATATTTCATATGTTTAGTACTTGTGACAAGACCGTTCAGTATTTTCTATTATTATTTTTTGTTTATCCACCAAAAATCATTGAAGAAAATGTTTAATTCCCCTAAGCATGAGCTACTGTTATATTAATTCACTAGTGACAAACACTGGTTGGAAATATATGTTCAATAAACATGTCTTTTAAAAGGCACTTGATGTGATATCTTTACATTTCTGGCAGTAATCAGTCCTAAACTTTTTTTCCACAACACTGGGAAGCCTTCAGCATATGCTATTATAACCTACATAGAAAAGATGTCATGGTAAACTGTTTTATGTTGATTCAAAGCATACTTAATTATTAAGCACTTATTTGGGGAGCATAACCCGTCACTGATGGCTCTTGTCAAAAGAAGTAATGGTGATGGAACAAATGTACTTTCAGTGCGTTCAGCCTTTGATTCTAATGTAAAATTGAAAAAAATATATTCAGCATGACAAAGGTTTATTTTCTCCAGCTTTGTTAATGTTAGAAAATTGAAACTTATATATTTATTTGTATTGCAACTACACAATGATTTAATCCTTACTAAATTTGATCTTGTGTCATTTAAGTCCAGAGTTGTCACCTGCAATCTGATTATCTGAAGGTATCTTTAACCAATTCCCACTCAGTCCTGCTGCAATATGCTTTTCAAGAAATATATTTTAAAAACGTGGTAAATGAAGCAAGTGCTTGTAACATGCAATTTCTTCATTATCCACATTGTTTTCTATCCTTAAAGATAGGTATCGATGTTTATTCATGTTACAGATTTGGATTATTCTTATTTCCTCTCATATGCTATTTGAATACAATATTCTGAAAAGTAGTTTTGTGAAAATTAGAGGTGGCTTATCAGAGAAAAACAGGGTATTTCCCTAATAACCTATGTTTTAATCTATTTTTAGATTAACCTGAGACAGTTACAAACAATAAAGGGCCATTCACGTGGTGCAATTAACCGTTGGAATCTCACATTTAGTTTGAATTACATCAAACTAAAGTTGTTGTTACATCATGAGGAGTTATAATTGCCAGCTGGTCTTTAATTCTGTAAAAATCAGTCAAAAACTGTTGTAAGCATTATTGCGAATATAACGCTTACCGTAGTTTAGGGCTAACCATTTGATGTGACAAGATTTAGGACGTTGGTCATTTGGCTAGTCAATTTATCTTTTGTTGACCTTGGGTCATATGCAAAAGAGGTCATGCAATGTTGACAACCGAATTCCATGAATAACCTGGAATTCCGCTGAACCTTTATATAACCACAAAAAGCCACTTTAAGCCTACAACATTACTGCCAAGACAATATCTGACTCAAATTTAAGTATTAGATATTCGTTTGAACGTATCTTTTGACACTTGGCAATTTTTTCTAGTCTAGGTTTCAGAAACATCGATACCTCCCTTTAAAGACAAAAGTTTTTATTCAAAATTTCATCAACTTGTAATTGCTGTCAGCAGCTTATTTTTTCAAATCTGATTAGTCTAAAAATCTTGTCATCTGGTAAAGGGATAAATCTGCCTGCATATTACGACATTGCAGACTAAATTCCAGCAAGTACGTTATACTGCAAGTTGTATGCATTAATTTGGTGGAAGAATTAGGACAACTTGCCTTACCAAGATTTTATAGTAGTATGCTATAGTGGAATGACAACTATGGCATGATAATGAAGCCAGGTTTTTTGTATTTTTTTTGTAAAAGGGGGAATAAGTCAAATAAGCTGGCCTCATTGTATAGTTTGCAGCCATTCCTATGCAATCCTACTTTTTCGCCTTCCTCAAGATTAAAGCTCTGGAAAACAATGTGGAAAAAAAAGAAATTGATTGTTACATGCAATTTTTTGAAGACATTCTTTTAAAGACTTCTTTCTGAGAAGACTAAGATTTTAAAAAAATTATTGACCAAATATTGGCGTCTGTATCTTTTTTGAATATGGACCAGTCTAAAATTTGTCCTCTGGGAATGTGTTAATTTGAAAGGTGTATCATAGAAAGAACCCAATAACCTGAAGAAAGAATATACATCCTAAAATTGTTACGTCTGGAGTACAACATAATGCACTTCTTAAACAATTTTTAGACAAATTCAGGTAATTTAGGGGATTATCATATCCCCTAACTTACAAAGTAGTGTGGGGTATATTGGTTTCACCACATCTGTCTGTCTGTCAATTTGTCTGGGACTTTTTCATTTTCACGTCCTAGCTCTAGAACCTGTTCACCTACTACCATGAAACTTCATGCAATTGTTGTCAATGATCCAAGGAAGTGTCCGATTGTTTTTGAGTCATGTAGGTGAAAGGTCAAGGTCACAATTGAACTTAAACCCTTTCCTGTTTTTTTTTTTTTTTTCAAAATTTTAGACTTGTAGGTTTTCAGGGAAGTTGCAGACAACAATTATAGGTTAGTGCAATTTGAAAAGTAACTGACTCAGAGGGTAGAAAATATTGTCAGGAAAGAAGAAATTACTTGTTATAAGCAATTTCTTCTTTTTCCACAATGTTTTCTCAAGTATAAAGTCATAAAAATTCTGGGGTTACACAGGAAAGGGTTAAGTTACAAAATGCTGGTTCAAATGTATGTCTGCTTTGTGACAAGTCTAGATCATATAATTCCCATTTTTAACCATTTGCATTTTAGGCTGAGACATTCAAGTATTAAATGACCAGTCATTTCAACCTACATGTAATATGATTATACGTTTCTGGCAATGCAATATTTATTATTGTATATATGAACAAAATCAGATTCATATGTCTGTTTACATGTTTTTTGATTCTTTGATGTCTCTTATAACTCTCTTTTTAGAGTGACTTTGATAATATTTTATGTTTTATGTCATGTATTGTGCTCTCTATCAAAGATGAGACATAAATAAACTATTATTACCATTATGTTACTAAGTAATAATTCTTGCTTAATGTTTAAACAAAACTTGGTTGACTTTATTATGACCTAATAGTTAATTTTAGTCCAAAGATAGAGCAAACATTGATTTTAAAAAAAAACATGCTGAAGATATTACCCAACAGAATAATCCTATTTTTTTTTATCAAAATTGTCCAAATTTAAAAGGGGTAGCAGATGACATTATGAAGTAAGACCAATTCAAAAAGTAACCATTCTATTATTGATAGAAAATATTGTGGGAAAATAAAAAATTGCTTGTGATAAAGGAAACAGTTTTATGCTTGTCCTCATCTTTAGTTAGATAATGCCAAATGATACAGACTCTGGCAGGGCAAATACAATAATCTAACCTAGGAAGCATACAGTATCTTTAGTACTGTTGAGTTTGTCCAAACCCAGACAAAAAACTAGGGCCTCAGAAGGCTTTAGTCATATCTTTAAGTCTTAAAACATGCTGCAATAATCTTGCTTAACCTATTTCAACACAATAGAATTTAGACCAGTCCAAGTTAAAAGAAGTTGCAGAAAATGTTTAAAATCTTTCTCATTTATAGTAGAAAACCTTGTGGATAATGAATAAATCCACAATGTTTTCCAAAGCCTTCATATTGAGAGGTATTCAAAAGGATCATTGTGTGGGAATTGGTTAAAAAGAGTGTTATCCTTTAGCACAGTCCCCTATCAAATAGATTAAAACATTGTGAGAAGACCTTGTCTTGTTTGACTTAACCCATACCCACACAATCTTGTTATTTTGCCGCCCATCAAGAAAAGAGAGTTTGGAAATCAATTTTTGAAAATAAAGAAATTCCTTGTAGCTAGTAATTTAATTTCTTCATTTCGGGTTATTTTCTGCTGCAAAAGGAAAAAAAAAAATGTAAATTTCATCAACTTTTAATTGTCATCTGCTACTTCTTTCAATTTGAACCAGTCTAAAATTTGCCATCTTGTAATGGGTTAATCAAACCTTACAAATCTTGTTGGAAGGCAGCTGGTAATAACTAGTAGAATGGTTAGAAAATAGTTCAGACTGGAGGATTTATGACTATGAGAAGAATGTTTGTAACACCAAATCCATTTGGATGAGAGCCCAGAATTTGGTGACCTGATTTCTATCTTCTCTGCTTTACAACTATTATGTACATGTGAACAAAGGGTACTTAACCCATTAGCAGATAGCAAAATTATAGGCTGGTCCAAATAGAAAGAAGTTTTAGACAACTATTTGGAGTTTGTGAAATTTAAGATTTTTCAGCTTTCTTTGTAGAAAACATTGTAGAAAACATTGTGTAAGATGAAAAAAATTCTGGTTGAAAGCAACTTCTTCATTTTACACAATGTTTTCCAAAATATTTTTCTTGAGGGACTTCAAAAATCATAATTGGATGGGGATGCGTTAAAGGATTACCAACAACAAAATTTTAGACTTGTCCAAATTGAAAGTAGTTTCAGATGCAAAATTTAGTTAATAGAATTGTCATTTTTTTGTCTTTTTGGATAGAAAACATTGTGAATAATGAAGAAATTTCTTGTTTCAAACATTTTTACCTTTTCCACAATGTTTTACAAGGCATTTTTCTTGAGAGCCTTAAAAAATGGGCTTGTGTGGGAATTGGTGAAACATTTATCTTACAAAACTTTGGAATGGCCCAAATTAATACAGGTTGCAGACGCCTTATTACATGCAGCCAAATCAGTAATGTTTTCACTCAGCAATTACAAACAACCCAAATTGATTGAAGATGAACTATACCCCACTGAACGTCTATCTAGCTTTTTGGTGTCCGCTCTCAGCAACTATTAGACGGATTTTATTCAAACTTCACTGATATAACCAGTATCAAGCAGAGATGTGCATATTTTATTTTGGTTAAGGTCCATTGATTTTTGATGGAGTTATGGCTCTTTGCCGAAAAATCGTGTTCGCTCAATTCCTCAGCAACCATGGGACTGATTTTATTTCAGATTTCACAGAAAGACTCGGTATAAGTCAGACATGTGCATATTTTATTATGTTATGGTCCATTTATTTTTGAATGATTTATGGCCCTTTAATTTAAATTTTTTTTTGTTACAGTTCTGTAGCTTTTTTGTGTCCGCTCAATTTCTCGGCAACTATTGGACTGATTTTATTCAAACTTCACTGATATAATCAGTACCAAGCAGAGATGTGCATATTTTATTTTGGTCATGGTTCATTGATTTTTGATGAAGTGATGGCCCTTTGGTGAAAAATCATGTCCGCTCACTTTCTCAGCAACCATTGGATGGATTTGATTCAAATTTCACAGAAAGACTCAGTGTAAATCAGACATGTGCATATTCTATTTGGTTATGGTCCATTTCTTTTTGAATGATTTATGGCCCTTTGATTAAAAAGTCCATTTTATGTTAATGCCCTTTTGCTGATAGCACTTGTTTATGAACAAGTGCTATTGGGGGTATTAGTCCACTTTGCAACAAATTCTAGCTTACGGATTGAGACCATCTATCAAAAATTGATCAAGCAATTAAATCATTCATGTAGATCGAAAACAAAACTTTCAACCCCAACAGATATGTTGAGCTTTCTTGTTGGTTTGGTAATAACTACAGCTTATTAGGTACACTAATTAGGTCACCAAACAAATGGAGTTATTGGGCTTGACTAGCAACCCATTAATTTCGTTTTTGAATCATTATCCAATTATTGGGTAATCATTCAGAGCAGAGTTGACCTTACAAGAAAAAAATATCATGTAGTTTGCTAATTTCTAAATTTAACCCATTCCCACATAGCCATGCATTTCGATGCCCCCCCCCCCCCAATATTTAAATCAACAATGTTTTCTACCCAAAAAGACATAGATTTATAATTCCTGTAAAATATAATTTGTTGTCTGCAACTTCCTTAAATTTGAACCTGTCTAAAATTTTGGCATCTGATAATGGGTCAAATTTCATTCTCATGAAGAACAAGAATCAGGTTTTCTCAGTAATTCAACAATTTGTTTAACATTAAGAACCTCATCTTATTTTTTATCCAGCACAGAAGTAGAAGAGATTAATCAAACTAGACACAAATTTGCCATTTATTTACTGGTTTTTCTCTGCCTTAATTGATTTATTTCAGCTCATCATTTACTCCTTTACCTTTATCCCATTCCTACACATGTTAAAGTAAATATTAAATCCCCAATGACACTTTTAAACACCCCTGAATATAAAACTTTGGAAAACATTGAGGACAATGAAGAAATTACTTGTTACAAACTATTTCTTCATTATCCACAATGTTTTCAACTCTGAAAGACAAAGATTTTGAAAAATTCATCAACTTAAAATTGTCATCTAGCTTCTTTGAATTTGGACTGGTCTAAAATTTTATTGTTGTAATGATTTAAATCTATCAATGTTCATAAATGTTTGTTGCTAGGAAGAGTATATGATTTTAGGTATAGGCAGAATTTATTGACTTGATCCTAACCTTTGTGGAGAATAAATTATGCACATGAATACATTCAGACCATACTTCAACAAATGTCATTCATGTTGGCTCAAGTTATGGAATGGTTGACTACAGTGTGCTTAGGTTGTATACTAGTTGTGATAGTGAGATAGGTAGAAAGCCTGTCTACAAGACAGGAGTTATGACTTCGAATCTTTGCTATGGTTATTTTTAGCTCACCTGAGCACAATTTGCTCATGGTGAGCTTTAAGGATATTTGATTTTCCGACCTGCGTTCTCAAAAATTCCATTTTACAACCCTAGAGTTCACAATTCAGGCTCAACTTTGCTGAAATGTTTAAATTGTCCGGAGGAAGAACCCTATTGAATATTGTGACATTCTGACAAATATAAAGGGAAAAGGAGCCTTATTGACGATTTCCTTGTTACCACTCTAGAGGTTGCAATTTTGACATCTTACTGTGAAGGCTTGTTATATAATGCATTACCTTATGACAGCCTTCCATAATTCTGCGAACTATCATAGTTAAGCCTAAAGCTATATTGATCAAGTGAGCAATATAGGACCATCATCGTCCTCTTGATATGTAAGCCAATATTTTACAGATTGTGTTTAAAATCCAACAATGATAATATGTCACTTGACAAAGACAGACTTGCTTCTATGATAATACAATCTAGGTAAAAAAGTAAACATTCTATAGCTTCTATGCCAAGAGCACTTAACCCTTGTCATGCTGAATAAGATCCTTTTCAGAATTGTATGAAAATCAAAGTGCTGAAAGCACTGGTAGTACTTGTTCACTTGTTAATACTTGCACATGAGCAGTCTTATCTTAGTCTCCAAATCCTGCTAAAACCAGAATATCCCAAGTTCAGCATGACGCAGTCATGCCACATAGGACCTACAACAAACAACTATCAAAACAAATTTCACATATTTTGCCTTGTTACTAAATTTATCATAAATGTCTGTTAATGCGAGATCAATATATTTAAAATAAAGAGGTAAATAATAGTTAAATGACTGTCTAGCAGAATAGATGATAAAAATGGATATGGATAAATAGATGTTAAACTAGATTTTAAAAAATGTACAACGAACTAGATAGAAATAAGAATTGATACATAGTAGATCTAGTACAATTGTAGAATTTAAAAAGGTTAAAAGACATATTTTTGACAGCAAAAAGACAATGATTGTGAATCTCGAATAACACCTATTTTTTCAACACATCGTTAAGTGCTAACCTACATGTACTCATCAGTTGCGATGATGGCGATTCCCACATACATTGTGGAAAATGAAGAAATTGCTTGTACCAAGCAATTTCTTCCTTACCCATGATATTTTCTATAAAAAAAAGAAAAAATTAAAAATTCTATCAACCTGAAATTGTCATCTGCAGCTTCTTTCAGTTTGGACCAGTCTAATTATTTTATGTGGAAATGGGTTAAAGCACAGATAGGTGTGTTGTAGTAAAATACCGATAATAAATGAGAAAATTCCGAAGGCAGCATGTACTTTGCCAAGGGAAATGATTGAATTGCAGTTTATTTTAATGACAGGCTTCCTGATTAGGTTAAATTTCTTGTGATAGTGCATTGGTAAAGCTTATTCAAGATTTAGTTATAATGTTTAGGTAGCCGACCAACAATTTTCTTTTTTATGCCCCCACATCGAAAAATTAGGACATATTGTTTTACGGTTGGATGTCTGTCCGTTTGTCAATCATACCATCTGTCGGTCTGCAAAACTGAACCAAAAAACTTAATATTGCAGATTACCACCATCCTATTCAAGATACAATGTTCATATTTGGCATGATGATGCATCTCCATAATACCCATCTCCTCATGTCAAGGTCAGGGTCATATGATAAGGTCAAGATCATGTACCAAGGTCAAACGTTCAGTCCTATTGAGGGGGCATTGTGTTTCATAAACAGTATGCATAGCAAGCAGAATCAGTTGGCTGAGCGATATGTCAATGACCCCTTTCCCAATAATGTTTCAGCCTCTTAGAATTTGATTTAGCTCAGTCTCAAAGATGAGAATATTTAATCAAAGGGAGACTAATACTACAAATTATTTTCAGAATTAGTAACCTTTCTTGATAATAGGAGAGGTTACAAATAAATGTCATGCCATTATTGGTATAATAGCAGTGTGAGAAAATAAGAATTTGCTTTTCACAAATGATTTCTATTCTTGTTACAATGTTCTAGAGGTTATAAGAATGAAGGATTGTGGTAACTAGTTAATCCCTAACAACACCGTGCTGTATTTTGACATGCGGAAAAATACAATCATGGAAAATATTGTGACAGATTACGAATTTTTTTTAAGTATTTTTTTCTAGACTGACAATGTTTGTAGCCCTGAACTAGTTCAAGTCATATTGATAGTAAATCTATGCATTGTACTTTGATCTGTCATTGCAATGTATTACATATTGAAATAACACAATTTTTATACGCCCGTCGAAGACGGGACGTATTATGGGATCACCTGTGATGTCCGAGCGTCCGGGGCGGTGTCCACTTCTTTGTCCAGAGCATAACTCTGTCACCGTAAGTCCGATTGACTTTAAACTTGGCATTTATATTCTTCTCATCAATACGGAGTGCAGTGCGCAATAACCATAACTCTACCTGGCCTATTTTTTGAGTTATTGCCATTTGTTGTTTTTCATACTTGATTCTTGTCCGGAGTATATCTCTAAAAGTATTATAGCTAGGATCATGGAACTTCATCGGTGTATAGATCTCACCAAGGGGGAGTGCAGTGCACAAGAACCATAACTCTACCTGGCCTATTTTTTGAGTTATTGCCCTTTGTTGTTTTTCATACATGAATCTTGTCTGGAGTATATCTCTAAAAGTATTATAGCTAGGATCATGGAACTTCATGGGTGTATAGATCTCACCAAGGGGGAGTTTAGTGCACAAGAACCATAACCCTACCTGGCCTATTTTTTGAGTTATTGCCCTTTGTTGTTTTTCATACATGAATCTTGTCCAGAGTATATCTCTAAAAGTATTATAGCTAGGATCATGAAACTTCATGGGTGTATAGATCTCACCAAGTCAGAGTGCAGTGCACAAGAACCATAACTCTACTTGGCCTATTTTTTGAGTTATTGCCCTTTTTTGTTTTTCATACTTGAATCTTGTCCGGAGTATATCTCTAAAAGTCTTATAGCTAGGATCATGAAACTTCAAGGGTGTATAGATCTCACCAAGGGGGAGTTTAGTGCACAAGAAATGTAACACTACCTGGCCTATTTTTTGAGTTATTGCCCTTTGTTGTTTTTCATACTTGAATCTCGTCCAGGGTATATCTCTTAAAGTATTTAAGCTAGGATCATGAAACTTCAAGGGTGTATAGATCTCACCAAGGGGGAGTGCAGTGCACAAGAACCATAACTCTACCTGGCCTTTTTTCTGAGTTATTGCCCTTTGTTGTTTTACATCCTTGAATCTTGTCTGGAGTATATCTCTAAAAGTATAATAGCTAGAATCATGTAATTTCATGGATGGATAGAGCACACCAAGTGGGAGTGCAGTGTACAAGAACCATAACTCTACCTGGCCTTTTTTCTGAGTTATTGCCCTTTGTTGTTTTCCATACTTGAATCTTGTCCGGAGTATATCTCTAAAAGTATTATAGCTAGAATCATGAAACTTCATGGATGGATAGGTCTCACCAAGGGGGGGGTGCAGTGTACAAGAACCAAAACTCTACCTAGCATATATTTTGAGTTATTGCCCTTTGTTGTTTTTCATACTTTGTTTGACAAAAAAAAATCATTCAAAATAACCTCAGTTCTATTCAAACCCCCAGTTAATATTAAGCAGTGTGATGGGCGTATCTTGTGACAATTTGACACCTTGTTCATAATTGGCCACCTGCTAGACCCATACTTGAATTGTAGGTGAGTCATGGGGTATTTTCTGTTAAAATAAAGAAGTATAACCTATTTTGTATCTGTTGAAATCCAAAGTTCTGAATTCAACCCTTTCTCACATGACTTAACCCTTGTCATGCTGAATACATTATCTTACTGAATTGCTGTAATATCAAAGGGCTGAAAGCACTGATAGAACTTGTTTTTCAAAATTCAATATTTCTTTTAGAAATCAACTTCATAAACAACTCTGGCAGAGAAAGTGCAAGCAGGAGGTGTAGACTAAGATCAGACTGCATTTATTTGCAGGCTGATCTTTCTCTACAGCTCCTGCCAAAACCGGAATATTCCGGGTTCAGCATGACAAGGGTTAATGTGCTTGTTACAAGCAATGTCTTCATTTCCACAATGCTTTCCGAAACTTTTTCCTTGAGGGGTGTAAAAAATTGTGAATGTGTGGGAATGTATTTAACCAGGCCATTATCATCAGAGCTAACTGACTAATTTCAGAACTTTGCATAAAAAAGCCACATAAAACGTGATTTTAATAATTGTAATGATAATTGTATGTGAACAGGTTGAATAAATATATTTCATTTTCAGTTAACCCATTCCTATGCATAGACGCTTTTTGACACCTGTTTTGAAAATCAGTTTGAAAAAAAATTGTGTAAAATGAAGAAATTGCTTGCCACAAGCAATTTCTTCATTTTACACACAATGTTTTCTTCCCATAAAGTTGAAAGAATATGAATAGTCATAAACTTTAAATTCTCGTCTGCAACTTCTTTCCATTTGGACCAGTCTAATATATTCTCAAGTGGTGATGGGTTAAATGTCTTTTTTCAGAGACTATTGTCATTTTTCTTAGATGAATATATTACTGCCAGAGTATTTATTTCAGGGTACCTGACATATTTCTTAGTTCATGATAGTATGTTACACTGTGATAAGATATGCTGTAACATTAATTTTTCATTTTTTTCCTGCTGCAATATTCAGAGGGAGCTGTTTTGCTATTTGAAAGTAATTCAACCAATGATCTGATAGAAGGTAACAGGTTGATTTACCCCTCATTACAATCATCCAATCAAAATGCTGCATCATGATCACATGATGCCTAGCAGTTATACCATCACAAGTCATTGCCTGCCTTCAGTTTAGTTTGTGAAGTGGTTTTAAAGTTAAGTTGATTTACCCATTCATGTCTGGCTTTTTTCATTTTCCATTGTTAATTCACCTAAAGGAAATTGAAAATTTATTTAAAGATAATAAATAATAAATTATACTTTCTATAGTTGACTTTCTGTCCTAAAATATTTGTCCAAAATATTGGCAAAAGAAAATAAAAATAAAACTTCTTTAGAACCCAGAAAATGTAATATAATTGATTTGCAATATATGCAACTTGTGTAGAGCAGGACATTAATTTTGTAATGCAAACACTAATTGATAAACTAATAAACTCCCTTTATTAATGAGTACTTGTCATTCATTTTAATCCAGCATAGGCATAAGGTCTAGGTCGGACTTTAAGGTCATGAGAAATTGTCCAACAACAACAGGGTTACTAACTTTAAGAGTAGCACTCCCCATTCCATACTTTACTGTTTTCAAGTTATAAAAAGTTAGTTTGATGAATATTTTATCATTGGTTAGAATAGAAATTCATTTTTGTTTGAAAATAATACACTACTTAAGTTTCATATTCATTTCATCATGTGGCTAGTGTTGGGCAAAATAGCAGTTGGGACATTTGAAAATATCTTGTTTGGCATGATATATTTGGTAGAAGACAAAGTTTTACTTTAACCCTTTCCTGTTTTTGGAAATTTTAGACGAGTCCAAATCAAAAGAGGTTGCAGACGACAATGAAAATTGGATGCAATTTGAAATAAAACCATCCCATGTGGTAGAAAATATTGTGGGAAAAGAAGAAATTGCTTGTTTCAAGCAATTTCTTCTTTTTCCACAATGTTTTCTCAATTATAAAATCACAGTAACGTAAAATCCAGTGTTTGAACAGGAAAGGGTTAAAAATGACTTCAGACATCCTTGATAAATTATTCATTATGTCTTGTTAACTGTAATCTTAAGAGGTTAGAGCAAGCTATAGTAAGAAAATTTCTTATAAAAGTGTTTCTTTGAGTCATAGATACACGTCCTTTTTGTTTGAGTGTAAAGAAGTTCAAGACAAAAAGATCAAGTAAGGCCTACAAAGTTCAAACACCAGATGTTTTCTTAGCTCGCCAAAGGTCTTATTTTGCCTAATGTGAACATTGTTGCTCTGTTGTTTGCATGATCATTCAAATTATGGTCTTTATACCTATAATTACTTTTATTTCATCCTATGATTTTTATGCCCCCACCACTTAATGTGAGGGGGGCATATAGATTTGCCTTTGTCCGGCCGTCCATACTTCTGTCCTTCCTTCCGTCCGTCCCGAAATTGTCCGAGACATATCTCTGAAAGTATAATAGCTATCAACTTGAAACTTCACAGATTGATAGACTTTATTGAGGAGAAGTGCAAGGCACAAGAAACACAACTCTTGCTTGCATAATTTTTGAGTTATTGCCCTTTGTTATTTTAAAGACTTACATTTTGTCCGAGGCATATCTCTGAAAGTATAATAGCTATCAACTTGAAACTTCATAGATGGATAGACCTTATTGAGGAGAAGTGCAGTGCACAAGAACCACAACTCTTGCTTGCATAATTTTGGAGTTATTGCCCTTTTTTATTTTGAAGACTTACATTTTGTTCGGGGCATATCTCTGAAAGTATAATAGCTATCAACTTGAAACTTCATAGATGGATAGACCTCATTCAAGAGAAGTGCAGTGCACAAGAACCACAACTCTTGCTTGCATTATTTTTGAGTTATTGCCCTTTGTTATTATCAAAGCTAACATAGAGGGCATCTGTGTCCTGTGGACAAAGCTCTTGTTAGCCAGAGGGCTATTGTCATGGCATTGTGTCAGTGTCCTGCATTTTAATTTAAAATTCTTCTCTTCAGAAACTACTGGCTGGAATACATCCAAATTTCGCAGGGATTATCCTTGGGTGGCCCTTGATCTGACCCCTTTCCAATAATTTTGATGGAATGAAAAACATAGCTTTTAGGGGCATGGCAATTTTTCCAGATTGAAAATAATTTATTCATAAACTACCATCTGGATTGTAACCTAATTTCACAGAAATGATCTTAGTAACCATTTGACCCAACCCCACTCAATCCCGCTTTTTGACACCCATTTAGAAAAGAGAGTTAGGAAAATATTGTGGAAATAAAAGAAATTGCTTGTGAAAAGCAATTTCTTAATTTCCAAAAATGTTTTTACGCTAAAAGACAAAAAATTTATGAGATTTCATTAACTTTATATTGTCATCTGCAACTTCTTTCAATTTGGACAGTCTAAAATTTTGTCATCAGGTAATGGACTGAAGGAGTTCTTAAAAAAAATGATCAGATGACAAACATTTTTATTTCTGTTTATTAATCTTTGCTACCATAGTACATGTCCATATAAGAGATACTCCCAGGAGACTATTAGTTGATACGGGGATAGTGCAGGGATACAGGACGAAATTGCTGAGAGCTCTACCTAGTTCTTTAACATTTTCGATGGATAGCACTGTCACATGTGGCCTTGGTTTTATGTCTCACCCAAAAGCAGTTTGGTCTAGTGATTTTGGTCAGCCCATAGCTCCAAACCATGATCTTGAGGTTTGAAGTCAATTGCTTTTCTTATTGAGCTAAAAACACGGCTTTTAGAAGGTCTTATTTCCATATATGCAATACAGTTAAATTGCTTAAGTGTTTCTCCTTAGACTGTATCAAATGGATAACTTTTATGTTGATGGCTATGGATGTGTTTTAGATTACCTTTAATTAGATCTTTTAGAATGATACCAATAAGTTGATTATGGACTTAACAGACGTAACTTTGTTAGACTTTGTTAAAGGGAAGTAATTAATTCTGCTGCAATGGTTAACTATGTTGCATATCAGTTGCTTCTCATGTACATTCCTAGACTGAAGAATTTTTGCATGAGTTGTTTCACATTTTTTTTAACAAAATTTATCATTATCCTTTATTCTTTTACCATATGAAAAAACCTAGACCGGTCCAAATTGAAAGAAAAGGCATATGATGATAAATAGCTTGTTAATTTAAAAATTATTCTTCTTAGGATACATTTTGGACAATAAACAAATTGGTAGCTTTAAGCTATTTTTCAATTTTTCCTTAATTTTTCTCCACGTTCTTGTTGAGGATATTGAAAAAGCTTGATTGATTTTGAATTGGTTAATCAGTATAATCAGGCCTGTGGAGTGATACTGGCAACCGAATGCCACTAGTTTGATGTTTGTTTTTAATAAAAGCAAATTAAACTTGAATTATCTTAAAGAAATTAATTATGATATTTCAAAAGTTGTGCAACCCTGTTGTAAAAATCCCCTGAAAAGAATTGTTGGAAAAGAAAGAAATTTTCTATGAGTGACCAAAATGTCCTAGCTACATCTTGAACTTAGCTATACTTACAACTTTTTGGTTGCCCACTGTCAAAATGCAATTAGTAGAGAAAATATGCATAGTTTCAACCACATTAAAAAATTTGTCATCAGAAATGACTGCACTTTTTTTGTCTACTAAGTGTATGGTTTAACCTGTTCTCACATAATGACGTTTTAAACACCCTATATGATAGCCTTGGAAAATGAGGAAAATGAAGAAATTTTTTTTTACAAGCATTTCTTCATTTTTCACAATATTTTCTACCCCAAAAAACAGATTTTAAAGATTTCTTCAACTTAAAATTGTTGTCTGCAACTTCTTTAAATTTTGGCTAGTCTAAATTTTTTATCATATGGGTTAAAATAAACTTTTATATTAGACCCTCATACATAGGGAAACAGAAACAGGCAAAAGTTGCTTCTCATTTATGTTGTCACTTATTACGATATATGCAATTGGATTAATACATTTTAACACAACAAAGTTTTCGAACTTGCTAAAATTCTTAGAAGTTGTAGATGCCAAATTGAAATTTTTGGATTTCTTTTCTTTTATGGTAGAAATGATTGTGGTTGAAGAAGAAGTTGCATGTTACAAGCAATTTCTTCATTTTCTACAATGTTTTCCTAGCTATTTTCATGAAGACGGGTATAAGAGCGTGATTTTGTGGGAATGGATTGAAGTAATATCGTTTCTATTCTTGTTTTATCATTTAGAAATTGATACAATATTGTTTGCATGGTTGTGATCTTTTTTGTTGTTGTTGTTTATCAGAACACATCTTTTAGAATCATCAAAGTATAAGTATGCCATGTGTACAAGAGCTTTCTTGGGGCCCATTACCATCCAACAAATTTGAGTAATATTTCCTTTTACCTTCTTATTCAACAGTTATTTCTCGTGAGAAGTTAAAAATGCAGGAAATTAATAACTCATTTGCAAGTATTACATGTCTATGAATGCCACTTTAGTAACAAGCCATTTTGCAGAACAAAAAAGTGATTCTATTCATATTTAAACTATTTCATTACAATGATGGTTTTTGATGCCCCTAGGATAAAAACGTTAAAACTGTAAAACACTCTGAATAATAGAAAAATTGCTTATTACAAGCAAGGTTTTCATTATTTTAAATGTTTTCTACCCTAAAAGACAGATATTTTTATTTAAATTTTATCAACAAATATTGTGATCTGCAACTTCTTTGAAATTGGACCACTCCAAAAAAAAATTGGTAATGGGTTAATAAAGAGTGAAAGGTTTCTGATCTTCCTCGAGTTCAAGTTATTTATAGAAATTCTTTTGCAAGCAGTTTTTACCCAAACTGAAGTATTGTTTCAGAATCAAAAGAAATATTAGTTGAACTTGACATAAAAATACTTCGGGGGGGGGGGGGTTTGCAATTTTCAATAACTTATCAAAAGATTGAAGTATGTTCAAAGTGTAAATTGAGAGTAAACTTATTGTTGAGATGTTGTTGTATTTTCTACTATTTTTAGGAGTTGGTGTTCACATAAGAGATGAATCAATTCTAGTTTCCGACTCCAGTGGGCGTGTTTCCCTAATCAATGTATCTGGTGACGTAGAAAATGATGATGTATATCCAATGCTGGTCCAGCCAACAAATATTGACATAGATTGGTTAAATAATTATGCTTACATTGTTGATGGCAACAGGGTAGGTAGATACTGAATGTCAATTATATACAAGTCAGAGTTTAACCCATTTCTACACAAATTGATGCTCTTTGATGTTCCCAAGAAAAATATAGATTTAGAAAATTATGTGGAAAATTGGTTGTCCATTCATTTGTCTGTCTGTTAAAAAACTTGAAAGAAAATCTTCTCCTGACCCAGAAGGCATAGAGTCTTGATAACTTACATGGAGCATCAGTATATTTACCGCTCTCATTTTTTTCTAAAATCATTGCCCTTATGTCCCTTGGGAAGGGGCTATGTAGAAATAAAGAAGGATTCTTTAAAGTGATATCTCTCCCAAACTACTGGGCCAAATTTTCGAAATGTTCTTTAGGTAGTACTCTACAAAATAAAGCTAAATGAATTGAAATCCTTTGTAAAACTCTGCATGACATGGCAAAAAAAGTAAAATTTGAAAAAAAAAAGTATTCTCTAGACACAGCTATGAGCCTTGATATTTTGCATGAAGGATCAGTTAATTGATTTCTTTCAAATTTCTAATATTATTATCCAATGCTCCAGAGAGGAGGAAAAAGTTATCTCCTCCTAACATAAAAATCCTATAGCCTTCAAACTTGTCATAAAGAATATGTCTAGAATTCTATGAGCTTTGCTAAAATCATGACTTGGATCCCCAGGTACAGAGCATATTTATGTATAAAGTATGGTTAGGCCCACTTGTATCATAATCTTAACCCTTGTCATGCTGGGCCTGGAATATTCTGGTTTTGGCAGGAGATGAAGGTCAAGATTAGCCTGCACATAAGTGCAGTCTGATCTTGTCTACACCTCCTGTTTGTAATTTTCCTGCCAGAGAACAACAAGTTCTAAGAATGCTTTCAGCCCTTTGATTTTACAGCAATAAAGTATGACAGTAAATTTTACAGTTGAAAGAAAAAGAGTATTAATCTCAAATGAGCTCACCTTGGCCAATGGTCCTCTTGTCAGTTGGAATGAACTGAAATCTATCACAATGAATTTGTTTGATGTGTAGTTGTGCATGAGACGAAAACATTTTTGTACCTCAAGTCATTTTGGTAGCATCATTTGCCCTTTTCCAAGCAAATTAGTGGATTTTTACTCACAAAGCTATTGTTAATAGATCAAGTCCACAAGTATTTTATGGTTTTCTTTTTTTGTGATAAAAAGCTGTAAGGTTTAAGTAAAAAACTACTTAAAGTATCAGTCCCCACCCTTCAATGATTTTGACGAGTTGACATATTTCTCACTAATTTACATAAATTATATCCACAAAAATCTCCTAATTCCTAAGTTAGCTCCCACAACCTGTCTTTACCTAGGGCACCATAACGGACACCCAATAAAGGAATAAAGGAATTTTATAAGTTTAGCCTTAACCTATGTCATGCTGAGTTAAATCCTTTAAAGTTGGATTAAAATCAAGGGGCTGAATACTACAGGCCCTGATTGGGGATCAATCTTTCTCTTGTTAATTGATTTTACAAAAAACTCTTGCAAAGATGTTCTAAAAGGTAGTGTAGATTAAGATCAGATAGAACATATGTGCAGGAGCTGATGTAAATTTTTGTAACAAGTGGATCTCCTATCTTTGTTTTTAATGTACAAAATGCAGCATATCATGAACTTGTCTCTAGAATGGTTAAAAAGTTTGTAAGTATAAAGAGTGAAGTCTGTCTCCGGGGAATAATGTGGATATAATTACATGTTTTTGACAAATATTTTTTTCTTTTCTTGGAACTTTCAATTTGATATCTTGTTCCATTTATTGCATGAATTATTCCCAAAGTATGGTAATGATGAAATAAATCTTTCTCATTCACTGAAGGAAACAATACAAATGTTTTATTAACCATTTTCCCTAATTGAACAAATTCAATTTGCGAAGTTCATTTTACATAAGAAAGATATAGAGTTTCTGAGGGATATCTGAATTTAACATCAGAACGTAAGAGCATGGGAAAAATAATTTTAGAAATGGTGAAAGAGGAGAAATCTTATTTGAAAGGGTTAACATGCTTTAATATCCTTAAAAGGGAAAGCCTTCATACAAACAAAGACTGTATATTTAATTATATGAAATATTAGTCATGATCATGTCTACATAAAAAATAGAAGAACAATGATCAAAGAGGAAAACATTAAAGAAATATCCAGCCTTTATACAGCAAGCTTTACTGTATAAGAAAGCTAACGCCTAAAAGGGCATGCTCCTTTCCTGTACAAACTGGAGATTTTATGTTGTTGTGATTTTATACTTTAGAACACATTGTGGAAAAAGAAGAAATTGCTTGTAGCAAGCAATTTCTTCTTTTCCCACAATATTTTCTACCACATGGACTTTTTTCATTTCAAATTGCATCCAATTTCAATATTCGTCTGCAACCTCTTCCAATTTGGACCAGTCTAGAGTTTCAACAAACGGGAAAGTGTTAAGAGATGGAGAGAGTATTTTAGTTTTCATTGAGGTATGAAATCAATTACCTAATCATACTGTTTAGATAAGGAGCATAATCATACAGTAGTACAATTTAGTTTTTTGTTTCATAACTCAATGAAAATCTCATAGTTAGCCTCTGAAATACTGCTTAACCTTAATAATATGTTCTTGGTATTTGTCTTTGTTTGCTTGGTATCCTAGGATGATATCTCGACAGGTTTCACTATGGTACACTAGTACCTTCAAATTGCTCTGAAATTATTGATTAAGAGGATCTTATGATGGAGAAATATATTGTTTTCATTAAATGAGCAAAACAAAAAGAGAAAAAAAAATTGTTTCCGGAAATAACCGATTGCAAATGAGAGTCAAGTGCCCTGAATGGGCTCAGGATGAATGTTTAAATACAAAAATATACTGGTGTTCAGAAAACAACATTAAACCATTACCAGATAGCATTATTTCAGACTGGCCCAAATTAAAAGGAGGTGCAGATGACAATTCAAACTTTCTCTGTAGAAAAAAATTGTGGAAAATGAAGAAATTGCTTGATACAAGCAAAAAGTGTCATTGTGTGAGAATGGGTTAATTTAGTACAAATATGGCTGACCTCTGCTTTCTTCTTTCAGGTAAACAGGTGCCCTATTAAGCGTTATGGAGCTGTATGTAGAATTGTTTTAGACATTGCCCCTCTCTCACCTTATGAGCTGAAAGTAGATCCCATCAATGGGTAAGAAAATCTTTATCACTGGACTCATACCAGACAACAATTGATTTGACTGGTCCATAGGAGCTAATAATGATGAGTCAAAATACCTGTGAAGTGAAAATAAGTATCGGTATGTTTAAGGGTAGAACATATTGAGATTAGGAGAAAACTCTTATTTTGAACAACCTCTCCTTTTAACACAGTAATTATCTTCATATTACCCCATATCTTGCTGAGTGTTTGATATTCCTGCTGCGGATGGAGTCATAGACTAAGAATAGTCTACTAATATGTGCACTCTGATGATCTTAGTCTCCACCGCCAGTTAGACTCATGTAAGTCACAGTTTTTATAAAATCATTTATCAAAACAAATATTGACCCGCATTTAGGGTCTTTCAGTAATTTCAGCCCTGTGATTTTAATGCAGTTCTGAAATCACAATATAATTCAGTATGACAAGGTTTTGAAATTTTGATAAGTCTTTTGTTGAAAGTCTTGCCAAGTCTAGTTGCAGTGAGTGGTGTATGTGTGCTAGTTATTGTTTCAGTTAGTGCACCTGTCCAGATCATAACTTCTATTATATTGGATGGGTCTCAAAATAACTTAGCACTTTTATCAAAGTAGTTGTGTTATTTGATAAATTGATTCAGGTAGCTTTAATGTCATTGCCGAAGGTCACAGTTTTGTTTGAACCATATCTCCTTTGTTTATTGATAGATTTCAATTAAATTTTCACATTTGTTTGATACCTGAAATTTACCTTATGAAACATTTTTTTGAGCTAGAGACAAAGTCACAGTTCACTGTCTAATTTTTGTATATCACTGCTACATCTATGGACAGATTACGATATAAAATTGTGTTGTTTTTTGTATCAATATGAGTATCAGTGACCTTCAAATCTTTTTTCAAGGGTTAAGGTCACAAATGAAGGTCAAGTGTGTGGAGGCTCTGACTAGCAGGTTAAACTATCTCTGTTCCATCATTCATCTGTCAGGTTTGCTTTGACATATTTAAATCAAATATTGTCATAAAATGGAAATGAGGGAGCAGATATATGGATTGCATGACACACAGAAAGAATATCCTTCTCTCATAAAAACATATATCAGAAGTTTTATGATACTGGACAAAATCAATTCTATCAATGCATGGAATCATGTTTTATAGGACAATATTGCATGTTTCTTACTTCCTGAGACAGATAATTTAGACTGAAATGCTGATCAAAGTCATGATTAACATAATACGCATAAAACCAGATGTCTTCTTAAAACATATTATACGATGTTACATGATTGTAAGATATGGTTACAGTATTTCTCCTATTAACATATTACCAGACAACAAAACGAATTGCTCTAGCTTGAAACAGACGATAATTTGGTGTATTTGAATTTTAAAGTAAAGACCATATGGGGTAGAAACATTGTGAGAAATAAATAAAATGAGGGGATGACGGGTTTGCTGTGTTCAGCCAAAAAATACATTGACCAGTCAAATTATAGAACACCCAAACTATGTTTGGAGGTATATACGAGTCAGCTTGTTGGTTGGTCAGTCAATGATTTGTCTTTTGGTTGGTGGTCAGCTCTTTCTTGTCTACCCGTTTCTTCTTAAATACTTGATAGATATGATTCACATTTAATACACACATTTGGTATCAAGCAAAGATGTGCATATTTTGTGTTGGTTACAATCCATATATTTCTGCCCCCACATCGAAAGATAGGATGCATATTTTTTTTACTGTTGTCCATCTTTTTGTCTGTCGACTGTCTGTCTGCAAAACTTAACCAAAAAACTTAACAATACCAATTACTACCAGCCTATTCAAGATATAATGCTCATATTTGGCATGATGATACATCTCCATAATCTCCTCATGTCAAGGTCATGTGATAAGGTCAAGATCACATACCAAGGTGAAACGCCAAAAAACCACCTCATGTACCGCGGGGCATTGTGTTTCACAAACACATATTGTTTTCTTAGAGTTGTGGCCTTTTGTTAAAGAATCCGATAGAAACTATTGACATAATTTTTTTGCCTTGGGGAGTATTAATCACCTTTAGGGATAGTGTCTAGTTCATTTAGAACAGACACAAACTTTGAATACTGACATTCAGGGTAATCACTTTTATTTGTAAGCAACTCAAACATTGTAAACACAGCTCATTCAAGCTGTTGCTATGACTTTCAGGTTGCCAACTAATAATTTGCTCTTTGTTTTAATCCCCTGACCATAAAATATGAAAATTTATGCCGTTTAAAGCCATGTCAACTTCCTTCTTTGTTTGAATGGGGTTTGATGATGCTTTTAACAATTTTTCAGTCATATTTAGGTGGCTGAAGCGCCTAACAATGGATTCCTGGTATATCTCGCATCAGTACCACCTCAGCCTGTACATTGATACGGTCTATCCAAGTGTTCATTGTGAGCTTAGTAGATGACAACTCTCCAAAGTTTCTGTAAACAATCAGCAAATAGTTGTGGTACATTGTGCCAATGTAAACATGTTACATACATCTGAAATTGTTGAAAATGTTAAACAGGCTCAGTTATATTTTTTGTTAAATGCAAATTGACCAATCATGGCTGTTAATGGAAGAATCAATCGATCAATCCAATCATTCACTTAGAACTTTGGCCCACTTTTTGAGAATCATTTTAGTTGGTTTGGCAACTTAAGCATTGTAACTACAGCTTGAATAAATTGTCATGACTTTTAGTTTGCCAACTAGCCATTAAACTTTTTATTGCATGTTACTTTGTTAATTTTGCAAAAAAGTACTGTATAACCCATTACCACACAGTGATGCTTTTGGATGTCCCGCAATAAAAGCAAATGTAACAAGCAATTTCTTTATTTTACACAATGTTTTCTGAAAAAAGCTAAAAAATCTAAATTTTCATAAACTTTAAATTGTTATCTGCAACTCCTTTTGATTTGAACCAGTCTAAAATTTTGTCGTCTGGTAATGTGTTATTTTCAAAGTGGAACATTCTGTTGGAGTCAGTGGATGAGGCCACTTGAGTTAGTTTGTTAGACCTGCAATCCATCAATTAGTAAAAGACCATAATTTGTATTTTCTAGGTATTTATACTATACAGTGACTGATGGTGAAAATGGTCTGTACAGAATTGATCTTGCTGAGTTTGACAAATCCACTAGCCCAACCCCTGAACTTCTTCTTAAGGCAGAGCTAAAAACATTCTTCATTGATCATGAAAACTTATTACTGTATTTTCCAAACAACTCTAGAAATACAATCATGTCTGCATATTTGGATGGCTCTGGCATTAGAGACATGCGTAATAGAAGTGTTGCGAGACCTCATTTTATCAATATTGAAAGTCTCATATTTTACGATGAGAAGTTTTTCTGGACCAATGGGACGAAGGTGTTTAGTGAAGAGTATGATGTTGGAAATCGTACCTACTATCATAATTCCCTGCTGCTGTTTGAGGAGCATTTCCGAGGATTCAACATGCTTTATCCACCAGCACAACCATTTCCATGTAATTTGTTATATTTTAGATCCATAAGCTCTTGCTAAGCTCAGTTAGCTCATTCAGTAACATGCTGTGCTGTCAGTCCTGGGGTCATGAACACTGACTCTGCCAACATTCTTTCATTTCACAATTTAAACAATTCCCTCAAAACAAAATATTAGACCGGTCCAAATTAAAAGAAGCTTTAGATGACAATTTCAAGTTGATGGAATTTTGAATTTTTTGTCTTCAAGAAAAAAGCTTTGGGAAATAATGTGGAAACGAAGGAAATGCATGATACAAGCAATTTCTTCATTTTCCAAAATGTTTTCTATCCAAAAAGACATCAATTTTTTAAGAAAATCTATCAACTTTAAATTATTGTCAGTAACTTCTTTCAATTTGGACCAGTCTAAAGCATTTTGTGTAGGAATGCGTTAAATCAATTTGGCTCCTTTTTGGACTTGGACATTTAAGCCACTATCAAGCACTTTAACAGCTGAGTCCACATGCAGTGCCCTTGTTCACAAATGCAATTATTTAGGACCAACTACTTCTGGTAGAAGAATTTATTCTCTTGTAACTTTCATCTCAAAAATGCAATTAATTTTCTGAAATGGATGCTATATCATGCTCCCTGAATGACGAGCATAGACCCACCGGCTTGTTTGTCTGTCCATCATTCTGTCTGTCTCTTGGGCCAAATTGGATGGAATTTCATTATGTGAATTCCTAAAGATATTACGGGGACACAGATTTCTTGGAATTTGGATAGATCCAAGGTCAAGGTCATAGTTAACCCATTCCAACACAGTGGAATTTTAGACTGGTCCAAATTGAAAGGAGCTGCAGACGACAATTTCAAGTTGATGGAATTTGAAATTTTTTCATCTTTCTGGATAGAAAACATTGTAGATAATGAAGAAATTGCTTGATCCAAGCAATTTCTTCATTTTCCACAATGTTTTCCAAAGCTTTTTAGTTGAGGGGCGTAAAAAGGAGGGATTGAGTGGGAATGGGTTAAAGGTCAAACATTAAAATTGAGCTTTTCTAGAGCATATCTTCTTCAATTATGGATGGATTTGAATATTATTTGGCACAAATGTTCTTTATTAGATGTACCATTTGAAAGAAATGTTCAGATAGCATGTCTGGAGAAGGGCGAGGATATAGCCTCTGTTTCATACAATTCCCAATTCCCAATTTATTTTATATTTTTGTGATAGGGCTATATTTGGGGAGCATAATCCATTTTTGAAGCTCTTGTTACTATGCTAGAACTGTATAAGGTTTAATCCATTACCAGAAGGCAAAATTTTAGACGGAGCAGAATTGAAAGGAGTTGCAGACAATAATTTATAGTTTATCAAATTTTACATTTTTTCTACTTTCTTGTTAGAGAACATTGTGGAATATGAAGATATTGCTCGGTTCAAGCAATTTCTTCATTTTGCACAATGTTTTCCATATAATTTTACTTGAGATGCGTCAAAAGGCATCACTGAGTGGGAATGAGTTATGCTCTGATTCAGTGACAGTGAGCTCTAGTTTGTTACAGTTTCAGATCACTTTCATGACTTTAAATATCAGTTATAACAGACATGTGTTGTAAGGTTTATTTATAGAGTGAGCTGCAGACCTTGAATCATTTTCCTTTGTCATTTTAATGCAAATATAAGGGTTAGCAAAAAACTATTTAACCCATATAAATTCCACTTTTTCTCTACCCTCAGGAACTAGAGTTTAGAAAAACAATGTGAAAAATGAAAAAAATTGCTTGTACAAGCAATTTATTTATTTTCCACATTATTTTCTAATCAGAAAGAGATAGTTTGTCATTATTCTATCAACTTGAAATGGTCACTTGGAACTACTTTCAATTCTGACCAGTTTAAAACGTTGTTGTCCAGTACATGTAATAGGTTAACCCATTCCCAGTCATTGACATTTTTAGAAGCCCCAAGAAAAAAAGCTTTGGAAATCATTGTGGAAAATGAAGAACTTAGTTGTTACAAGAAATTTCTTCATTTTCCACACTTTTTTCTACAAAGAAAGTTGATAAACTTTAAACTGTAGTCTGCACTTTCTTTCAATTTGGGACAGTCTAAAAAACAATGTAATTAAGTGCCAACAAATGCTTATAATTGTGTAGAAATAGTGCTTGGTCCAAGTCTGGAGTCCGTCTGTCCGTCCTTCCATCTGTCCTTCCGCTCACAATTACAAAAAAATCTTCTCCTCCTGAAATAACCATGTATTTTCAACCAAACTTCATAGAAATAATCTTTAGGCCATGCTCTTTCAAAATACTTCAAAGAATTGAAATCCATGAAGGACTTTGGTTGCCATGGCAATGGAGTGAAAAAACTTAGGAAATCTTCTCTTCCCAAGCCGTAAGGCCTAGAGCTTTGATATTTGGTACAAATCATCATCCATTGATCCTCTACCAAAATACTTCAAAGATATACTTTATATATTTTGAAAATTAGCCCTTTTCTGTGCAATCCCTGATTTACTTAGAAATAAAGAAGGAAATCTTTGAAAATCTTCTTCTCCCAAACCATAAGGCTTTAATATTTGGTGTATAATAATACCTGTTGACTCTGTACTTATATACTTCATAGAATTACTGTATTAAAAAAAAAAGTCCTGTTCTGTTCAATCCCATAAAGGAATAAAGAAGGATATCATAGAAAATGTTCCATTCTAAACCATTAGGCCTAGAGCTTTGATGTTCTTAATGTTTAAATGCCTCTTGACCCTCTACTTCAGTACTTCAAAGAATTACCGTACTCTTGAAATTAGCTGAATATGGTTGGATCTTCACTATACCTAGGATTAAAGGAGAAAATTTTTAAAAAATCTTCTTCTCAAAAATGATTAGGACTGGTGTAGGGCTTTGATATTTTGTATATCATATCTTAAAGCCTTACCCATCATACTCAGCGTTAGTAATAGTAGAACGATGCTCGAAACCCGACAGAGGCATAACTTAAGCATATTGGTAAAAATTGTCGAAAGATGGTTAAAAACCCATTACCAAACAACAGACTTAAGACAGGTCTTATTTGAAAGAAGCTGTAGAAAAAAATTTAAAGGTGGTGCAATTTCAAAAATCTTTATGATTTAGTGAAGAAACCATTGTTGATAATGAAGAAACTGCTTGTTACAAGCAATTTCTTCATTATCCACTATGTTTTCCACAATTGTATTTCTTCAGGGCATCAGACGGTGTCATTGTTTGGTTATCTGTTAAGTGAAATGAACACCCTTCAACCAATCCCCCAATATGATGTGTGATGTGAAAAGTTATGGACGTCATAGTGAGAAAAAAAATGCTGGAAACAAGCAACTTTAATAAAAAAAAAGTCATACCTTATTTGATCCTTTCTCTATCGAAACATACTCTGAAATGTTGCCAGCAACATCTCATTCTGCAAATTAGGACAAGTCTGAATAATTGTATGGTAATGGGTTAATCAAGATAGTACATTAGTGCTTCTTTTTTATGTGTTGATTTAAAGATTCTTTCTTTTTCAGCCCCTGTAAATCCCCCAGAAAGGCTTCAGGTTTTATTTACCTCATACAAAGCAATTCTACAGTGGAAAATTCCAAATAAACTGGTGTTTCAGGGTAAAGAATGCTTTTGTTTTAACCTCTCCTGTACAAGCCCGATATTTAAGTCTCTGTGATTTACTTTAAAAAATATTGTAGAAAAAAAAAAAAAAAACTATTGACATTAGGAATTAATGCAGATCTGTAATATAAATTTCTTCATTATCCACAATTTTTATGCCCCCCGAAAAAATTTTAGGGGGGAGCATATAGTCGCTGGCCTGTGCGTCCATCCGGCCGTCCGTCTGAAGTCATATCTCAGCAACCCCTGGGCCTAATTGGACGAAATTTCATATATAGTCTTCCTAGGAAATTTCCAAGACCTTTTATTTGATTTTTCTTATTTCAAGGCTGGGTCATGTAAAAAGGGGCCTTAATGTAAAAACTAGTTTTTTGCCAATTTCTCCAAGACTAATTGTTAGAATTTCATGAAATTTCATATTTTAGTAGCAAATCAGATCCCCTTGACCTTGAACTAACAGGAATTTTTGTTTGAAAAAATGCATCATGGGAAAAGGGGCCTTAATGTTATTACCTTTACGTTAACTGTCTTTTTTTCCCGCAAAAATTAAAATTGGCAATAACTTTTGATTGGTTACAGATGAAGTCTTCATATTTCACATGTGCATTGCTTGTGACAAACCCTTTCTGTTGATACCAAGTTCAAGGTCATCATTCAAGGTCAAGGTCATTTCTGAAGACCAAAATTTAGAAAATCTTAACTTAGACATTGTCTATAAGTATACAATGTTAAGTGATATAACCTTCATATTTCACATGTGCATTGCTTTTGACATGGACTTTCTGTTGGTACTAAGTTCAAGGTCATCTGTCAAGATCCAGGTCATTTCTCAAGGTCAAAATTTAATAATTTTAACTTAAACATTGTCTATAAGTTTTCAATGGTAAGTGATATAGCATTCATATTTCACATGTGCACTGCTAATGACATGACCTTTCTGATGGAATTAAGTTAAAGGTCATCTGTCAAGGTCAAGGTCATTTCTCAAGGTCAAAATTTCAAAAAAATTAACTTTAACAGAGCCCATAAGTATACAATGGTAAGTGATATAGCCTTCATATTTTACATGTGCATTGCTTATGACATGGACTTTCTGTTGGTACTAATTTCAAGGTCATCAGTCAAGTTCAAGGTCATTTCTCATGGTCAAAATTTTGAAAAGCTTAACTTTAACATTATCTATGAGTTTACAATGGTAAGTGTCACACTCTTCATATTTTACATGTGCATTGCTTATGACCTTTCTGATGGAATGAGGTTCGATCAAGGTCATTTCTCAATGTCAAAATTTCGAAAATTTTAACTTTAAGATCTCCCATAAGTAAACAATGGTAAGTGATATAGCCTTTATATTTTACATGTGCATTGCTTATGACATGAACTTTCTGTTGATTCTAAGTTCAAAGTCGTTAGTCACGGTCAAGGTCAAATTGTCAAGGTCATTAATTTTCAAATATTCCTCCTTCACTAATTGCCAAAATTTCTTGTTACATTACATAAATGTTGTTCATTAAAAGCCCTAGGTAATTATTATTTCAATTTTTGACCCAATGAGCCTTACCATGCTAAAAGGGGGCTTGATGCCATGTACCTTTACATTGTGTATATATCCTATTCTAAAATAAATCAGTCTATTGTTTCTGCAAGACTACTCAAGTTAGAGTCTTCATTTTTTGTATGGAGACATTTTTCATTGATAATTTGGATAGTGAAGGTAAAATATTTAACCCTTTACCATATAATGATATTGAACTTTACTAGAACCAGGCCTGTGAAGCCAAACAGCTTCCTTCAATGTTTGTCAAACTTCCAAATTTCTTATGAACTGAACTCTCAAACTAAAGTTGTATTCAATAAAAAGTTTTTTGTCCAATAATGGCATATAGTTTTGTGACAAAAGCCTTATTCGGGGAGCATGGTTCTTGTTCTACCTGAGAACATGAATATATAACTCCATCGACCATAAATTGTCATCTGCAAATTCTTTTAATTTGGACCAGTCTAAAATTTTGCTGTTTGGTAATGGATAAATTATTTTTGTAAACAATCCTGGCTTAAAAAAGTCTAACAAAGGGTGTATAGTAAGATCAGACTGCACTTATGTACAGGTTATACAGATGACTTTTATCAAAATTAGACTGGAAACCCCCAAAAAAGGGCTTTACTGACAATGAAAGGAGTATAAAACTACAATTTTGTTTGTCCGAAACACTGGCTAAACTTTTGATACGCAAGGGAAAGAGCCTTCAAATCTTAAGTGCATATTCCTTGTAGAAATATGTAAGACCTTTCTGTCAGTGCATATTAAAGATAAGTCTTTAGTAATAAAACTTTTTACTTCCTTGAAGCAAGAACCTTTTGTTGGTAACAATTAAGGCCATCTGTCATTTAAGGTCACTTAAAAACATTGAAAAGTTTTGCGGTAAGAACTCTGTTAAATGTCATCTATCAAGGTTTAATTTCAAGGTCATGAATATCCATATTGAAAACTGTGCCAACAACTTTTGAATGATAAAAGATAGGGCATTTATATTTTATACGTTCTTTGCTTTTGGTGAGACATTTCAGTTGGTACTACTTTAATTCTTGAGGTCAAGATCTTTTTTTTTTAATAGTAGGTGTTTCCAGACTAGAAACTAGCATTGGTAATAGATCTAAAATGGTTAGAGGTAGGGCTTTTATATTTCATAAGCACAATCCTTGTTGCAAGATATTTTTCAATTCAATTACACTTAAAAATGTTAAAATGTAGGAATGGGTTAAATATTGCATAAAAAGGGTAGAACAGAATGTATTCTATTGATATGTATTACAGGGATTGGTGCTTACAATGTTTGGGAGTATGAAGTTCACATCCTGCAAGATGATGGTTCCCAGAATACATTTGAGTGGACAACAAAAGACCTTGTTTTTGAGGTGACAAACTTGGAACCAGACACAGAGTATCAGGTTCAAGTTCGGGCCAAATCCAAGTCAGGGGCAGGACCCTGGTCTGATATCTTTTATGGCAGAACTCTGAAAGAAGGTACGATAAATAACTAGAAAGTTTTGTTGAATTTTGAGAAATATTTAAGCTGTGTTTCATTTCCATATTTGGTATGTTGCCAAGGTTACATTTATCTAAATGTGAATCTTTATAGGGTAAATCCAGTACACTGCAACTCCTCTATAACGCTACCTGGCACAGCGCTGACTCCATTATTACATGGGTCTGCTTGGCTCCAAAAAGTCGGGGGGGTGAATCATTTTGGGTTGCTGATGCTGAGATACGATGTTGATGCTGAATTAACCGCATCCCATCTTTGGTCCGCTCAAAAAAGATGGGTTGCACATAAAAATGGATAATTACAAGTAGCCAGGTAAGTTTTTCACACCTTTGAGTTGATGGTCGTGGCGATTAAAGCATTAGATTAGAGATAATTGCTTTGTTTGATTGATTACACACGTGGTGTTTCAATCTATAATTTGGTTCCATAGTTCGGTCAAATTGTTTAACATTGAGGTGATCAATGCCTTAAGCCATTGATAATTTTTAAATAAACAGAGAATAGGCACCCACCTTGGTATCCTTCATTTACTAACCTTCAAGATGATTCGATTAAAATATCACACTTTGTTTCTCTCTCGGCGTTTTTAATTTTCTTCGGTCCCTGGAAGGACCTGTTCTGAAAATATTGCGCGATCTTGAAATTAGACAAATTGACTTGAGCCTACTTTTGATTTCACTTATCTGGAGCTCATAGAGGGCAGTGGCTTCGGTTGTAACAAATTAAGACAAAATCATGACAATATGCTTTGAAACCAATCAGTCGTAGTTGCTGCGTTTTAGCTGAATACAGAAAAAGGGTGAATTTTAATTGCATATGTCACAAAATCATGAGCTTTGCTTCCGATGCGGGATAGATTAAAATAAAATACCGTTATTTTTCCGGAAATTTAATCCCATTCTGTCTGATAAAACACACGACTAAAAGCTCGTTGACAAATATGAAGTAAAGGTTTTTCGGGTACAGTTTATTTTATTATGAGGGAGGAAAGGTGATCAAAGGCACCGCCACCAGATGTTAAGCTATTTATGGGAGAGTTGACACGTGCATGACGCGTACCCCATGAGACTTCTTGATGACCGAAATTTTACCCTTGTTGTTAAAGAATCATCTGCCTGAACTCAACGTCATTACTGATTTCATTTAACGAAAAATCGGTATTTTTTCTCACAGCAGGTAGGCCCAGACATTCAATGATTTGTTGGTCTTGGCCATTGTTGAAAGTGAAACTAAACATTCCACCGTCTCGGATTTTCTTTGTTTGTCATGACCTTCATTCTCACAATTAAAAGTTACCTGCTACAAATTTTAATCCATTTTGGTACATGTGCAGCTGGTCGGTGTAAAACCCCGATTGGTAAATGACATGGTTCAGATAGAGTTCTTTGTTGATTTATTGTTACTGTATTTTTAACGATGGTAATGAAATTAGAACAAGTCCATTACCGCAAAAAAGGTTCGAAGGTTGATCCACATGACATTTTCTCAACGCGTCAGTAACCCCAGGTGTTCAACAACTCGTCGGTCTCCAAGGAGATGTCGTTATGCGGAACACTTAGATTTTATCCCTTTTCTTTAAAGATGGAAATATTTCCATAGATGTACAACTAAATTTAATAAGATAAAAAACGCCAACGAGTATCAATGATAATAAAACACGTCATGGGTGAAAATTCTAGCTTTTTAATATTTGGGGACGGAAAGAGAAACATAATTTGTAGACCTGTAGTAATTTACGGATTATTTAGTTCCGGTAGACCAGGAAGGTAAGGTTAGGATTTAGTAATTTTCAATTTGCTGAATCCTGTTGGCTTCTGTTAAAATCTGGTAACTACAGTTGTTGTTTTTCATTTCCCGACTAGTAACATCTATGAAATTAAATTTTTTTACATTGTAGTGAATGTGGTAGTGTTTTCACGATTTTACAGGGTTTTGGGATCCAACGGTCGAGTAAATCAGGTGGGCGGGGGCAGTGTTATAGCTATATAACTCCACTTCTTCCGCTGTTTCATTTCTTGGACCCCACCAACAGCGTTATAGTGGAGCTGCAGTGTAATGGTCAGTGTAAAATATTGATTCTTGACAAAATTGGTTTACTAAAGGCCATTTTATCTTACAGCAGCCATTTTCAAATTACAGAAAAGAAAAGACTTTCTAGATGTATTGACAATATTCATGTACATCTTTAAACCCATTCCAAAACAATCACACTATTCACTACTCTCTTGAAAAAAAGGTTTGGAAAATATTGTAGAAAATGAAGAAAGTACATGTTACAAGTTAATTTACATATTTTCTAAATCTTTTCTACTTCAAAATACTAAAAACATTACATTTTTATCTACTAAAATTTGTCATCTGCTACATCTAATGTCTAAAATATTGTTGTCTGGTAATGGGTTAACATAACATCTATGAATAGAATAACTGTTTAGAGTTTGGACCATTCTTAAAATTTTGGCTTCTGGTAATCGGTAAGCTAGAAATACTTGTAGGTGTATAATATAGAAGGGAGCATGTTCTTTATAGTGATTATAAGTTGCAGAGAAAATGTTATTTCACAGAGTTGGGTACAGCCAAGATAATCCTAGCTGTTAAAGGTGATCACAAAATCTGGGAGATAGCTGAGGTTGAGATGGATGGGGAACTACCCAACACAATAGTTGATACATCTCCTCTACATATTGGAGTGACAGGTAAGTATAGAACAAAATGTTTCTCTTTTTAGCTCACCTGAGCACGTAGTGCTCAAGTGAGCTATTGTGATCCCCTTTTGTCCCGCGTCCGTCCGTCGTGCGTCGTCCATCAACAATTTCTTTAAACAACATCTCCTCCCAAACCACTGGGCCAATTTGAACCAAATTTTGCAGAAAAGTTCCTTAGGTGGTCCCCTTCAAAAATAGCTAAAAGAATTGAAATCCGTTAAAAACTCTGGTTACTATGGCAACAAAAGTAAAATCTTAAAATAATCTTTTAAAAATCTTCTCCTCCTGACCCAGAAGGCATAGAGCCTTGATATTTTGCATGAAGCATCAGTATATTGACCTCTTTCAAAATAGCTAAAATCATGATCCTCTGGTCCCAAGGGGCGGAGCAGCAGGGGGGTGGGGTTTATATAGAAATAAAGAACAATTTTTTAAATGACATCTCCTCCCAAACCACTGGGCCGATTTGAACCAAATTTGGCAGAAATGTTCCTTAGGTGGTCCCCTTCAAAAATAGCTAAAAGAATTGAAATCCGTTAAAAACTCTGGTTGCCATGGCAATAAAAGTGAAATTTTAAAATAATCTTTAAAAATCTTCTCCTCCTGACCCAGAAGGTGTAGAGCCTTGATATTTTGCATGAAGCATCAGTATATTGACCTCTTTCAAAATAGCTAAAATCATGATCCTCGGGTCTCCAGGGGTGACCCGGGGGGGGGGGGGGTATAGACATGAAGCAGCAGTTCACAGACTTCTTTCTTATTTCTGAAATTATAACCCATGTAAAAAGTTTTTTCCTTCTTTCAAATCAGCACTAAAGCCTTGGAATTTGTAATTTAGACTTTTGGATCCCAAGGTTCATAGTCTTTATATGTAATTGTGGCCCACTTGTTTCATAATCCTTACCTTAACATGAAATTAGACTGTTGAAAGAAAAAGAACCTTTATCTCAGGTGAGCTCCCCAGGGCCAACGGCCCTCTTGTTTCTAAAATTGTTTTTTACTGATTTTGCCATCATTTTATATGCCTGTCAAAGATGTGACATAGGATCACCCATGGCCTTTGGGATAGCCTACATGGGTGCAGCACCCAGCTCTTTTTCTAGTGCATAACTTTGACACCTTATGTTTGGTTGACTTGAAACTTGCCAGTTGTATTCATTACATGAATATGGAGTGCAGTTTACAAGAACCATAGCGCTCTACCTTGCTTACTTTGCTAGTTATTGCCCTTTGTTGTCCTGATTTGAATTTGTCTGGGGCATATTTTTGAAAGTATTGTAGCCAGATTATGCAACTTCATGAATTGATAGATCTTATCAAGGGGAGTGCAGTACACAAGTACCAAAACTCTGTCATGGATAGCTTTTAGCTACCGAAGGTCATGGTGACCTATTGCAGTCATGTTTTGTTGTGACTTCTTCTTAACCTTTGTCATACTGTATAAATAACCTTACTGAATCGCTGTAAAATCAAAGGGCTGAAAGAACTGATAGAACTTTTTAAAAAATCAGTATTTCTTTTAGAAATCAATTTTATAAACAACTGTGGCAGAAAAAGTACAAGCAGAAGGTGTAGACCAAGATCAGACTGCATTTATGTGCAGGCTGAACTTGGTCTACACCTCCTGCCAAAACCGGAATATTCCGGGTTCAGCATAACAAGGGTTTAAGAACCCTTGGACAGATTCCAACTTAACTTGGTAGGAAGCATCCGTATGGGAAGGTGCTTCAGATTTGTACATGTCATGGATTGATCTCCCCCCTTGGGGCATTACAAGGGCAAGAAAGGGTACATCTTCAAAAATCTTCATGTCATTAACCGGCTGTAAGATTGGATTCACATTTGGTATTTAGAGTTTTTAGGACAAGGACTATCAAGTTTGTACAAAAAAAAAATCTGTCAGGAAATTGCTGTGCTAGTTGGAGGCAAAGGTGGGGCGGGTGTATAAGCTTACATAGTGACAACTTTGAAAATCTTTTTCTACCAAACCAAAAGACCTACAGCTCTGATATTTGGTATGTGGCATCATCTAGTGGATTTCAATCAATATATTATCAGTATGAATTATAACCCTAGGGTCAAAATTAGCCTCTTCCCCGATGTCACAAGTTTATGCATATAATGGTTTAAATTTCAAAAATCTTTTACTCCTAAACCAGGGCTTGTATATTTGGTATGTAGCATCATCTAAAAGATTTTTATCAAGATTGTACAAATCATGGCCCCAGAGACAGAATTAGCCCATTCCCGGACATCACAAGTTTAACATAGGCCTATATAGTGAAAATTTTAAGAATCTTACTTTACCAAACGAGAGGACCTAGAGCTTTTATATTTGGTATGTAGCAGCAGCTTGTGGATCTCTATCAATATTGTATAAATTATGGCCTCAAGGTCATAATTAGCCCCTATCCCTGACATCACATATTTTACATAAAACGTATGTAGTGAAAATTTAAAACTCTTCTTCTCTTAAGCAGGAGAGCCTAGAGCTTTGATATCTGGTATTTAGCATAATCTGGTGGACTTTTATCTGTTTTTGTGCTCTTTGGACTCAGATGATCCATGAGGCCCTATAGGCCTCTTGTTTATTCTGAGATTTTGGCCAGAGCATATCTCAGAAGTATAATACCTATGATTATAAAGTTTTATAGGTATATAGATACTTTCAATTGGAAGTGCTGTGCACCAAAAACATCACTTTAAGAAACTTTTTAAATATTTGTCGTCAGGTAATGGGTTAAGAGAATTAATAATTTAACCTTGTTACAGATTTAGCCTGGAATGAAGATAAGGTGTTTTGGACGACTGATTCTGGAGATTTGTTCATGTTTTGGGGTAAAAACCAAGAAATGCTGAGAATGGATTTTGTGAAAGATGCTACCTGTGTGGCTTTTGATTGGCTGGGCATGAAGCTCTACTGGTCTGAATACAAAAATGGAGTGGTAAGTGTTCAACCCCTTACCTGACAATAAGATATTAGACTGGTCCAATTTGAAGGGGGTCGCACGCAACATTTATTGTTGGTATGAATTCTAAAAAGTAATAAGTGCCTTATTTGCTATAGAATATTGTGAGTTTTTTGAGAAATTTCTTATTACAAGCAGTGTTTCCTTTACTTACAGCAAATTTATTTGATCTTTGTTTCAACGATTTATGCTTGTTACAGAAATTGCTTGGCTGTGTTTTGTATATAGTATGGCTGTTGGTAGCTGATCCACAGCTGAAACACTGCTTAGCATGGCAACCACTTTCATGCACAAAACACACTCTATTTCCCTTAATTCGGATGTATAAAGCTTGTCCCCGGCAGTCCCCGAAACCCCTACTCTCAAAACTAGCTGCCTGTCCCAAAATTTGAATCCATTACCACTCATTCTCACAGTGTTTTCTCCAGCCTTTATGTGGATGGGCACTAAAGGGCCCATTCCATACATTTTAGAGGGCCCCTTTGGAAATTAGAGGGCCCCTAATTCAGGAAACTTACAAATCTACTAAATCCCTATTAATTATCCAGAACAAACTCATTGGGAAAGTGAAATATTTATTGTTTGATCATTAACTGAAACCAAACAGAATAACTGTCAGTAAGTAGTAAGTGTAGTGAAACTAGTGTTTTGGGAGTCAGTTTAGGTATTGGGTCTGGTTTTTCTGACTTTTGAGTTTGAATATTTTTGTTGGCTGTGATATTGACGTTGATGGAAGGGGAGCGTTTCAATATTTTTATTTGCAGCTTAGAAAAAATCATGAATCATTTTCATTTTGCAGACAAAGACAAAAATGAAAAATATTGCAATTGATGGAGTCCATTCTGAAAGGCAAAAACACGTAAAGTACCTTATGTGTAGCCTTGCCATCAAATCAAGCCGATTTGATTATTCAAATAACATACCTGAAATATGCGGTCGGACATGATGATTCAATAGAAATTACTTATTATTACATCTTAAACAATTTTTTTGTAAACTTAACATCAGGGCTCAGTAGCATTTGATTGAAAAATTTTACTGTACCTAGTCCTCATCTTTGAAGCAATTAGAATTATAAAATAACAAATGAGTGTCTAAATTACCTGGAATAGAGTTTATAGACTAGAAGGTGTGTATAAATAATTAAGTCAATATTTCCTAAAGCTCCTAGAGACTGAAATGAGTCTCGTTCTCGATTCATAAACGGGTCGAAGTTGAAATAGCCCACAAACAGACATACCCAGGAATTTCTGAGGTGGCCCAGACGATCTTTAGTGTAATTTTAACTGCACCCAAGAAGGCCCGAATACAATTTCTATTACACAAAAACCAATTTTACTGTGTTAAAAAACGCTGACAGGAGAAAACACTGATCACACTTCTTGAAGCCTCCAAGAATAAAAACTTAGTAAAGAATTGTGGAAAATGAATAAATTCCTTTTTACAAGCCATTTCTTCATTATCCATAATTCTTTCTTCCCAAAAAAGACAAAGATTTTTAAAATTTCGATTTGGACCAGTCTAAAACTTTGTTGCTTGATAATGAGTTAAACCACTGCTGGAACATGAACTATCATGTGTTTCAAGCGTATTCTAAGTCTCAAGCACTTGCGTTATCTGTGGTTGTTGATGGGCAAAAAGTTTAAGCAGTTCAAGATGTGGGGATGCTGTGTGACGCAATGGGCCCCTACCGATATCCAGTTTTAGTATTATCTTAGTTTTAGTATTAGAGTGACCTCCCTTAAATCTTTGGGTAGTTCCGGTGAAAAAATCGATGATATCGGTATCGAAAACATTAACAGGTTGTTGCCAGCTCTTACTATGTGTCATCAATGTTGAAACCCTAGATGATCTAGAGACTACTTTATTTCAACAGTTGAGATTAATTTTTAAAGCTAAGTGACGTTTACGTGTTTACAATCGTAAATGAGCCGGTATGAAAGCGTATTTTTCGGATATACCCTTATTCCGGATATACGTATTAATTACCATAAAAAGAGCTTTTTTAATCGAAATAAATACAATGATACTCAGGGAAATACATTCAGTTATTTCTTTTTTTAAAAAATTGTTTCACATGTCAAGCGGGGCTTTGAATTTATAAGATATCTGTCATTTTACAAACTGTTACAAAGAAGCTCTTCATTCGTCTTCATTTCATGACCATCGGAATTTACCAACTACTCTTTTCTTTGATGAATATGAAATGAATTTAATCAGAATTTCACTGCATGATCCCCAGCAAGCTTTGTAAAGTGTCTGGAGGCTTGTGGAAATGATTGTTTCCTCTGTAAGTCCTCCAAAAATATATCATTTGTTTCTTACCAATGGCAAGTAAGATATATTATTAATTTCTCACCAATCGGCAAATGATAAGGTCGAAGTAGGGTGAGCAGCTGGTGGCTCAGATGAAATGTCAGTTATGCTTAGTAACTTATTTAATGTTGAATGTGGTGTTTAACCGATAACCGGAGGGCTAAATATTAGACTGTGCCAAATTTAAAGAGTTGCACATGACAACTTTAAGTATAAATTTCTAGTTATTTTCATCTTTCTGGGCAGAAAACATTCGGCAAAATGAAGAAATTCCTTGTTACAAGCAATTTTGTCAATTTGTACAATGATTTTCCAATTATTTTTCTTTAGGGGCGCCTATAAGCATCATTGTGTTGGAATAGGTAAACCAATTTAATTCAATCAACCTGCACAAGCTTTGGCATCTGATATTAGATGTGTGCAAAAATTTATATTTTTCATATAAAATTTTATTCTGGTTAGCCCTGGTTAATACGTCCCTGTGGCTTTCAAATTGAGAATGCATTGTTGAAAAAGAATATGCTTGTTGCAATTTCCACAGCATTTCTACCCTGCTGATTGTTTCTTTTTTGTTGTTGTTGTTGCTTTTTTTATTTATTGTTTTATATATCATTTCGTGTATTTAAGTATTTGAGAAAAAGTGAGAAATAAAAAAGTGGTAATATAAAAGAGATGACCGTAAAAAGTGTTACAAAGATCAAACTAAGACAATCTTTTTGAACGTTTTAATCCATTTAGTTGATACCAAATTCTTATTACTATATTGAGATATATCATGCAATGACATATATGATACAATGTATATATACCAAATATTCAGATCTTTTTGTTTTAAAAAAGTGATCTTAAACATTATTTTTTCAGATTTTTCTTACTTAAACATTTTTTCGAAATTTTTCTAAATGAGAAACGTTTTAAAATAGATTTCCTTTACCTCTTGCATTTATAATCCTATTTAAAATCTACAAACCCGTAATTTCCTTAGAATTAGAGGGAATAGCAAACGACTTCCTTTGTTACTTGAAATAAGGGGATATCTGGTGAAAATCAAAAGCAAATAACCGATCATTATGAGATATATCCAGTGTATATCCAAAATACCACCCGTGGTCTGTTACGCAATCAGAGATACCGATCAGAAGCGTGTAAGTTACTTGGATTAAAACAGCAGTTGATGAGAGGACATCGTTAACTTTTAAGTTTGATTTACTATTTAACCCTTTACAGAAAAAAATCTCTGAACGAAAGAGGATACGAACGAAATTTTAAAAGCCATGTGTACCGAAAATAATGGATCTTTCAGATGTGGAGAAAATCGGCGTAATAAGTACTCTTTATCGAAATATTGTTATTCTTGGTTGTTCTTGTGTGGTTTCCTTGTTTTAATAAGTCTTTTCAAGTTAAAGAAGTATACGTAATGATTTCCTTTTAGGACGCCTTTGCTAATTTTTTTTTGAAAATGAGAAGTATAATATGAAAACTGGACGGCAATGAAATTGATTCCTAGGTCGGGAGAGAAAAACGATTAAAACGTGTCATCGTTAATATAAACTACAACAACAATTCCATATTCTAGGAGTATTTTAAGAGTACTCAACTTTTTTCTGTATCAAATTCTGAAAAAATATCTGATTCTACGCAAAATAGGAGCATTTAACCTTTGATAGTGTACTTTAACTTAGGGACCCAACCACATCATTTTGCATATAATATATGGACAGAAAGATAAAACATTAATCAATCTTTAGAACTAAATAAATTCCAAATAATTTAAGTCAACCCACTCCCTTGTTAATTAATCAAAAGAAGGACATCTGGGCAGTTGTGTGAAAATCAAAGCAAATAGTTGATCGTTATGAGATATATCCGAATACCACCCGTGGACTATTGCGTAATCAAAGATACCGATTCAAAATGGATTAAAACAGGAGTTCATGGACGGATATCGATAATTCTTAAGATTTACTTACCATTTTAACCTTCGTGGATCAAAAAATCTCAGAACGAAATAGGATACTGACGAAATATTAAAATCTATTTGTATAAAAAATAACGGATTGTTCAGATTTGGAGAAATTCCTTGTAAAAATACTCCTTTTATCGCAATACTTTTGTTCCCCCGGTTGTTTTTTTGTCTGTTAGCATGTTTTAATAGATATTCTCAAACCAAGGACATAAAAGCAACAATTCACCATGAAGGACACTTTTGCTAATTTTGTTTCGAAAATGAGAAGTAAAATATAAAAACTTGATAAAATTCGGACGGGAAGACGATTATAACGTGTCAACGTAAATAAAAACTACCAAAACACTTTTATAATCTATAAGTATTACAAAAGTACTCAATATTCTTATGTGTGAAATACCGAAAAAATAATTAATTCTCTCCAAAACAGACGCTTTTAGTCTCGGCCCTTATATACTCTTTGTTGAAATTTAAACCGGAACTACCCAGTAGAATCAAGGGAGTTAATTAATGGGCTATTTTCGGGAGAACTCCGTATATCGGTAGGGGCCCATTCAGACTTCTTATTGTGTCCTGACATATCAATGAATCAACTTGAGATTATTGTAAACATGACATAAATGCTAACAACATTGTCTGCTTCATGAAGGAGTACTTTTTGACTGGTTTTGGGCATAATTAAACCTTAACCCGTTCCCACACAATCAAATTTTATACTGGTCCAAATTTAAAGAAGCTACAGATGCCAATTTGAAGTTGGGGGAATTCCAAAATCTTATAGGGTAGAAAATCATTGTGGATAATGTAATTTTTTCATTTTCCAGATTGATTTCCTAGGCATTTCCATGAGATGCGTTAAAAGTTGTTATTGTGTTGGAATGGGTTAATTCACAATGTGACTGGCCCTTTAAGATGTTTGTACTCATTGTAACTGGTTTCTCGAGATAGCTCAAATAATTACCCATGAAATGATTAAAGAAATAAGTCAAGAATGCAATCATGTCCTTATTTAAGCTCTGATTTACAAAAATAAGTAAATAAATATGTTTTTTCAGCAGATCAACAGTTGAGATAAATTGTTGAGACTAAAAAGGAAGTGAAGATAACTGCAAGGGAATACATAGTTGATTCATCAATACTGATCTGATGTTACACAAATTCAATTTAAAATGAATCTTGTTTTCTCGAAAATCATAGTAATTATTTAACCATGGCCACACAATGACGCTTTGTGACAACTTCAAGAAAAATTATTATGGAATCATTGTGGAAAATGAAGAAATTGCTTGTCACATGCAATTTCTTCATTATCAAAAAAGACAAAGGTTTTCTAAATTCCATCAACTGAAAATTGTCGTCTGCATCTTCTTTCAAATAAGATCAGTCTAAAAATTTGTCCTCAATAATGGGTTAAACTGCTTTTGTTTTTTTACAGATTCGTAGATCAGAAATCATATATGACAGTGACACTGAATTGGTTTTCCAAGCACAAGCTAGAGACTTGGTCATTGACAGTATTAGAGGTCGACTTTATTGGGTGACTTTGAACACCGTTGAAACAACCTTTCTGAATGGAGAAGGTCATCATGTGTACTTCCAAGAAAAATACTTTTCTGGTAAAAATGTGATCAGTCTGTCGATTGATTTTGAGACCATGAAGATATTTTGGTATGTGAAAGGATACGATGATCAATCATTATACATGGCGGAGATGTTTGGTGATTTGGTGGCGGAGGACAAAGTTGTTCAATCAGTGAAACTAGTTGGCAGCTTTAAAAACATAGCCGAGTAAGTCTATTTATTTACTCTCCTATTTTTTTTAACCCTTTCCTGTTTTGCACAATCTTAGACCTGTCCAAATTCAAAGTCTTTGAAGACGAAAATTCAAAGTGGATTTAATTTGATAAATAACCATTCAGTGGTTGTGAAAAAGAAGAAATAGCTTGTCACTATATTTTCTCAAACATAAAATCACAAGGACCTAAAAACATGGGGTTCTACAGATAGGGGTTAAAACATACCAAAGGGGAGCTTTAAGGATCACTCAGTGTCTAGTATGCCATCAACATTTTCTTTGAATACTTTCTCTTCCTAAACCATTTGGACCAAACTTGGCAGGCATGTTTCTTGGGTGACCCTTTTCAAAACTGTTCATGAGATTTTTGTTAAACAAATGGTGGCATGACAGGGCTGGAGTTATCAGACTCTGAGAAATCATGAAATAATTCTTTAGAAAAATCTTCTCCTCCTAAACCACTTGGTTAATTTAGACATAACTGTGCAGGAATGCTCCTTGCGTGACACTTTTAGAAATTTGTTAGTTTTTGATTACTTAAAAAATGGGAGTGTGGCAGGGCTTGGTTTAGCAGACTTCTTCTCCAATTTGCACAAAACTTTGCAGGAAAGTTCCTTGGGTGACCCTTTTCTGAACTTGTTTGTGAAACTTAATTTTTTGAAAAATAAGGGCAGGGCTTATCAGACTTGAATAAATCATGAAATAATTGTATAAAAATCTTTTGTTCCTAAACCACTCGTCTAATTTGGATTAAGCATGGTAAGAATGTTCCTTGGGCAACCCTTTTTGAAACTTGTTTGTGAGTTTTCTTATTCTAGAAAAGATGTGGGCTGGGCAGGCTTGGCTAAGACTTAAAACAATTATGAAATAAATCTCAGTTGATCAATTCATGGCCATTTTAGCCCTCTGGTTTAAATTTTCATTTTCTATAAAGAGATGTCAGTTAACTTCATTCATTTGTATCATTTAACCCTTTCCTGTTCAAACCCTGTTTTTTACATCCCTGTGATTCTATATTTGAGATAGTATTGTGGAAAAAGAAGAAACTGCTTGTAGCAAGCAATTTCTTCTTTTCCTACAATATTTTCTATCCTGTGGGTTAGTTACTTTTCAAATTGCAGTCACTTTTAGTTGTCGTCTGCAACTGATTTCAAATTGGACAGGTCTAAAATTTTGAAAAACAGGAAAGGGTTAAGTGATATTTAACACTAATCAAACCAGAAGATAAAGACAGTGAAGAGTGCAAAGTCAAAAATTGAGAATCAGCATTTTATTCTTTTCATAAAAATGTTTCAAACATAATTCTGACTATTTTGTCTTATGAAGAGAATATCATTGAATTAACACATTACAAGATGACAAATCTTAAGACTAGTCTTAATTGAATGAAGTTGCAGACAACAATATTAATATTTTATTTCTTTCATCTCTCTAGGTAGAAAAACACTTGAAAATGAAACATTTTTTACCCATCATAAGACTGCAATTTCTTCATTTTCCTTATGTTTTTCTACTTTTATCTTGGGTAGCATAAAACAGAAGAATTGTATGGGAATGGTTTCAAACATTTTCTTGTTTTTCAGGAGGTCCTCTATTCAATATTTCTCAGACCATCTATTTTGGTCGGACACAGATCTGTCCCTGATTGTTGGAGACAAAAATTGTAACTACAGCTCAGAAATTACAGCCATCACAGATCCAGTGTCCATGTTTACCATCAAACATCCATCACTACAGCCTTACCCTCGTAAGTGATTATTATTATATGCCTAAAATAAAATGCAAAATTGTCTGCATGTTTAATCAATACCCACACAATGTTTTCAACCTTAAAAAGACAAAAAAAAAAAAGAATTCATCAGCAACAAATTGTTGTCTGCATATTGTTTGATTTTGACGAGTCTAAAATTTTATTGTGAAAGGATAGGTTACTTAATGAATAAAGGTCAAGTTTAAAGCCTGAAGTCAGGATAAAAAAGTTCTTCGGATATGATAAAAACCTCTGTTCACGAAGGTTTTAGAAGAGTATGTTTTAGAGAAGATATTTTCATTTTATACCCCCGCCAGGTAATGGCAATGGGTATGTAGAGTTTTCTCAATCCATGTGGGGGTGTGGGGAGGTAGGATGGATTGGTGTGTCAATTGTGTGTGATTGGGTTAACCCTTTCCTGTTTCTCGAAATTTTAGACTGGCTCAATTTGAAACATGTTGCAGACGACAATGAAAAGTGAGTGCAATTAGAAACGAAACCAATCTATGTGGTAGAAAATATTGTGATAAAAGAAGAAATTGCTTGTATCAAGCAATTTCTTCTTTTATCGCAATGTTTTCTTAAGTATAAAATTGCATGGATGTAAGAACCAGTGATTATACAGGAAGGGTTAAGTGTTGGCTTTTGTGTCTGAGTTTTTTTGTTGTTGTTTTTTTTAGTTTTTTGAAAAGCAGGACTGCTATACCCCTGAATCAATAATCTTCATAATTCCAAGAGTTTGCTGTTATGTATTTACAAGCACATCTAGTTAGTTTAACAACTTGGAAAAATTCCACAATAATTTAAGCTATTACCAGACCACAAAATTAGACTGGTCGTAAACAAAGAAATGTATAGATGGCAATTTAAGTTTTAAAAGAAAATGATAAAAGTCAAAACTTTTTGTCAATCAGGAAGAATTTTTTTTAAATTGAGGAAATTACTATTTACAAGCAATTTTTTTTTTCATTCTGCATGTTTTCACTAACTTTTTATTCTAAGGGTTATTAGGGGATTGTGATGGAATGGGTTAAGTCTACTGATTAATTTTACTTTTTTGGAAAATAAGTATTTATCAGTATTCTAAATAAGTATTTAAGTTACATCTTTGAAGATTAATTAATCTTTTCTGTACAACATCTGGTCTTAAAGTATCCATGATTTTATTCTTCAGAAAACATTGTGGAGAAAAGAAGAAAATGCTTCATACAAGCAAATTCTGCTTTTCCCACAACATTGTCTACCCTGTAGGATGTTTACTTTTCAAATTGCGCTCATTTAAAATGCCGTCTGCACTTTCTTTCAAATTGGACAAGATCAAAATTCTGATAAACAGGGAGGGGTTAATGTGATGTACAATAGAAAGATATACTCGGTATTGTCTCATTTGTTTTTCAAGCTAATCTAGACAAGACAACCATCCAGGTTATACCATCAGCCATACAGAGTGACAGCATCAAATGTCAGGGACACCATTCTAAATTTAACATCACCTGGCAACCAGCGGTAGAGGTCAACCATGGAGTTGTGCTGTATGAATTGTCATTGGCTGCAGAGGAAAGATTTCACACACTCAACGTATGTTCTAAATGAAGTATAGAGTAATGAGTTAATTTGATTAGCACCAAATCTCTCCTAAATAGAATCCTTAGAGAGATATAGATAATAACACTGCTTTGTAGAAAGAACTTAAAGCTAATTAATGCTTTCCTGTTCAATCCCTGGTTTTTATGTCTCTGTGATTTTATAATGGTGAATACATTGTAAAAAAAGAAAAAAAAACTTGCTTGAAATAAGCAATTTTCTCTTTTTCTACAATATTTTCTACCCTAGAGAATGTTTATTTTTAAATTAACTCCACTTCAAATTTTCATCTGCAAACCTTTGAACTTGGACAGGTCTAAAATTTTGCAAAACAGAAAACAGTTAGAGTTGTGCCATGGAGGGGATGTCTTGGTAGCGCAGAGGTTAAAGACATCAGACACTGCAGCGCTAGGTGGTATTGCCTTATCCCCATAGGTTCTAATCCCCTTTGAGTAAAACAACAATAGTTCTATCAATTTGTAATAAGGTTGAGAATATATTATAGTTTTAACTTCAAAAAAGTGTCTGACTAATTTGAATTAAATTATGTTAATCTTCAGGTCACACGAAGTGCGTGGTATGAAATCCCAGATGTGCCACCATATACCACTATTACAGTATCAGTTCGAGGTTTTACATACTGGGGATCTGGACCAATGATAACAAGAACAGTTAAATCTCCTATGGGAGGTAGGTTGGTTTAAACATATTTTATTTGCATAAATCAACTTTTTCACATAAAAATTTTCAATGACATACTAATTCCATGCAAAAAGGATGAGAAAGTAAGCATAGCTTATATTGTTCTTCTCCTTTATGAGGTTTGAGGTTTTCATTAAGAAATGGAAGGGGGAAAAATATGGTTAAGAAAAATAAGAGCAATAAGGGTGATCTTAGAGTGTCTTAACCCGTTATCACAAAATGACACTTTTTGACACCCCTCAAAGAAAACATTGTGTAAATTAAAGAAATTGCTAGCAACTTTACAAAATGTTTTCTATCCAGAAAGTTGAAAAAATAAAAAAATTCATAAACTTTAAATTGTCATCTCCAACTCTTTTAATTTGGAGCAGCCTAAAATTTTGTCTTCTGGTAATTGGATACCCAATTGATTGATAACTTCCTAATGCTTTTGGAGTGGTTATGTTGGTCTTATGTAGTCATTGATATATATTATATCATGTTGAATCACAAGACTATGCTGTTCTGTGATTTAGGAATAGATTTGGTATGATGGTGGGAGGCTAGACTCTAGTGTCGGGGTCCCTGGTTCAGTCCCCAGTAATTAATTGTCCTGAGTTATTATACTTGCAGTGCCAAGCCAGCCTCAGGGTCCAAAGGTGTATGTAACCCAGAGGAAGAGTGGAGCAGCCTCCAAGTTATCTCTGGCTGCAGATTTTAGATGGACAGAACCTGAAGAGATCAATGGTGTGTTGAGTCATCAACATGTTATTTACTGGAAAAGTACAGACCCCCATGCCATCAGCTCAACTACACTGTCTGCTTCTGCCAGACATTTTATACTAGACGGCTTACAGGGAAATACTACTTATTTTTTCCAGGTAAGTTTTTTTTTTAATCTTTACTGTCAGAACTATGTTTACTGCTATTTTCAACTTATTTACTGTTGTTTGAAGAAAAAGCCCATTACAGTGCTACTAAGGATTATCAGATGCAATCTAGGGCTCTAAACTTCCATTATAAGAGACATACCTCATGATTTCAAAATCACTAGCACATACTTTTTTATCATGATAAATTGCTTCTTAACCTGACAACAAATTTTTACACTGTTCCAAATTGGAAAAAGTTGCAGACAACAATTTCAACTTGGCAGAATTTAGAAAATCTTCACCTTTTAGGATAGGAAAAATTATGGGCATTGAAGAAATAATTTGTTACAACCAATTTCTTCTTTGTCCACAAATGTTTTCCAAAGCATTCTTCTTTAGGGCACCAAAAGTGTCATCGTATAGGAAGATTAAATATAGTCTGAACTTACTCAAGAGCTTCCTGGATATTACTATTACTAGGCTTGTGCTCAAAATCCCTTACCAACATGACTAGCATGCAAGTTAGGACACAAGTACACAACCCTTAACATCCATCAAATTACAAGTACTCTGCCCTAACCACTGGGTCATGCCATAAAATTTTATGGCACGGCCCAGTGGCTAGTGCAGAATACTTGTAATTGTAATTTGACAGATGTTGAGGATTGTGTACTTGTGTCCTAACTTTGATGCTAGTCATGCTTGTTGAATGATTTTTTTTCCTTATTATAGGTAGAATGTTGTACCCCTGTTGGCTGCAGTGCAAGGTCTGCCATTGCTAATGCCACTGCTGATGGTAAGAAATAGTCCATACTTAACAATTAATTTTAGGCTTGATCATATTGAAAGAAGATGAAGATAATGATTCAGATTATGTGTAAATTGAAAAAAAAAATGTCACATGAGAATGAAAATAAGTTGTGGCATAGAAATTGCTTGTAAAAATTCCACCAACTTGTGATTTAAAACATCACTCAATTTAGTCATGTATTATGGGTTAATAGAAGAAGAAGAAGAAAATATCTTATAGTGACATGTGTGATATTACAATGATGCTTATTTTACAATATATTCAAATGCACACACCTGCCTAAAAGTCACCTTTTGCCAAATTACAAAGTTTTGTCTCTTAATATCTATAAGTACTTAACCCTTTCCTGTTCAATCCCTGGTTTTTACGTCCCTGTGATTTTATAATTGAGAAAACAGTGTAGAAGAGAAGAAATTGCTTGTGACAAGCAATTTCTTCTTTTTCCACAATATTTACTACCCTTCTGAATGGTTATTTTTCAAATTAAATCTATTTTAAATTTTCGTCTGCAACAGCTTTCAATTTGAACAAGTATAAAATTTTGCAAAACAGGAAAGGGTTAAATCATTTATTTACTGGCCTCAATATGTGTTGTCTCAAAGAAGCCTTTTTATTTCTTGTATAAGAGCTTTAATTAGCTACACCATCTGAAAATCTCAAGTTTCACACCAACTGTTCTCCAACAGGAAATTCAACATAGTCATTGAACTGTGTTATTTTGCAAAATTAATGGCCAGTAATATATAACCAAAAAGTATTATGACAGATATCTGTCAATTCTTCAAGGTAAATTTTAGCTCCCCTTCAAATTGACTGCTTTACTTTAAAAACTTCAAGTATAGTCATCTGCAAGAGATCGCATATAACAATACAAAGAAATTAGCAACTGAAACAAAAGGGCTATGCAGCAAACTGTTGGGTGCGAGCAGAATATGATTCTTCACAAATATCCTTGATCGGCCAAAGCCTACATTTCATATTCTAGGGTAAGTAAAACACAGAATATTTAGGGAAACGAAAGGGTTAATCAAAGACTATACATGCTGTAGTTGAAAGGTTTTAATGGCAAAGAAAACTCTATTATAGCTGAGCATTCTGATAGAGCATACATAAAGTGGCCATGTTGTCTGTCCTTCAATTACTACAATCTGTCTTTAAGTCTGTTTGTAAATTTGGGGGGTTTTGGTAGAACATGATCCATTTACCATGGCTTTTGTATATTGAACAGCTGTCAACCCAGTACCAAAACTATTGATAGCCATGGAGGATAGAATTGAGATGGCTGAAGCAGACAATGTTAAGAATACATCAGAAACTATAGCAACAAAATCTGTCATTGCCATGGGTTACCTAGCTCTGGACAAGACATTTTTCTGGATTACTAGAGATAAAGTGTTGGAGAAATACCCATCTTCATCACATCAGCAGGTGGGTTGGATCATTTTGAAAACAAACAAAAAGCATAATATTGCAGAGCTTATTACTAAATGATTGAATTTTAGTAAATTTCAGATTGATTAGATAAAGTATTGTCAAAATTATATATATTTTATGGATTGAATTGAAGTTTCATGAATTAGACACAGTGCAACCATGTGTATAAGTTTGTCTATATTTCTGTAGAGTTCAGTTTGGACATTTCTTAGATACATTTATCTTTTTTTTTTTAATTGAGTGATTTCAGAACTGAGAAAATCAAGTGTCATACAAAGCAACTCAGGCTAGTAATAAGCATTCATTTCCTAGGTGTGATGTCTACAGAAAGTGTTGCATTAAATGAACAACTATTTATTAATATAAAGTAAAATATCTTACTTACAGTTATTAAAGTTATCTGGAGAGAGACAAACTATGACGCTGGATTGGGTCAGCAGGAGCTTATATATAGCAGAAATCAATCATACATCATCAAGAATTCTACGCTATCAGATTGACCAATCAGAGCACAGTGTTTTTGTTGAGCGTAATCAATCAATTGGACACATCGTAGTCAACCCATATACAAGGTATTTAGTCTATAAAACATGTAATGAGCCTACAGATGAAAAATTTCCATCGAATGGTTGAGACTTCGATGAGCTTTTTCTTCCATAGTACGGTCTTATCAAAGTCTTCATCATGCTCTCTGTGGATAGCTACTGACTTGAAGATTTTCACTTGATCATTGAATATTCATTGGCTAGTCAATGTCTGCACTTGCCACAGTTTGAAATGTCTCAATCAAGCAGATACAGTCAAAACTGTGTTAACGGTCACCTGAGAATAGCGGACAATCTATGTAAAATGGCCAACCCAGAACCGCCCGTGCAATTTGCTCTTTAAAATTACTGTGAGTAGAAATCTGTCATATGTAGCCAGCTGTCACCCTTTAATTGTCCAATTTGCACTTCATGTATATCCCTTTAAACAGTCAGGTGTCGTGTAAAAAATAAATGCGTCTCGCTAATTTTGTGCATAAACTTTTCAACACATGAGATAAACATGAAACGCAACTTAAAGGTGTATTCAAACAACATGTGTTTGGTTGAATGCAATAAGTAACAAGTGCCGAGTTATGTTGATTTTAATTAATCGAATTTGATGGATTTGGTATGAAGTCTAATTGCGGGTCCAGTTTGTAAGTCGCAAAGATGGATAATTTTACCACACAGCAAAATTTTAGACCGGTCCAAATTCAAAGAAGTTGTAGACGTTTTAACTTAATAATTGTCTTTTGCGGTAGAAATATTATGGATAATGAAGAAATTGCTACCCCTTCCTTTCTGACAATGTTTTCCAAAGCTTTTTTTAGGGGTGTAAAAAAGGGTGTAAAAAAGCGGGATTGTGTTGGAATGGGTGCGGGGCTGAATCTGAATGGTTGCGGGGCTTTATCTGAATATTCTTTCCAGACAGTTCATAGACATTATATACAAGTATTTAGGAAACATACGGTCATAATAGGATATCTAAAAGATATTTTTCGGCAAACTTTTGAAGTAAATAAATTCAACGGAGCGTCGGTCTCAATCATAAGTTGCTCGACGTTTTATCATGCAACGAATTATCGTATACTGACCATAATGTCCTGTTAGTGTTAAACTCTAGACAAACACGTCAATGTTCTTCAGTTTTTTTTATCCCGGTCAGTCGTTGCTTCCGAGTTTAGGTTGGGCAAATAAAAAAATTAATGGAAATACTTTATTAAGAATACATAAATATTGGTGTTTTTACTATTTTTTGTCAACTAAAACAATTGTCTTTTTTTTATTTAGTACAATTTATGTGGCCATTCTGGTAAGAAGACATGCCATTGTATCATGAATACCCTATGTCAACGGCCCCCCCCCCCCAACTGATCTGTGCTAAACAGCCAACTGTTGTATGTGGCCAGTTTTGATCTGTCCCTTGGCTGGCTGCATATGACAGGTTTGACTGTATAATCCTATTGATTATAGTATTTCTTGACCAAAGTTAGATGAATATGACTTCTCTTTTGCTTTCAATCAAAGTTGAATTTCAGTATTCTTTTTTAGATGATAGAAACTTGACTACTGGTAATTTAAATACAACTGTGAGCGGAACAGTGAGAAAATCAAAGAATTAATGATAACTTGAAAGCAATGATTTGTGTTTTAAAAACCTTTGATTCTGCTTAGCAATTATCTTTGTAGTCATAGGTCCTAGTTGAATGTTACTGTTTTGTACAGATTGTGAATATGTGAGAATAATACATCCAGGACAAGCGTGCTTAGTGCAATGCTTTCTACACTGGTTTTACCATACCATATGATAAAATGGTTTAAAATGGCAGAAGTTTAAGAGGATAATTTGAATTACATTTGAAATTGAAAACTAAGCACCAAATGGTCAGAAAATATTTTGGTAACAGGAGAAATTGCTTGTTTTAAGCAATTTCTCCTTTTCTCAACATTTCTTTTTTTTTCAGATAAAATTCTTCACTGGTGTAAAAAGGCAAATGTGTGAGAATTGGTTAAAAGTTTGTTCTTTATGATTGTTATTGTAGTCACTCATGAGAATCATTCCCTAAATTCAAGATAATCAAATAAAGTTTCTGTGTGTTTTTGTCAATAGAGTAATGCTTTAAATTTTATTAAGCTTTTTAACCTATTCCAAAACCATCTCATATTTTTATGTACCCCTAGAAAAGATAATTGAAAAGTATTGTTGAAAATGAGGAAATGGCTTAATACCAGCAATTTTTTCATTATTTTTTTCTAGCCCAAAAGATAAAGTATTTTAAAATTTCGTCAACTAAAAATTTCTTTGAATCTGGACCAGTCAAAAAAAAAATGTGTGGAAATGGGTTAACTTGAGAATTTTTTCTTGTAAACTGTTACAGTTCACTAATTTGGTCTGAAAGATCAGATACAGATGACACATGGAATCTAATGAGAACAAGTACAAACACTCTGGATTCAGTACACAGCTTCTCCAATGACCACAGAAACAAGAGGGCCATCAACAATGCATGTACCTGTCCACCTAGCTCACATGTATCTAAAGCTATGGCTGTAGATCTGTCACAAAATGGGGATACAGAAGTGATATTCGCTGACACCAAGTCATTAAACCTACTGGCAGCTGACATGACTGGCTGTCACTGTAGAGTCCTACTGGTTACAAATCCTTTAGACAGAAAAGGTTAGAGTTTAGATTATTTTAGACAATGGGCAAAAAATTGACAGATTACTTTGTCATTGAAAAATCTAAGTGATCAATTAGATCTATCATTTAGACTGGAACATAATTTTGTTCTCCAACATTTATGTAAAGATTATTTTTGGCTAAGTAATCAAAAAGTTGTAATTACACCTTTTTGAAGCTGTAGTTAGGAACTTTAGGTCAACAACCTGGATTTGCCTTTAATTTTATGTTCCTAACCACAAATTTTTCCCAAATAATTTTGTTTAACTCATTCCAACATGATGACACTTTTTAATACCCTCAAGATAAAACGCTATGGGAAAAATTGTGGAAAATAAGGAAATTGCTTGTTACAAGCAAATACTTCATTATCCACAATGTGTTTTGCCCAGATAGTTATTTACAACAATTTAAAATTTCATCAACTTAAGTAAAATTTGTCATTTCCAACATCTTTGAATTTGGACTAGTCTAAAATTTGGAAGTTTATTTATGTTTAGTTAACCCTTTCCAGGATAACCCTAGGATTTTACATCAATGATTTTATATTTGAGAACTTTGTGGAAAGAGAAGAAATTGGTTGTTACAAGCAATTTTTCCTTTTCCCACAATATTTTCTACCACTAAGGATGATTTGATTTCTGATTGCATCCAATTTTCATCATCATCTGCAACCGCTTTCAAATTGAACAAGTCTAAAATTTTAAAAACCGGAAAGGGTTTATACTTAAGTTGTACTACCATGTGGGAAGTCAGTTGGTGTGGCAAGCAATCTGTCAGTACTTGTTAACTCATTCCCACAAAAGAACACTTTGGCGCCCCCAAGAAAAAGATATAGAAAACATTGTGGATAATGAAAGAGTTGCTTGTTACAAGCAAATTTCTTCATTATTCACAATTTTTTCAGCCTCAATAGACAAATTTAGTATCTTAATATGAAATTGTTGTCTTTAACTGCTTGCATTTTGGAGCAGTCTATAATTTCCTCAAGTATTAATGGGTTAACTCATTCCCACACAATACATTTCGTTTAAAAAAAAAGATAAAAAGTTCAGGAAAATAATATGAAGATTAAAGAACATGCATGCTAAAAGTAATTTCCAAATAGTTTTCTATACAGGAAGCTGAGATATTTAGAATTCTATCATCTTGAAATAGTCTTCTGGAACTTCTATGAATTTAAACCAGTCTAAATGCTTGTTATATGGTAATGGGTTAAGTCTATCACCAAGATACTTGAAGCTAGTCTACCCTTTCTCTGTTTCATTTTTATGAAGAGAATATGATAGAAGTTTTATACAGAAGAAAGCTTTGTTAATTGATGAATATCAATCTAATGAAAATATTTCGATACAGCGGGTCTAAATAAGATTGTACATTCTGTACTGAGTTATAGCTGATTATTTCAATGCAAGCTACTGGTTGTGTCTTTCAAGATAATATCAAAAGCTTTTTTACACTTAAACTTGTTGTTTCTAGGCCTTCCTCCAGATTACATGACAGTAGACCATGTTCATATATACTGGTATCAGTCAACTACACAGACACTGTATGCTATGGACAAGACAACCAGGCTTGTAACCAGCTCACAGGTAGAGGATGTGTCCGATATTTTGGCCTTTGGATCCCATCTTCATCCACTACCAGGTTTGTGACTTAGTGCAATTGTGACATCAAGAACGGCATATTCAAAGCAGTCTGATTCAATATCTTGTCTTTAACCCTTTCCTGTTTTTGCAGATTGAAATTAAAAGTGAATTTAAGCTGAAAAGTAACTTTTAGTAGGCTAGAAAATATTGTGGAAAATCGATAAATTGCTTGCTACAAGCAAATTTTTTTTTTGTACATTATTTTTTTTCACGTATAATGACAGGGACATAAACCAGGGATTGAACAGGAAAGGGTTAAACTTTGTAGAGGGTGCCTGGATATGTAGAGAGACATATATTTTGTCAAAGCAGAGCTCTTGTAAAATTGGATTTGAATCAGTTCTGATTTTTTATGATCCTAAAGAGAAGAGTTCAGGAAATCAATGTTTGAAATGAAGCTTATTACAAGCATTTTTAATTTTCTACATTGTTTTCTACCTGAAAAGACAGTAATATTTGTTATTCTATCATTTCAAATTCTTGTCTACAACTTCTGAATTTGATTAACAAAATATGTTGAATTATTTACTTATAAAAGGGTTATATTGAACAACTTAAATATTTGGTATTTAATAGAGTCTATGCATAGAAATTAAATAACATTGTGAAATGACTTGAAGAAAAGTCCTTTATAAAAAAGTAACATGTGACATGGTTGCATAGACATTTTAACTAAGCAATTTGCATCAATCAAGACATGCCCTGCAATCTTTAGGGGAAAAAAGACAAGAGCAACCTTTAAACAATTAAATATTTTACATTTTAGGTCCAGAATGTTTGGACATGGAGCCCTATACAAAACCAGTCAACAAGGAATCTGTCAGTAACACTAGTATTGTGGTCAGTTTTGACCAGGTCAGTTGGCCGGAGGTTTGTGCCAACATTAGTCATCCGTCAATTAAGTACACAGTACATTATAGAGTGCTGGATGATATGAACCCTAATGAAGACTGTCGGTCCCCTGGACGTCACTGTATTACTAAGGTGAGCTTTAAACATTACCACTTAAGGACACTTCAGATTTTCTGATGGAATATTATCATGGAAAAAAATGCGGGAAAGGAGAAATTGCTTGCAACAAGTAATATATCTTTTTCTCACTATGTGTTCTACCCTATTTAGCTCTTATTTTCAAATTTTAGCTTAATTTGAAGCGTTGTCTGCAACTTCTTTCAATTTGGATCAGTCTAGACATTGTCGTCTCGTAATGGGTTATGCATAGAAAAAGTGAGTGACAAAAACCTTGTAACTGCGGCTTTAAAAGCTGTAGTTACAGGGTTTTTGTCACCATCTGACAATATTACAATCCTTGCATAACCATTGTCATGCTGAATAAAATCCTCTTCAGAAATTGTATTCAAACCAAAGTGCTGACAGTACTGGATGCGACTATTGTGGGTTGATAATCTATTTGAACATTTTTCTTGCAAACAACTCTGGCTTAAAAGGGACAAGCAGAAGGTGAAGACTACGATCAGACCGCACATAAGTGCAGGCTGATCTTTGCCTATACCGTCTGCCAAAACAGGAATATTTGGGTTTCAGCATGACAAGGGTAAAATGTTTTGCAGTAAAATGTGCCTACCAAAACCTTTTAACTACAGCTTAAATAAAACTGTAGTTTTGGGCTTTTCGTTGCCAATTGACCAGTTGAAATATAAAAATGTCTCTCAGTAACTTAAAACTTTAATTTTTAGGCATTTCATAGTGATTAGGACAAACTCTTCTTACTGAAAACGTGATTTAGTGAGCCATGAATTTAGAATTCATGTTACAAAAAGAATAAAAAGTTTCCATTTTATTTTTAATCTTTTGTATTTGAAGAAGCCCAGTAGATCTGTTAAATCTACAGCAAAAATGTTTTGTCAAAAACAAGACCACATATAAACACCAATTTTCTTGAAAAGTAGAAAATATTTCTATATCACTTTTTGCTACATATTAATTATACCCCCGCAAAATTAATGTTTTCGGGGGTATACTGGACAAGCCTGTCTGTCTGTCTGTCTGTACAAAATACTACCAATTTTGTGTCGCGAGCTCATCCTTCAGTTTGCTTCAATACCATTGAAACTTTATACAAAGATTAACCACATGTTGACGTTTTGCAAGACACAATTTTGAAGTCTTAATTCCCCCTGGTTCAAGAATTACCTCCCCTTGAACTCAGACATTATTTATTCCTTGTAGACATATACAATTAATCATACTACCAATTTTTTTGTCGCGAACTCCACCTTTCTAGAAAGCAAAGTCAGTAGCTATGTCCTTGTATTGTTGAAGCTCTCATTACACTGAAAGCACTTGCGGGGGTATTAGGTCACATACTGTGACAAGTTCTAGTTTATGCTAGTCTAATAATGGATCAAATATATTTTTATATTGCTCTTTCAGGAGTCTTACTCTCAAAAAATTGCTTTAGATAGTCTGGAACCCTACACCTTCTACATAATACAGGGAGCAGTCAGTAACTATTACTCGGAATACTCTGCTAATTCACTGGGAGAATCCATAACTATTAGAACTAGTCCAGGAGGTAAGAAACATTATGTCAGAAATTTGATCCTTTAACCCATTCCCACTTAATCCCTCCTTTTTACGCCACTCAAGTAACAGGCTTTGGAAAACATTGTGGAAAATGTAGAAATTGCTTGTTTCAAACAATTTCTTCATTTTCCATGTTTTCTACCCAAAAAGATGAAATAATTTAAAATTCCATCAACTTGTAATTGTCGTCTGCACCACTTATCAATTCAGACCAGTCTAAAATTTTGTTGTGTTGGAATGGGCTTAGCATTCCGATTAAATATCTTACCAAAAATCAATTGAATTCTATTTTTGTTTCAGTTCCAGAGATTTTCGAGAATTTTACTGTCATATCTGAAAGTCCACATTCCATCAAAGTCAAATGGCCACCACCCTTCCCATTGAATGGACCAATAGACAAAATTGTGTACTATGTGAAATGGTCCACCCAGTCAGTAGAAGGAATAACACAGAATTTCATCTCTGATAAAGTTATATTTGATGATTTCAACCCATACAATGGGGTGTTTGAAAAGGACATCACTATGTTAGCTGAGGATCAGACTTACACTGTCAAGGTATATATGAAAAAAGGTCTATCAAAAAGAAAACCTCATTGGAAGTTCAAAAAGTATTGAACCTGGTAAGACTTTCAATACTAGTAGATCTTAAAACATGCAGAATGACCCTTTTACCTAACTTTAAATTCATTTTTACAGCATCATTATTGATTCAACCTCGAAGGATCTAACAACAACAAGGCTGTGGCCATGTTTTGGATCTTCTCTGAAAAAAGCTGAGCTAAGATTTGAATGTCATGAATTCCTTGCTATTTGTTAACAAGATACCATTAATCCTTGTCATGCTGTGCTGAAAAAATTCTTCATCAGAATTGCATTAAAATTTAATTATGCCCATTTATCAGCATATTTACTGTCAAGCACCTAACAGCTAGGAGTTAGGCACCTGTAGGTAGTGCTCTTGTTAAGATTTAACCCATTGCAAGAATACATCATTTTAGACGTGTCAAAATTGAGAGGAGTTGCAGACAACAGTTTTTTGTTTATGGATTTTATAAATCTTTGTCTTTTGGGATAGAAAACATTTTAAATAATGAAGGAATTGCCTGTAACAAGCAATTTCTTCATTTTCAAAATGTTTTCCCAAGTGTTATTCTTGAGGATGATTGCATGAGAATGGGTTAAAACACATATTATAAGTAACTTTAATTAAGGATCATATGTCTGTTTTACATTGTATTTCAGATTGTATGTAATCAGACCGAGGGAGGGTTTGTGACAGAGAGTACACCTCAATCTGTCCACACATATCAAGAACCAGAGGATATAGAATTAATGTTTGCCACCAACACATCTATACACTTATTATGGAGATCCCCAAGTGATGACAGTATTGGTCGTGTTGGTGTGTACTGTACTGAGGTAGGTAAACTGTCCACATATATCAAGAATCTGAGGATATAGAATTAATGTTTGCCACCAACACATCTTTACACTTATAATAGATGTTCCCATGTGATGACAGTATTGGTCGTGTTGGTGTGTACTGTACTGAGGTAGGTAAACTGTCCACACATATCAAGAACCAGAGGATATAGAATTAATGACTGCCACCAACTCATCTATCCACTTATCATGTAGGTTCCCTGGTGATGACAGTATTGGTTGTGTTGGTGTGTACCGACTGAGGCAAGTAAGCTGTCCACACATATCAAGAACCTGAGGATATAAAGCTAATGTTTCCACCAACACATCTATACCTTTATCATGATATAATAAGGTTTTTGTTTTTATTGGATCTTCTTGCAAGACTTGTATACTTTCCTCATCAGCTCACAGAGCTTGATATGTGGTCTTAATCATTCTCTGTTATATAGTACAGTAAAACCCCTCCTCACGACCACCCCGGAAATACGGGCACCTCGCTCAATGGTCCCCTCTAAAAGGGGCACCCCGCTATTCCGAATTACAACCACTAAATTCAGTACCAACTCTAGTTGATACACATTTTTGAAACCCACTAAAACGACCATTAACTTCACACATTGAGACTGACCACCAGTATTTACACTTGATAAGAGTGTCACTAATTGGGTTCGAATGCATTGTCAATACATTATCGGAATTTTGATTATGTGATATCGAACCCTTATTATAATAGGCGTTATTTCTATTAAACAGATTAAAGTGGCTGATCACTTTTAGAAATTATAGCTTGTATTATTTTTAAATGTTCTTTGAATGTGTCACGGGTTTTGACTCAAGTAATAAAGTCGAAAGTGAAAAAGTATCCGGGAAGTTACGATTAGTTTGTTTACGGCTTTCCGAACTGTTAATTAGCAATTTTTTTATTTCAACGTAATTGATGCTTGGTATTCGCATTATAGAAGATATAATATCAACAGTTTGACACTATGAACCTGTACTTACGAATAAAATAATCTGAGGTCGGACTTCTGAATCAGATCCAAATTAGAGAATAGAGAAAGTAGACTTATCAAAGATTGTAAATTTGAAAATGACATAAGATTCTGCTGTAATACATGTTCTTATAGTTTTACCTTTGTATGTAAAGTATTAATATATTCAAAAAACAAAAAAAAAAATAAACATGAATTACTTGACAACAAACGACCAAAACCTCAGTATTACGACCACCCGGATATTACGACCACTTTTAGTAAGTTCCGCAAGTGGTCGTAATAGAGGGGTTTTACTGTATATTATTAGCTGGGCTGTTTTCGGAGAAAACCCGAGGTATTGTGATCACCTTGGTGACGTTAGCATGACATATTTTAACCTTGGTCATATCTCTGTTGTTATTTAAGATATCCTCATGAAACTTTGCGTGTGTATTGACCATCAAAAGAGCTATCTGGATATCAAGGGGGATAACTCTAAAAGCATTTTGTAAGAGTTGTGCCCCTTTTTTGACTAAGAATTTTTGCATTATCCAGCACCTGCAGCCGAGCATTGGCATCCATGGGCGGTGCTCTTGTTGCTTTTTCAGCTTACCAAGTTTGTTAAGTCTCATATTGCAGAGGACCTAAATTTAATAAAGTAGCTTGTTTTTCAGGTTGTTGACGGGAAGCTAGGGCTCGACAGTATACAGGGTAGTGTAATAATGGTGGAGAATTACACAGAATATAATGACTCCTTCTACAACCTCAAACCAGACACAGACTACAGTATACGGCTAGATATCATCTATCTCACATCCAACACTATATATCACCTACCCGAGGACGAAACACAGCTGAAATATATGTTTAGAACATTAAGTATGTGCCTAATTGACCAATCCTGTCCACTTACTACAATGACCCAGTCCATTCTAATGAATTCTAATGGAAGTTCCTCTTCATTCTGAAATGTCGTTATTTTTGCAGAATTTATGGCCAGTAGCACGTACCAAAAAAGAAGAGTGGTTGGTTGGCAGCTTTATCATCGTATCTACAGTTTGAAAAGGCTGTAGTTACGACATTTAAATCGCCATACCAACAAAAATGCTTCACCCAAATTGGGACCAATGTTTTGAGTTCTAAATAAATTATTTTACTTGTTCAATGTTTCTTTGATTGGCAGCCATGATAAGTCAGTTTTCATACCTTATAACTGTTTCATAAGAAAATTGATGGATTTCGAAAAATTGCCAACTTTAAGTTTGTTCACTTATCAAATTGATTTAAAATGTCTTGATCTTGCATATATTTCTTATATGAAATGAAGAATGCAAATACTCCACTTTTATAAACATCCATAAAAGCAATTCGTAAATATGTTTTAATCAATTCCTACATGTGAAAATTTTAGACTGGTCCAAATTGAAAGAAAATGCAGACAATAAGTTTTTAGTTGATGAAGGTCTAAATTCCTGTTTCTTTCTGGTTAGATCATATAATGGACATTGAAGGAATTATTTGAATCAATCAATTTCCTCAATGTCCACAATGTTTTCCAAAGCTCTATTCTTGAAGGGCGTAAAAAGGAGGGATTTTGCAGGAATATGTGAAAGATTGCTAGTAGAGCAGTTTGGTAAGGTACATTTGTTATCATAGAATCAATTACTTGTTGATTTGTTCATTGCCAGGGTATGCTCTGCTTTGTGGAGCTCTTGTTTGACTGTGTTTTACCATACAATCTTGCTTTTAGACACGCATCAAGAAAAAACTTTGGAAAAAATTGTGGAAAATGAAGAATACCTTCAATTTCCACAATTTTTTCTACACTAAAAGACCAAGATTTTTAAAGTATCACCAAAAAATTGTGGTCTGCTACTTCTTTGAATTTGAACCAATCAAATTTTTTTTGTTAAATAAAGGATGATACAATCATGAGGCTACACAAAATATAACAAAATAAGTTGTTATTGAGACTGCAGTTTCAGTAGCTTGCTGAATATGGATTTACAAATTATAATAAAATTGAAAGACAACTCTAGAAGGCAAAATGCTTCTCACCAATAAGCATGGAGCATGAAATAATTGGTCAAATACAATTTTCATTTTCTAGCTGGTATTCCTGCTCAACCAGAGCCCCCAACTGTAGAGGAAATAAAGGATGGAGATTTTGAGGTCACATGGGAGGCCCCAGATGGGAGAGGGGAAGTCATCACTCACTATGTTTTACAATATAGGTAGGTCTTCAGCACAGTTGGATTGTGGGCTAGCTGAACCCAGAAAACAAAATTCAGATGACCAAATTCAAAGAGAAAGCAGGAGACAGTAACTGTCTAAAGGAAACATAAAAAGCTGCATTGCAAAGAAAAAAATGTTTGAAGCAATTTCTTGTTTGTGTAATGTTTCTTTTTGTTCATCGTCTCCAAGGCAATAAAATGCGGGATTGCATGGTAATAGATTTAATTGAAAGGAGCTGCTGAAAATAGTCTAGATTACATGTAAATTAAAAAACATTGAACTGGCAGTGATGCAATTTAGCATTTTGATGTTCTGAAGATGGTTTGCATAAGCGTAAGGAAATAATTGCTTGAAATATGCAATTTCTGTTTTTCTCACATTTCTTTTCTTCCAACATGATAGTTTGGTCTCGGAAAAATGCATTTTGTAATTTTGTCTGCAATCTCTTTAAATCTGGGCAGGTCTTTGATTTGGATGTTTGGTATTTAGCTTAGACGATTTCATGTCACAAGTAAAAGATTCTTATACAATATGTGCACTAGACAAACTTTTCTAGTTGACAAACCTTTTACTTGAATACATACAATATCATAATGTACAGATTGCTGGCCCCGCCAACAGAATCCACTTGCCGAACCCACTGACCAACCAGATCATTTATTTAGTAAGGAAGTTCACTTCTTAACAAAATGAATGATCTGGTTGGTTGATTGATTCTTTTATTGATGGCAGCGATTGGTCAGTTATTTTCTCTTTGTATATTTGAAGGATGGTAACTGTCAATCTGAAAACCAATCAAGTCACTCATTAATCTATTCAAGCTGTTGTTACAACAGTAAAGCCACTAACCAACAAGTTTATTTTTGTTTTATCTCAGTCAGACTACCTTGTTCGAGGTCATTTGGCATGGCCAGCCATCCGTCAAATACTTTTGTTCCTGAATTAAATAGGAAGAACCATTTCAAAGATTTTTTTCTAAGGCTAAGGATGATCATTGGTATGACTCTGATAACAAACATCTACTGTGGGAATCCTAGAAAATAAACTTGAACTAATTTATTTAGGTTGGTGGATAAGGAAAATTGGTCATTTGCTTTCAACACAAGTGATCTGAGGTGGATGATTGATGATGCTGTTTTACAGCGCGGCTACACATATGTGTTTAGAGTCCTTGCAGAAAATGTAAATGGAATGGGAGATTTCAGCAAGGACAGTGCTATGTTTTCCTATCCAAGTAAGCTATTAATTAAAAGATCATATTCAAATATGAAATTACATATTTATATTTGTTACATTACATAAACAATTTCATTTCTGTTGGGAAATATTAATTTTAGTTGATGAAACTTCTGATTTTTTTACATTGAACACATAATTTAGAAAAAAGGAAAAATGATCTGAAATTTCTAAAAGAGTTAGTAGAGTACATGATACTTTAATGCTTTTGTAATCCTTTAGATTTGTTGAAAAGCTTGATTGAGATAAGTGTGGTCTATTAATAGAATTGCATTTGTGAGATCAAAAGTCATTAATTATTATTGTTTCAGTAAAAGTTGCTGAAGAAGAAAAGGGAATGATGCCAATAATAGCTGTTGTTTGTGCTTTTGCATTTGTTCTCATTGCTGTGTCTGCTATAGCTGTCTACTTCTGTAAGTAATGATACATTTGATCAATCGCTGGCACTGCCCACTAACTAGGCCCCCACCCATTAACTCAGACAGGAAGATCTGTTTCGATTTTAAACAGTGTTATTTGGCAAAATTCATGGTTAGTAGCATGTAACAAGAGAGTAAAATGGTCGGTTGGCGATCTAAACATTGTAACTACAGCTTGAATAAGCTGCAGTTATGATTTTTAAGTGGCCACACCAACAAAAAAGTTACAAAAAATGGTGGCAAATTGCGAAGTTGAAAACTCAGGTCCGGGCTGAATAAATGATTTGATTTGTTAATTCATTCCTTGATTGACAGCCATGGTCAGTCAATTATACTTCTGAAGGACCAGCATCAGTCTGTCTGTGATTTCTACACAATCCCTTTACCAAATTGGTCCTATATATTTATATACTTCTTAATATGATATTGTGCAGATGTGGAGTTTTTTTCTGATTTTGCGATTGAAACTATATCGTGAAAAAAAGGGGGGGGGCTTTAAATCTGAAATTTATCAATATTTTGACTTTCACACTTATCTTAATTATCAAAACCCCTACACAATGTGCATATCAAAAACCCTAAACAATGTGCACTTCATGATTAATTTCATGAATTCATATAATCTCTTGTCATGCTGAAAAAACTCATTTTGGAACTGCATTGAGATCAAAGGGCTGAAAGCACTTGAATTACTTTTTTAATAATAAAAATTTCTTTTGAAAATTAATTTCATTAACAACTCTGGCAGGAAAAGTTCACACAGGAGGTGTAGACCATGTTCAGGCTGATCTTTTTCTGCACCTTCTGCCAAAACCTGAATATTTTGGGTTCAGCATAACAAGGGTTAAGCAATTAAAGGGCTTAATTCATTCTAATTTATTGTTAGGTGCATTTTGGAATCTGAAATTAATTATTGTAAGACCAATGTTTGCCTATACCTCCCACAGTCTAAGGTTACCTATGATCTTGATGATGTATTGTAATTTTTGTATAATTTTCACATTTACATTGTCTAAGTCTTGTATCATCTCTCATCCTTCTTGAACCCATTCCCACACAATCATGTTTTAAGATGCCTCGTGAAATAAAGTTTGGAAAAACATAGTGGAAAATGAGGAAATTGCTTGTTACAAGCAAATTCTTCATTATCAAAACTCTATCTCAAAGGACAAAAGAAATTCATAAACTAGTAATTATTGTCTCTTATATATATCATTACAGCTCTTTGTAGAAAAGGCAAAGATGAGAAACGTAAAAAGGCTGATTTTATTGCTGTGCCAAGGGGCCCAGATCTAGAACTAGCAACATTGAGAGAGTTGCCCATCACCGGAATACAACAGAATAATACATTGTATGCCATCAAGTAAGTCAAAGATAAGCAATTCAAATAATAGAAAATTCATGCTGTCCACAAAAAAATCAATAGACAATCTAAATACTTCTGTTTTTCCTTTTTACTTAAAACTTTTGTTAAAGTCATCATGTATATCTCATGTAAAAAAATGTTTTATTGATGGGTGACTAAAACATCATAGCAAGAGCTTATCTAAGCTGTAATAGTGACCTGTAGGTCACCTACAATTTTCCTTTTGTTTAGTTCTAGCAACTCAAGAACTTCGGGTCATCTGGTATCTCTTCTATCAGTCTCATTTGAAAAGAATTGGCTAGCTGTCTGTTAATTGCTGGCCACGCCCACTAACCTCAGTAATGAAATTCGGAATAGATATTAAACGGTGTTATGTTACAGCACTTAGATGTTAAATACGTTTATTATGCCCCTGCTATGTTATTGTGATGGGCATATAGAGTTTACTCTGTCTGTGTTTGCATAGTTGTATTGGTCGTAGGGTGGGTTAGTGTGTGTCTCCATTTCTTTAGCTTATCTTCTACATAAATTTGTTTGATATCGAAATAACTTGGTACTAGATGATTGCTATTGTCATGCATAAAGTTCTTCTGGATACTTCAAAGTTCAAGAGTTTTAAGTAGCCAAGCCAACAAAATTACGCAGCATAATTTCACGGTTCAAAGATCACTTTAGGTCCAAATAGATGATTTTAATGGTCATTTGAATTTTTATAGGCCCAAAGGGCTGTATTATTTTATTGCCCCGGTCATCTGTCTGTCTGTTAGCAATTATTGGTGTGCGCAACTCCTCCTACGGTATCTATAGGAATGAACTAAAATGTGCCACAATGATTTTCTTCAATGTCTAGTTGTGCATGAGACCTTTGAAATTAAAATCACTCTAGTTGTTATACAATTATCTTGAATTATCTGCCTTTGAAATGAAGAAAAAATTCACTATATTTCATGTGCACACAACTCCTCGTACAGTATCAATGGGAAAGAAATGAAACTTGCTACAATGTATCCCTATGATGTCTAGTTGTTTACAAGACCTTTGAAATTGGAATCACTCCTGTCCTTCTTTAATTGTCTGCCCTTGAATAGAAATAAATCACCATATTTATTGTGTGTCCAACTCCTCTTACAGTTTCAAACAAAAGAAGTAACTTTGCATAATGAATCTGAACAGTCTCTAGTGGTGCATTAAACCTTTATAATTAAGCTAACTTCAGTTCTTCATCAATTATCTGCCCTTGGATTGAAACTTTTTACACTGTCTAGATTTTCCTCATGTAAGACCAGTCACAATTGAATTCTTTTGGGTACTGCCATTTTGTTGATACCAAGTTTAATCTTGTCTGTCTAGGTCAGTTTTCAAGGTCATTTTTATCATAAAAACTTGTGGTAAAATATATTTCACTGACAAGCTCCTTTGGGTGTATATGTGCCACTCTTAAAGCTCTTGTTTAATGACTGTGGTGATCTGTTAATTATTTATCCATCTATGACACTTTTCAATATTCTTCATGAAAGCTGCATTAAAAGCTATTGACATACATGATTTCTTTTTGCTATTAATCAGTCTATATTACTCTTCCAAGGATGACATTAACTGAAAAGTCAGTAAAACTTGTACAAAGAGATGACCTTTTTAGCTTCAAAGAATGATCTTTGCAAATATTATTATCTTATCATTCATTACAGCCTGGTTCCTACAGATGATGAAATTGCAGCACTACCTCATTTCCGTAGAGATCAACTGGTTCTCTGTAAATTCCTTGGCAGTGGAGCATTTGGTGAGGTGTTTGAGGGTGTAGCTAAGAATATTCTCAATGAAAATTCAGGGGAAACTAGGTGTGCTGTTAAGGTAAGGAAAACATCAACTATATAAAAGAACAGAAAATTTCTGAAAAATGATTAATGATTTCCTTCAAATGTCAAGCTGTATCAAGATCTGCAAACAACTTCCTAACCCTTTCCTGTTCAAACCCAGAATTTTACGGCTCTGATTTTATACTTGAGAAAACATTGTGGAAAAGAAAAAAAAGCTTGTAACAAGCAATTTCTTCTTTTCCCATATTTTTTTCTACCATATAGGATGGGTTTCATTTCAAATTACATCCAATTTTCATTGTTGACTGCAACCTCCTTCAAATTAGACTAGTCTAACATTTCAAAAATGGGAAAGGGTTAATTTCTGTGCTGCAGCCATTTAACTTATAATATCAATCCTTCACGTAAATTTGAGTAATTGTTACTGTTATTCTTAAAAAACTGAAACAGAAGAATGTTGTTTGATTTCTTTTTACCTTGATACCTTTTAGACACTGTCAAGGTCCTCTATACAGGTCAAAGTAAATATCAAAGTCACGTAAAGTTAAGACCTTCATATTGATTTTAAAAACATATCTTCTGTTTCTTCTGGCTCTGTCTTAAGTATAACAATGCTTTTGTTTCAAAACATGATCTAATGCTTGTACAGGACAAAATTACTTATTGATCGAGTCTTATAAGTTTTGTAAGGTCAAGATTAATTGATGAGCTTAAGGTCAAATGCCTAGGTATTATATAAGAAATTTTGCAGTTATCCCATTTCCACACAATGGGGCCTTTTGACGCCCCTAAAGAGAAAAAAAATGTTGGTAAACATTAAGGCAAATGAAGAAATTTCTTAAAACCAGCAATTCCTTCATTTTCCACAATGTTTTCCTAGGAGAAGGTTGAAAAAACTAGAATTTTATAAACTTTAAATTATCATCTGCAACTCCTTTGAATTTGGACCAGTCTATAACTTTGCTGTCTGATAATGGTTATAGATGTATTTGTGTTTCACAAAGACTTTTTGATTACAGACATTAAGAAAGAGTGCTTCTGACCAGGAGAAAGAAGAGTTCCTGAAGGAGGCTTTATTAATGAGTAATTTCCGTCATGAACACATTCTTAGTTTACTAGGGGTGTGTCTGGACAACGACCCACAGTTTATAATACTAGAACTGATGGAAGGAGGAGATTTGTTGTCATTTATGCGAGCTTGTCGGCTTTCCTCTGTAAGTTTTTAAACTCCTATTTAATTGTTGTCAATCTTGTCTTATTGCTCTTAATTCAATTTTTTAAGACTGATATGATAGTTATTATTATTATTATTTTTTTTTTTCAAAACTACAAGTTGAATGGAGCTATTGTCATGGCCTTGTATCCATCATGCATGTGTCTGTCTGGAAACAGATGTGCATCTGCACACTTTCTCTTGAAAAATGTTCATATCAGATCCGTTAAACATGGCTTTTATCGGCAGGGTTTGTTTCCAGATATGATGTATACATATTATTGAAAAATTTTCTCAATGAATTTCAGGTATGATCCTTTCTGAACTTCTACAGATTTCCTCAAGAAATTTGGATCAGATGAAAAGCATGGCTTTCATGGGCAGGGGCTAATTTCCATATAATTTATGCTATAAATTGATACTTTGGAAATCTTACCCTAAAAGACTAAGTTTTTGTAATTCAGCAAAAAGAAATTTTAAATCTGGAACTACTTTGAAATTGGATTGGTTTAAAATAAATCAGTTGGTAGTGGGTTAATTCCCAAAATATTTCAAAGTTTATACTGTCTTAATAATTAGGATTATATTTACAGCCTGTCCTGTGGAATTGTTAGTCCAATTATCTGAAACTTTCATTTTACAAGACGTTGTTTCAGCCAATGTAACACAAGTATTTTTTAATAAACAAATGAACAGTTAGTGATAAAGTTGATATCAAAGTTTACAAGTATTTAAATGGTATTTCACATGTTTTTATTTGCAGATACAAAATAGGGCTGAATTATCCATAACAGATATAGTTAAGATTTGTGTACATGTGGCTAGAGGGTGTAAATATTTAGAAGACATGCATTTTGTTCATAGGTAGGTATGTTTTATTTATGATTGTTGATTCATTGTCTATCCATCTGTCAGAGCAATATCTATTCATAATGTTAAATAAAACTTGGCTAAGCCATGTTAGCTCAGTTGTAAATATGCTGTGCTCTCTAATTAATCGCAACATGCGTCATTTTTCTCTGACCAATTGGGGAATGATAAGAAGTGCACCTTTGTAGGAAGAGTAGCTATTGGCTTAGATGGAATGTGGTTGTACTGGTTTGAGAATCAACGGGACACCATGGGTGCACTAGCTGCTGAAACATGACCAAAATAATGTTGAAAGTGGTGTTAAACTCCATACAATTAACTCATTCCCACAAAATCCCTCTCTTTCAAGAAAAAAGATTTTGTAAACACTTTGGACAAGCTATTTCTTCAATGTCTACAATGTTTTATTCTCTCTTTTAGGCAAAAATTTTTTTAATTCCACCAACTTTAAATTGTAGTCTGCATATCATTCAATTTGGAAGTCTAAAATTTTGTTGTATGAGAAAGGGTTATATTAATTCATGAAGACTAGAATGAATATTTTGTTTTCAGAGATTTGGCAGCAAGAAATTGTTTAGTATCATCACTAAACCCCTCCACTATGGTGGTTAAGATCGGTGATTTTGGTTTGGCTCGAGATATATACAAGAATGATTACTACAGAAAAGAGGGAGAAGGGCTATTACCTGTGCGGTGGATGTCACCCGAATCACTGGTAGATGGGGTCTTTACTACACAGTCTGATATTTGGTAAGCTTTTATAGGGGAATCTTCCTTATCTCTACCCGGATTAACAATTCAATAGCGTAATTGACCAAATGCTGGCCCCACTTCCTGAGTCCCTAGGAACTGCCTAGTAACACAGACAGGAAGTGCTGCTTCGATTTTTAACGGCGTTATTTTCCAAATTTTTAGTCAGTAGCATGTAACAAAAAGGTTAAATGGTTGGTTGGTGACCTAAACATCGTTTTTACAGCTTGAATAAGCTGTAGTTATGACGTGTAAGTTGCCTAACCAACAAAAAAGGTTGAAAAATGACAGCTAATGTTGGAGTTGAAAGCTTAGGTCTGGGCTGAATTAATTATTTGATTGGTCTGTTGATTCCTTGATTGACAGCCATGATTGGTCAATTACAACTTGTTTCATGCATTTAGGCAGTAGATTTATAGATTAACATTTCCATTTATTGCAAAATCACTTTAGCATCATTTTTTCGTCACCAATGAACATATAAGAAGTACTGTGTGAGGCATGTGGCTTGAACTGAACTCTGGTTAGAAAAAGGACAGGAAGCCATGGTAAAGTGCACTATCTGCCATGATATAACCAAAGACTGTTGTAACACTGTTGAATGTGGCATAAATCCAATTAAATCAATCTTTTAGTCATATGCAACAGGTGTTGACAAGTCCGAGTTGTTAACCCTTGTCATGCTGAATAAATTCATTCTCAGAATTACATTAAAATCAAAGTGCTGAAAGCACTGGAAATACTTTTTGTTTGATCATCAATACTTCTTATGAAAATTTATTCCATCAACAAATCTGGTTTAAAATGGATAGACAGGAGGTATAGACTAAGATTGGTTGAGATTACAGACAACATTTTACAATGCACGAGGTCTTTAAAATCTTTTATGTCTTTCAGAAACATTGTGAGAACAAAAATAATTACCTGCTACAAGCAATTTCTCTTTTCTATGCAACATCTTCACAAGCTTTGTATTTTTGATGGTCAATAGGCTGGATTTGGATAGGCTTTGGAAGTTTGGCCTAATTTCAGATTGAGATTACATGGTGATGCAAGGGAAATAATTGATGCTTGACTGAGAAATTTCATTGGTATGCAAACAAAATTTTGCAACAACAGCTTTATTAAAGCTGTAGTTACCACATTTTACTTGCACACCGACATTTTGTTGCATAAAAGAAAGTTGATTTCTTTAAAGTAAATTGAAAAGATAGCAATTCTTTTTAAAATGGATTACTTTCTATGTTTTTAGCTTTTTGATAAGTAAATTCAGGCTGGTGGAGCAAATCAGGCACTCAAGTGCCTCTAGTTGGAAAGCATTATTGAAAAAGGGAAAATTCTTTGCAATAAGCAGTATCTCCTATTCTAACTTTGTTTTCTATCCTATTTTGTTCCTATTTTTCAATATAATTTGACTATTTGTCGGCATGTTCATCTAATTTGGACCACTCTTTAATTTTGTGTTTTGTAATGGATTGATTTTGGAAGTAGTAACATTTAGTCAACAGCCATATCTAGCTGGAACTGATTTAGAAGTTTTTACATTATATGAGATCTTGGCTTAGATCAGATAGACTTGATAATTTCTGATTATTTCAGGGCCTTTGGTGTGCTAATGTGGGAAGTAGTAACATTTGGTCAACAACCATATCCAGCCAGAACTAATATAGAAGTATTGCATTATGTGAGATCTGGGGGTAGACTAGATAGACATGATAACTGTCCAGAAGATTTGTAAGTTACCATGTTTATTTACTACCATCCTTTCAAAAATAAAAAAAGAAGTGATTTCCACATATTTTGAATTTCAACTTTTACATAAAAATAACCTTTTCCTTTGCCATGACTGATTTTCACTAAAGGCAAAACTACATTTGGAAAAAAGTAGTTTTTTCTTGTAATTAAGGATTTCTTCTGTTGAGATAAAGCAGCCTTTGTCTGTGGGTGTCCCAATCTTGTCCAGATCATAATGTTTACATTTATGCATGGATTCCAAAGTAACATGACACAGTTGTTCCTCTAGACAAGAAATTGTTTAATAATGTCTACATTTATGCATGGATTCAAAAGTAACATGACACAGTTGTTCGTCTTGACAAGACATTTACTGTTGTCAGCTTGTTTGATTTTCCAAGGTCAAGATCACAAGTGAGGGTCAAATTACAAAATTGATGGCTTTTCCAAAGTGATTACTTATCACATAAAATGTCAGTCATATTGGTTATTCATGTTTAATTTCTTTGATATTAGACCAGTCAATACTCATGCTGTCAGGTAAAGGGTTAAATCTGGTCCTTCAATGTATGAGAATCTAGACCACATCTGATGGTACTTTGCAAAAGCTAAATACCAAAGTCTAAAAGACAATGTAGGTAAAGAAGAATGCTTAAGATAAGATAAATGATTCAAATTGAACTTAAAACAAAATTATGTATTAAGTAACCTTTTGATTTATATTATCATTTTTCTTTAACCATTACTACACTACCCTTTTTGAGGCACTGAGGTAAATATGGTTAAGTATTTTTCTACCCTATATGGCACCATTTTAGCATGGCTTTTTTTAGCAAAAAGTCAAGTTATTGTTATTATCCCCTGCCGTTTCGGCGAAGGGGATATAATAATGGTCTCGTCCGTGATTCCGTCCTTCCGTAGATCTCATTGTCCGGAGCATATCTCTGAAAGGATAATTGCTAAAAAAATCGAAATCGATAAATCTCATTGAGGAGAAGTGCAGTTCACAAGAACCACAATTCTCGGTTGCATAATTTTGGAGTTATTGCCCTTTGAAGTTTTAAAGACTAAGATCTTGTCCAGAGCATATCTCTGAAAGTATAATTGCTATCAACTTGAAACTTCATAGGTGGAAACATCTCATTGAGGAGAAGTGCAGTGCACAAGAACCACAACTCTTGCTTGCATAATTTTTGAGTTATTGCCCCTTGCTGTTTAGAACACTTACATTTTGTCCAGATCATATCTCTGAAAGTATAATTGCTATCAACTTGAAACTTCATAGGTGAATAAACTTGTTGGGGAGAAGTGCAGTGCACAAGAACCACATTTCTTGCTTGCATAATTTTGGAGTTATTTGCCCTTTGTTCTTTTAGACACTTACATTTTGTCCGGAGCATCTCTCTGAAAGTATAATTGCTATCAACTTGAAACTTCATAGGTCGATACATCTCCTTGAGGAGAAGTGCAGTGCACAAGAACCACTACTCTTGCTTGCATAATTTTGGAGTTATTTCCCTTTGTTGTTTTCAAGACTAAGATTTTGTCCCGGCTATGTCTCTTAAAGTATAATAGCTATTAAATGTAAACTTCATAGGTGAATAGATCTCTTTGAGGAGAAGTGCAGTGCGTAAGAACCACAACTCTTGCTTGCATAAATTTGGAGTTATTGCCCTTTGTTCTTTTAAACACTTATATTTTGTCCTGAGAATATCTCTGAAAGTATAATTGCTATCAACTTGAATCTTCATAGGTCAACATCTCATTGAGGAGAAGTGCAGTGTACAAGAACCACAACTCTTGCTTGTATTAAAATGGGGTTATTGCCCTTTTGTTGTTTTAAAAACTAAGATTTTGTCCGGGCTATATCTCTGAAAGTATAATAGCTATTAACTTGAAACTTCGTTGGTCGAAACATCTCATTGAGGAGAAGTGCAGTGCACAAGAACCACAACTTTTGCTTTCATAGTTTTTGACTTATTGCCCTTTGTTTTAAAGACTTAGATTTTGTCCTGAGCATATGTTTGAAAGCACAATAGCTATTATCGAACTGAAGAAATGCAGTGCACAAGAAGCCTAAATCTAACTGGCTCCAGTTTACTATCAAGCTTGTAAGGGGGGGATGGCCATGTCTGACATGGCTCTTGTTACCCTAGAATTACCACTAACCGCAAAGTCAAGAACTTAGCAGAGGGTCAAAGGTCAAATTTTGACCTTTATTTATTTTATCTCTTCAACCTATGGTATGATATTCATTACACTGCAAACACTTTGTACAACTTTAAGAGAGCACATACAATTGGCATGGCTTTCAATAAAAGAATCAATAGGCCAATCCAATAATTTGTTTTGGCCAAAAGTGGGCTTTTAACTCTTATATTGATTGACATTTGTGTGAAGTATTTTTGTTGGTTTGACAACTTAAAATGTATAACAGTTACAAGATTTAGGTTACCAACCAACTATTTTACTTTTTTGTGTCATGTTACTTGCCATAAATTTTGCAAAATACCACCATTTATTATTTAATTGGAATTTCCTATTGGAGCTTAGTGGGCATGGCCAGTGATCCGACCATTGGTCTGAACCAGACTTCGTATTCTGACCTTGACTTTATCCCTTGAACCTGTGGTTAGATATTTAGCTCATCTGAGCACAAAGTGCTCATGGTGAGCTTTTGTGATCGTTGAATGTCTGTCGTCTATCATGTGGCGCGTGGCGTCATCAATTGAAGTGTTTACACTCTAGAGGCCACAGTTTTGGCCCAATCTTCCTGAAAATTGGTCAGAAAAATTGTTAGGTCATGCAGATGAACCCTGTTGATTATGGGAGGGTTCTATTTGAAAACACAGGGAAAGGAGTCTTGATGACAAATTCTTTGTTTACACTCTAAAGGCCATAAATATGGTTCAATATTCATGAAACTTTACCAGAAAAATTAGGTCATAAAAATTAACCCTGTTGATTGTTGGAAGGATCTTGCTGAAAACACAGGAAAAAGAGCCTTTATGACAATTTCTTTGTTTACAATCTATGGCCACAATTTGGGCTTAATCTTCATGAAACTTAATTAGAATAATTGTTTGGGCATGAAGATGATCCCTATCGATTATTGGAGGATTCTATCAGAAAACACAGAAAAGGGGCCTTAATGACAATTTCTTTGTTAACACTCTAGAGGCCACAATTTTATGCTCAATCTTTATGAAACTTAATTAGAATAATTATTAGGCCATAAGCTTGCTGTTGATTATGGGAAGGTTCTATAGGAAAAAGCAGGAAAAGGGGCCTTAATGACAAATTTTTTGTTTACACTTTAGAGGCGACAATTTAGCCTCAATCTTCATGAAACTAGGCCAGAATTATTAGAGCATAAGGATAAACCTTGTTGATTATGGGAAGGCTCTTTTTGAAAACACAGGAAAAGGGGCCTTAATGACGATTTCTTTGTTAACACTCTAGAGGCCACAATTTTTATGCTCAATCTTTATGAAACTTTGCCAGAATAATGATTAGGGCATAAGCTTGCTGTTGATTATGGGAAGGTTCTATAGGAAAAAGCAGGAAAAGGGGCCTTAATGACAAATTTTTTGTTTACACTTTAGAGGCGACAATTTAGCCTCAATCTTCATGAAACTAGGCCAGAATTATTAGAGCATAAGGATAAACCTTGTTGATTTTGGGAAGGCTCTTTTTGAAAACACAGGAAAAGGGGCCTTAATGACGATTTCTTTGTTAACACTCTAGAGGCCACAATTTTTATGCTCAATCTTTATGAAACTTTGCCAGAATAATGATTAGGGCATAAGCTTGCTGTTGATTATGGGAAGGTTCTATAGGAAAAAGCAGGAAAAGGGGCCTTAATGACAAATTTTTTGTTTACACTTTAGAGGCGACAATTTAGCCTCAATCTTCATGAAACTAGGCCAGAATTATTAGAGCATAAGGATAAACCTTGTTGATTATGGGAAGGCTCTTTTTGAAAACACAGGAAAAGGGGCCTTAATGACATTTTCTTTGTTTACTTTCTAGAGGCAACAATTTTGGCTCAATCTTTGTGATAATTGGCCAGAATAATTGTTTGGTCACGGATAAACCCTATTGATTATAGGAAGGTTCTTTAGAAAATACAGGAAAAGGGGCCTTAATGACAATTTCTTTGTTAACACTCTAGAGGCCATAATTTTGGCTCAATTGTCATGAAACTTGGTCAGGATAATTGTTAAGTCAAAAAGATGAACCTAATAGATTATGGGACTGTTCTATAGGAAAAAGCAGGAAAAGGGGCCATATTTCTTTGTTAACAATATAGAAGTCATAGTTTGGGCTCAATCTTCATGAAACTGGTTAAAGTTTTTTTTGTCTCTAGTTGCATCTTTTTTAACAGCAGACAATTCAGGTGAGCGATATAGGACCATCATGGTCCTCTTGTTAGCTTAACTGAGTGATGGTCAGGGTGAGCTTTTAGGATACTTGAATGTCTGTTTTTTCATCATATATCAACAGTTTGTTAACACTATACAGACCTCTCTTATGTTTATCTGGATAAGGCCTTAAACTTCATCAAAAATGGGTGTGGTCAGGTCAAAAGAAGGTCAAATCTTAGACAAATTCCAGGACCCTATTTTAAATAGGTATGGTAAAGGGAAAAAAATGGGGCACTAGGTTAAATCTTACAAAAATATTGTTTACTTACTAGGGGCTACATTTTTGGCTTTTGCAAACATCAATCTTGATGAAACTTGGTCAGAATGATTGTTAGATCATGAGGTTTTACTGTATTGAAAATTGGGAAAATGCAAAGAAAATACAGGGAAAGGGGCTTAAATGACAATTTATTTTACTCTAGGGGGCCACATTTTAAGCTCAATTTTCATATGGTCAGAATGATTGATAGGTTATAAGGATGAATCCTATTTAAAAGGGGAAGTTTCCATTAGAAAACTCAGGAAAGGGGCTTTTATGACAATTTCTTTGTTTATGCTTTAGGAAAAATCTTGGCTCAGTCTTTATAATATTCGTGGCCTCACTAAAAGGATGTCTCTCATTGTAAATGGGACCATACCATTGGAAAACAAAAAAAGGAGGTCACTAGGTCAAATCCATGATCAAAAATGTGTACTGTTTGTAACTCAACAAGTAACACCTGTTGTAAATTTTCATGTTTCTTTGTTCAGTTGCATACTAAGTGAACGCCATCTAAAGTTATCAAGGCCCTCTTGTTCATAATATTTGTTACATTTGAACATCTTTACGAGAGTAAATGTGATCTTTATTAGGCTCCAATTCCAAAGATCAAGGTCACAGCTTTAAGTCAAAGGTCAAGTTTTGACTTTTTGGTATCACTTGAACCTCTTGTCTGATTTTATTTATATTGATCATGATGAGACTAAGTACATTGAGCATAAAACTAGGCAAATAAGCATTTGCAGAAGTTTGTAGTACTCTTATTTTATTTCAAAAACATTCTGAAATAGCATCCCAAACTTCCTTGAATTTCTATAACCTGTGCAATCTTAATTCTTGTATTTACAGCTATCAGTTAATGTGTAAATGCTGGAGTTTTGCCCCAGAAGATCGTCCAACCTTTGCCTACCTATTACAACAGTTAGAGAAATTTGAGGAGACCTGTGCCAGTATATCAGAATATCTTATACCCATCAGAACTAATAATGGACCCATAAATACAGGTAACTAGCTTTTATAACCCATAATCAGACAACAAAATTTAGAGTTGCAGACAACAACTTTTTGTCAACTCTTTCCTATTATTTTTTTGAAAATATTGTGGATACTGAAGAAAACACTTGTAACAAGCAATTTCTTCATTGTCAACAATATTTGACGTTTTGTTTGCTTTGGCATCAAAAAGTGTTATTTGGGAATGAGTTAACTAATATTGCCTCAAAATCTTAAGACATGTGATAAGCAGATAACTTAGACCAAGATCTGATCAATTGTTATGTCTGACTGATTAATATCCATTGCCACTTAAAAAATTCCACCAGCTAAATAAGTCATGTAGACAGGGTGTGCAATGTATATCTTAAACATTTATTTTACACCATTTGCTGGTAGTTGATATAAACTTTGTAATTATTTATAACCCATTACCAGATAACAAAGTTTTTAGACTGGTCCAAATTGAAAAGTGTTGCAGATTACAATTAATTTTTGATGAAATTTCAAAAAGCTCTCTCTTTTGAGATAGAAAATATTATGGATAATGAAGAAATTGTTTATAACAAGCAATTTCTTCATTTTCCACAATGTCTTCCTAAGCTTGTTTTTTTGAGGGGGAGGGGGTAATCTAAAAGTGTCCTTGTTAGGGAATGGGTTAAGCTGTACTTATGATATCTATATTCACAATTTACAAGTATATAGCAAACTGATTTTGTTTGATACCACAGACCAGTCATCTGTCCGAGTGCAGTTTGTTGGACTTGTGAACTTTTTATAATTTTGGTTTCACTTTGTTTGGTTCTTTTAATGATTGATAGTAACTCAGCTAGAATCAGAATTAAAACATTATAGAATTAAGAAATTTTTTTTAGACTAGTCCAAATTCAAAGAAGTTGCAGATGATGATAATTTCAAGTTGATGAAATTATTATTATTATTTATTAATTTATTATTTTTGTTTGTTGAGATTGAAAACATTGTGTATAATGAAGAAATGGGTTGTAACAAGCAATTTCTTCATTTTAAACAATGTTTTCCAATTGTTTTTCTTGATGGGGCCCCAAAAAGTGTCAATGTTGTGGGATTGGCTGTGTCAAAAATTAATGATATACTAAAAAGTTTTTCTTTCAATATTTCATAACAATATAATTATCCTTCATGGAAATTAATCTTAACTATAAATAACATTTCAAGGTATAATTGTCCGACCAGATAGTCGATATCCATCAAAATGGGGTGGACAGGAGGTCCATCCTACAGAACCGAAACTTAGCGAGGAGAGGTAGACAACAGATAGTGTTGTGATTTCCTTGTTGTTTGATATTAGAGTGCCCTCATTATAGCTTTATATTCAGTTGGTTTTAAGTTCTAGTTTTTCCATGTTGGTTGTTTCGTATTGTTGTATGACCCTTCACTGATACATTAAGATTAAATGGTCCTACTCATTATGGATTCATTAACTATTAAAAGACAAAAAAGTTTTAGACTGGTCTCAATTCAAAAAAGTTGCAGTCAACAATTTCAATGTGATAGAATTTAAGAATCAAAGATTAGGGGGTAGTGAAAAATGTGCCATGTTGCTTTTTCCAAACACTTTTGAAATATTTTCCCAATTGAATTGATGGCTTGGAGCTGTCAAAGAAACAATCAACCAATCAATTCAATCATTTAGACTCGAACTCTGACTTTTATGTTATGCATTTTTGTTGGTTTGACTTAAATGTTGTAACTAAAGTTTATTCAAGCTGTAGTTACAAAATTTAGGTCGCCAACCATCCACTTCACCTTTTTGTTATATGTTACTGACAATAAAGTAAGCAAAATAACACCAATTAGTATTGATGTGGATCTTCCTGTTGAGTCAGTTTGCATGTTCAGAAGAGTGAGTGGTGGGGGCCCTGGATATTCAAATTAGGTGGTAAGTCTCACATGCTTATCATAGAAAAAAGAATGAGAGAACTTAAGATTTACATTGATCATTCAACAAAAATTTACTCTGTTCTGAATTAAAAGGAGTTGCAGATGACAGTTCAAAGCTCATGAAATTTTACATTTTTCAACATTTTGGTAGAAAACATTGAAAAATGAAGGAATTGCTTGTTGCAAGCTATTTCTTCATTTTCCTCAATGTTTTCCAAATTGTCTTTCTTGAGGGGCGTCAAAAAGTGTCATTGTGGGTGAATGGGTTAAAAAGAAATCATCTTCAGATTTAGTACCAAGAAATTTTTTCGGGGGAGCATATAGTCGCCAGCTTGTGCGTACATCCATCCTCCCTTCCGTTTCCAGGAACCCCTGGGCCTAATTGGATGATACTTCAAATATAATCTTCCTAGGAAATTTCCAAGACAATTTTTTTTGAATTTTCTCAATTCAAGGCTGCGTCATTGAAAAGGGGTCTTAATGTAAAAATCTTTTTTTTGCCAATTTCTTCTAGTCTAATTGTCAGAATTTTATAAAATTTCATATTAAAGTAGCAAATCAGATTCTCTTGACCTTAAACTATTGAAAATTTTCGTTTAAAAAAAACATGACATGGGAAATGGGGCCTTAATATTATTAGCTTTACGTAAGCTCTCTTTTTGTCCTGCAAAAACTTATATTGGCCAAAACTTTTTATTGGTTACAGATACAGTCTTCATATTTCACATGTGCATTGCTTGTGACAAACCCTTTTTGTTGGTACTAAGGTCATCAGTCAAGGTCATGTATCAAGGTCAGAATTTTGAAAATCTTAACTTTAACTTTGTCTATAAGTTTACAATGGTAAGTGATATAGCCTTCGTATTTCACATGTGCATTGCTTATGACAAAACCTTTCTGTTTGTATTAAGTTCAAGGTCATCTGTTATGGTCAAGGTTGTTTCTCAAGGTCAAAATTTGAAATTTTTAACTTTTACATTGTCCATAAGTTAACAATGGTAAGTGATATAACCTTCATATTTCTCATGTGCATTGCTTCTGACATGACCTTTCTGTTGGTACTAAGTTCAAGGTCATCTGTCAAGATCAAAGTCATTTCTCAAGGTCAAAAGTTTGAAAATCTTAACTTTAACATTGTATATAAGTTTACAATGGTAAGTGATATAACCTTCATATTTCACATGTGCATTGCTTATAACATGACCTTTCTGTTAGTATTAGGTTCAAGGTCATTTTTCAAGGTCAAAATTTCGATATTTTAACTTTAAGATTGCCCATAAGTATACAATGGTAAGTGATATAGCCTTTATATTTTACATGTGCATTGCTTATGACATCGACTTTCTTTTGGTACTAAGTTCAAGGTCATTGGTCAAGGTCAAATTGTCAAGGTCATTAATTTTTATATATACCTCCTTTATAAATTGCCAAAATTTCTTGTTACTTTACATAAATATTGTTTATTAAGGGCCCTAGGTAATGTTTATTTCAATTTTTGACCCATTGAACCTTACCATGCTAAAAGGGGGCTTGATGCCATGTAGCTTTACATTTTGTATATTTCCTACTCTAAAATAAATCAGTCTATTGTTTCTGCAAGACTTCTCAAGTTAGAGTCTTCATTTTTTGTATGGAGACATTTTTCATTGATAACATTGATGGTCAAGGTAAAATATTTAACCCTTTACCATATAATGATATTGAATTTTACTAGAATCAGGCCTGTGAAGTCAAACAGATTTCTTCAATGTTTGTCAAACTTCAAAATTTCTTGTGAACTGAATTCTCAAACAATAGTTGCATTCAAAAAGAAGTTGTTGTTTTTTCCAATAATGGCATACAGTTTTGTGACAAATGCCTTATTTGGGGAGCATAATCCATCTCTGACGGCTCTTTTTTTACCTTAAAGGAATGATCATGCTCATGATAGTCTTTAAACCATTACCTGACAAAAAAATTTAGACTAGTTCAATTGAAAAAAGTTGCAGAAAATAATTTCAAGGTGATGACTTTTTATACGCCCGTCGAAGACAGGACGTATTATGGGATCACCCGTGGCGTCCGGGCGGTGTCCACTTCTTTGTCCAGAGCATAACTCTGTCATCCTAAGTCCGATTGACTTTAAACTTGGCAGTTATAATCTTCTAATCAATACGGAGTGCAGTGCGCAATAACCATAACTCTACCTGGCCTATTTTTTGAGTTATTGCCCTTTGTTGTTTTTCATACTTGAATCTTGTCCGGAATATATCTCTAAAAGTATTATAGCTAGGATCATGAAACTTCATGGGTGTATAGATCTCACCAAGGGGGAGTGCAGTGCACAAGAACCATAACTCTACCTGGCCTATTTTTTGAGTTATTGCCCTTTGTTGTTTTTCATACTTGAATCTTGTCCAGAGTATATCTCTAAAAGTATAATAGCTAGGATCATGAAACTTCATGGGTGTATAGATCTTACCAAGGGGGAGTGCAGTGCACAAGAACCATAACTCTCCCTGGCCTATTTTTTGAGTTATTACCCTTTGTTGTTTTTCATACTTGAATCTTGTTCGGAGTATATATCTAAAAGTTTTATAGCTAGCATCATGAAATTTCATGGGTGTATAGATCTCACCAAGGGGGAGTGCAGTGCACAATAACCATAACTCTACCTGGCCTATTTATTGAGTTATTGCCCTTTGTTGTTTTTCATACTTGAATCTTGTCCGGAGTATATCTCTAAAAATATAATAGCTAGGATCATGAAATTTCATGGGTGTAAAGATCTCACCAAGGGGGAGTGCAGTGCACAAGAACCATAATTCTACCTAGCCTATTTTTTTGAGTTATTGCCCTTTGTTGTTTTTCATACTTGAATCTTGTCCGGAGTATATCTCTTAAAGTATAAAAGCTAGAATCATGAAATTTCATGGGTGTATAGATCTCACCAAGGGGGAGTGCAGTGCACAAGAACCATAATTCTACCTAGCCTATTTTTTTGAGTTATTGCCCTTTGTTGTTTTTCATACTTGAATCTTGTCCGGAGTATATCTCTAAAAGTATAATAGCTAGGATCATGAAACTTCATGGGTGTACAGATCTCACCAAGGGGGAGTGCAGTGCACAAGAACCATAACTCTACCTGGCCAATTTTTTGAGTTATTGCCCTTTGTTGTTTTTCATACTTGAATCTTGTCCAGAGTATATCTCTAAAAGTATAATAGCTAGGATCATGAAATTTCATGGGTGTATAGATCTCACAAAGGGGGAGTGCAGTGCACAAGAACCTAAACTCTACCTGGCCTATTTTTTGAGTTATTGCCCTTTGTTGTTTTTTATACTTGAATCTTGTCCGGAGTATATCTCTAAAAGTATAATATCTAGAATCATGAAACTTCATCGATGGATAGAGCTCACCAACTAGGAGTGCAGTGTACAAGAACCATAACTCTACCTAGCCTATTTTTAGCTCACCTGAGCACAACGTGCTCAAGGTGAGCTTTTGGTATCACCTTTTGTCCGTCGTGCGTCGGAAGTCGTCAACAATTCTTTAAACATCTTCTCCTCAGTAACCACTGGGCGGAATTCAACCAAACTTGGTAGGAATGTTCCTTGGGTGACCCTTCTCAAAAGTTGTTCGCGGATTTTTGATTGACCTCCAAATATGGGCGTGGCAGGGCATGGCAGTTTTTAACTTAGAAATCTTTAAACATCTTCTCCTCAGTAACCATTGGGCCAATTTCAACCAAATTTGGTATGAATGTTCCTTGGGTCACCCTTTTCAAAAGTTGTTCGTGGAATTTTGATTTATGCCCAAATATGGGCGTGGCAGGGCGTGGCAGTTTTTAACTTAGAAATCTTTAAACATCTTCTCCTCAGTAACCATTGGGCCAATTTCAACCAAATTTGGCATGAATGTTCCTTAGGTGACCCTTTTCAAAAGTTGTTTGTGGAATTTTGATTTACGCCTAAATATGGGCGTGGCAGGGCGTGGCAGTTTTTGACTTTGAAATCTTTAAACATCTTCTCCTCAGTAACCATTGGGCCAATTTCAACCAAACTTGGCATGAAGTTCCTTGGGTGACCCTTTTCAAAAGTTGTTCATGGAATTTTGATTTATGCCCAAATATGGGTGTGGCAGGGCGTGGCAGTTTTTGACTTAGAAATCTTAAAACATCTTCAACTCAGTAACCATTGGGCCAATTTCATCCAAACTTGGCATGAATGTTCCTTGGATGACCCTTTTTAAAAGTTGTTCGCAGAATTTTGATTTATGCCCAAATATGGGCGTGGCTGGGCGTGGCAGTTTTTGACTTTGAAATCTTTAAACATCTACACCTCAGGAACCATTGGGCCATTTTCAACCAAACTTGGTATGAATGTTCTTTGGGTGACCCTTTTCAAAAGTTGTTCGGCAGAATTTAGTTACACGCCCAAATATGGGCGTGGCAGTTTTTGACTTTGAAATCTTTAAACATCTTCTCCTCAGTAACTATTGGGCCAATTACAACCAAATTTGGTATGAATGTTCCTTGGGTGACCCTTTTCAAAAGTTGTTTGCAGAATTTTGATTTATGCCCAAATATGGGCGTGGCAGTTTTTTTAACTTTGAAATCTTTAAACATCTTATCCTCAGTAACAGTTGGGTCAATTTCAACCAAACTTTGCATGAATGTTCCTTTGGTGACCCTTTTCAAAAGTTGTTCTTGGAATTTTGATTTATGCCATAATATGGGTGTGGCAGGGTCAGGCATTTTTTTGACTTTGAAATCTTTAAACATCTTCTCCTCAGTAAGCATTGGATCAATTTCAACCAAACTTGGCATGAATGTTCTTTGGGTGACCCTTTTCAAAAGTTATTTGCAGAATTTGGTTTCACGCCCAAATATGGGCGTGGCAGTTTTTGACTTTGAAATCTTTAAACATCTTCTCCTCAGTAACTATTGGGCCAATTTCAACCAAATTTGGTATGAATGTTCATTGAGTGACCCTTTTCAAAAGTTGTTCTTGAATTTTGATTGATGACCAAATAAGGGCTTGGAAGGGTAGGGCAGTTTTTGACTTTGAAATCTTTAAACATCTTCTCCTCAGTAACCATTGGGCCAATTTCAATTTTGAATCATCTTACATTAGTCAGGTGAGCGATTTTAGGGCCATTCTGGCCCTCTTGTTTGAGTTATTGTCCTTTGTTGTTTTTCATACTTTGTTTGACAAAAAATATTCATTCAAAATAACCTCAGTTCTATTCAAACCCCCAGCTTATATTAAGCAGTGTGACGGGCGTATCTTGTGACAGTTTGGCACCTTGTTGTCTTATTGTATAGAAAATATTGTGAGAAATAAAGAAATTGCTTTTTATTAGAAGTTTTTTCAGTTCCCAAAATGTTTTCACATGTTGTTTGAGGAGTTTCAAAAAGTGAGACTGTGTGGAAATTTGTTAGGGGTTATTGCCATTATGCATGGTTACTATCTCTTTAACCATTGTCATGCTGAACCCAAAATATCCCTGTTTTGGTCGGCGATATAGACAAAGATCAGCCTGCACATTTGTGCAGTCTGATCTTAGTCTATACCACCTGTTTGTCCAGTGTAAGTCAGAATTGTTTATAAAATCAATTTTTAAAGGTAATACTGATTTACAACTAAATAAATGTTTCCAGTGCTTTTAGCTCTTTGACTTCAATGTAATTCTGAACAAGGATTTAATTTAGCATGACAAGGGTTAATAAATTCAGTCATTCATTTTGTGTCAGAGTTTCTGTATATTAATACATTTTGTCATTGAAAAGTCTCTTTTACCCATGACCAGATAACAAAATATCTAATGTATTAAAAGAGCTTTCTATTTTCTTTATTCTTAAAGTTTTGAAAATTTATTGGTTTTTTATCCCTGTTGATAGGCAGAGGGAAATAAGTTTTGATGTTTTCTGTTTGTCAGAGCATAACAGAAAACTCTGATATTTATAGATGGATTTCAAAATAATTTGGCGCAGGTCTTCTCCATCACAAGCTACAGTCAAGGTCACACATCAAGGTTTAATGTGAAAGGCAAGTTTTTCCTCATTAATATAAGGATATCAGAAATATGAGGCACAGATTTATCCATCACAATCTATTCTTAAAAAGAAACTCTGACAGTGTCAAGGTCACGAGTCAAGGTAAAATATTTGATAAAGTTTAACTGCTATATTTATGGTTTGTTTTCAATACACTTTGGCTGAGTTAATCTCCATTTAGAGTAGATGTGCTATTTGAAGCAAATTTTGTGATAGGTTCAGGTCAGCCTTGTCATGCTGAACTTGAATATTCCTGCTTTGGCAGGAGGTATAGACAAATATCAACCTGCATGAATATGCATTCTGATCTTAGATTACACCACCAGAATCCTTTTTAAGATAAATTTTCAAAAGAAATGTCAACCTAAAATTGTTGCTTCCAGTGCATTCAGCCCTTTGATTTTGATTAAAATTTATAGAGGATTTAGCATGACTAAGGTTAATGAAAAATTAATAAGACTAAGAGACACTTCATTGACAGAACTTTTCTACACAGGATCTCAACTAAAGGAAGTAGTTGGTTTGTACCTATTTACCCATTTGCACACAATGACCCCAAGAAGAAAACAACTTTGGAAAACATAGTTGAAAATGAAGAAATTGCTTGTTACATCCAAAGACGACAAAAATTTTAAAGTTACATCCACTACAAATTGTCTGCATCTTAATTCACTTTGGACCTGTATATGGGTTAAGGTAGTGATTATTGGCTTCAAACATTTCAGTTTCCTGTCTTTATCATTTTTTGAACATCATTATCTCATATTATGTCTTGTTCATCACCTGTATTTATTGTTGTTTGATGTTTGCAGTGGAAGTTTATTTGTAACCTTATTCATAATAACAATAATAATTATTAAGATTTTTTATTTATAAAGGCTATTATTAAGGCTTATAAAAACAGTTTAAATAAATTGGTTCAATCATATTTTATGAAAATTTATCAAAACCATGAACAGAAAAAGAGTGACTTAATTTGTGGTCATACTACAAATAATAAAGTCAACTTATTTTTTATCTGAAATATGTCAAAACCATTCCCGCTTAATTTTTATGCCCCACAAGAATAGTGCTTTAGAAAACATTGTGCACAATGAAGAAAGTGCTTTTAACAAACAATTTTTATCCATTATCCACAATGTGTTCAACCCAAAAATACAAAGATCTTTAAAATTTCATCAACTGAAAATTGTCATCTGCAACTTCTTTGAATTTGGACCAGTCCAAAATATTGTTGTGTGGGATTGAGTTAAACATGCTTATTGACTAAGAAATAGGTTGGTTACAAGAATTTCTCCTTAATACCACATCATCAATTTGTTAATATTAACCTATTCCCACTCAGCAAAATTACATATTTGTCATAACAATTTTAAGTCTATGAAATTTTAAAGATCTTTCTCATTTTGTATAGAAACAACTTGGACATTGAAGAACTTCCTTGTAACAAGGAATTTCTTCATTTTCCTTAATGTCTTCTATAACCGTTTTTACTTTAGGAGCGCAAAAATGTGTCATTCTGTAGGAATGGGTTAAGCTTTCTAGCTCATCTGAGCACAACATGCTCAGGGTGAGCTATTGTGATCGGTAATTGTCTGGCGTCTGTCTGTCGGTCCATCCGTAAAAAAAAATCTTCTCCTCCTAAACCATATGGCCTAGAGCTTCGTTTTTTTGGTACATATCAACACCTAATGACCCTCTACCAAAATACTTCAAAGAATTATCATACTCTGAAAATTAGCCCTTTTCGTGCTATCCCTGATTTTATGAAGGAAATCTTTGAAAATATTCTACTCCTAAATCATATGGCCAAGAGCTTTGAAATAAGGTTCATATCATCACCTATTGACCCTCTACAAAAATACTTCAAAGAATCACCATACTCTGACAATAAGCCCTTTTCTGTGTGATCCCTGATTTTACAAAGGAAATCTTTGAAAATATTCTACTCCTAAACATTATGGTCAAGAGCTTTGAAATAAGGTACATATCATCACCTATTGACCCTCTACGAAAATACTTCAAAGAATTACCATACTCTGACAATAAGCCCTTTTCTGTGTGATCCCTGATTTTACAAAGGAATAAAGAAGGAAATCTTTGAAAATCTTCTTCTCCGAAATGATAAGGCCTAGAGCTTTTATATTTGGTATGTATCATCAGCTATTGACCCTCAACCAAAATACTTCACTGAATTACTGTATTCTGAAAATTAGCCCGTTTCTGTGCGATCCCTGATTTTACAAAGGAATAAAGAAGGAAATCTTTGAAAATCTTCTTCTCCGAAACGATAAGGCCTAGAGCTTTTATATTTGGTATGTATCATCAGCTATTGACCCTCAACCAAAATACTTCACTGAATTACTGCATTCTGAAAATTAGCACTTTTCTGTGGGATCCCTGATTTTTCAAACGAATAAAGAAGGAAATCTTTTTTAAAGTCGTCTCCTCCTAAATGATTAGGCCTAGAGCTTTGATATTTGGTACATATCATCAGCTATTGACCCTCTACCAAAATATTTCAGAGAATTACCATATTCTGAAAATTAGCCCTTTGCTGTTAGGTCCTAATTTTAGATAGGAATAAAGAATGATATCTTTGAAAACCTTCCTCCCCTTAACCATTAGGCCTAGAGCTTGTATTGATGTCTTTAATTCAAAGCATTATCATATTCAGGAAATTAGCGTTATATGGTGGGATCATCAATTTTCCTAGGATTAAAAAAAGAAAATCCTTAAACATCTTCTCCAAATAATTATACAGAGGGCTTTGCCATTTTGTATATATCCTAAAGCCATGAACCATCATACTCAGAGGAGCGATTTAGGACCATCATGGTCATCTTGTTTACTTTTCATGATGTTTATTCAAGTTTTTTCCTTGAGGATCAGTTTCTGTGGTATTGATCTAGAATTGGTCAATCAGTAAATTCAGGCCTTTGGAGGGATAAAGGAGCTCAACTTGCAGCTGGAGTTTTATGTTTGGGCCTTAACCCCTTCCCTTTTTTTTTTGAAATTTTAGACTGATCCAAATTGAAAGACTTTACAGATGACAATGAAAATTGGATGCAGTTTGAAAAGAAACCATCCATGCGGTAGAAAATATTGTGAGAAAAGGAGAAATTTCTTGTTACAAGCTATTTCTTCTTTTTCAACAATGTTTTTCTCAAATATATAAAATCACTAAAATCTTGGGTTTGAACACAAAAGGTTTAAAATGCAGGATGCAAGGATTTGTCAAACTGTAATGGTAAAAACTGTATATTACAGTGGATGGACAGTACAGATACCTGACACAGAGAAGCAGGAGACTGATGTCGACCTCATCCGATGGACCTGATGTTCGGTCTCAACAACATGTGAGTTTCATTGTACAATTTTCTCCATATATTAGCTCAGATTTTTTCCTTTTGTTTCATTTAGTTATATCTGTCATCCATCTGTCAGTAACTAAGATCTTCTCCCAAATCTGTCCTTGAAATTCATCCAAACTTCACAGATTTTATTCTTAAGTTATGCTCTTTCATATACTTATTCCATCAAGAACTTTGGTTATCATGCAAACCAAGATAAAAAAAAACTCTTACCTCTCACTAAGCAGGAAGACCTAGAGCTTTTATTGCAACAATGCCTTTAGATACAGCAGTGAATTTAGAGGGGATTCTAGGGTTTGTATCAACTCTCCCCTGTAGCCTAAGTTAATTTCATTTGCTTGGGGAAAGTCAATAAATATTTGCTGATTATTGGAAAACTGAATTCCCCCCCCCTCCCCATTGGTAACTTTGAACCCCCTTTACAGAAATCTGGATTCACCATTGTGATGTTCTACTGAAATATTTTTACTCTGGGATCAACATAATCTCTCTGAATCCCAGATTTTACATTTAGATAAAAAGGGAAATCTTCCAGAATCTTATACCAAAATAAACTAGAGCTGTCGCCCTCTAGGGCTGACGAGAATACCCCCCCACACCGCTAAAAAGGCTTTTCTATGAAGGAGTGGAATTTGAAGGGGCATTTTATGACCCCTTTTTAAGTAGGAGTGGAAAAGTAGCAATTGAGTATGTAATTATGTTTTCAGCTTCTCTTCCCCCCCCCCCCCCCCCCCGATCGCGTCTTTCTTTTGCAAGTCACACTCTCCAACACTTCTGACCCTTGAAAGCTATGTACCAAGTATTAGAGAGGACAGAATTGTTCAGTTAATTGTTAATTGTAAATGACTTACAGTGTTTTGATGTCAAACATGTATATATATACAAGATGATGTTACCAAATTTGGTAACTCCCCTTATGGTTACTGAGTTTTGCAATTTAAAATTTTGACTACTCCCCCCCCCCCATTAAAAACTTCAAAATGGCATAACTCTGAAACTAACGACTGGATCAAGATGAAAATTGCAGGTGCACAACTTCATATGATAGGAAACAACCTGATAAAATTTCAGCAAAATTAGTCAAAAATTGTGGGAGGAGAAGAGGACACAAAATTATGTCCCCCCCCCCCATTAAAAAGTTCAAAATTGCATAACTCTGAAACTAACGACTGGATCAAGATGAAAATTGCAGGTGCACAACTTCATATGATAGGAAACAACTTGATAAAATTTCAGCAAAATTGGTCAAAAATGTGGGAGGAGAAGAGGACACAAAATTATGTCCCCCCCCCCCCATTAAAAAGTTCAAAATGGCATAACTCTGAAACTAACGACTGGATCAAGATGAAAATTGCAGGTGCACAACTTCATATGATAGGGAGCAACCTGATAAAATTTCAGCAAAATTGGTCAAAAAATGTGGGAGAAGAGGACACAAAATTATGTCCACGGACGGACGGACAGACGGATGGACGGACGGACAACCTGATTCCAGTATACCCCCCCATAACTTCGTTGTGGGGGGTATAAATAGTTTAGAGCTCTCAGCATTTGCATGCAGCATGGCCTGTCACCCTCTACAAAGATATTACCTCTTGATTAATAAAAACCTTAAATTGTGGGATTTTTCATATGGTCAAAGAAGCAAAATTTAAATCCTAAAGTTGAGAACTTCCAAATTGAAAGGAGTTGCAGACAACAATTTAAAGTTGTTGTTTTTTCAACATTATTAGTAGAAAATGTATAAATGAAGTAATTACTTGCAATAAGCATTTATTTCATTTACACAGTGTTTTCCCAATAGTTTTTCTTGAGGGACATCAAAAAGTGTCATTGTGTAGGAATGGGTTAACCTATTACCAAAAAACAAAACTTTAGACTGGATTTTGAATCCAGATGAATTATTAAAGACATGGATTGCCACTGTCAGTCAAAAAATAATAGACCAATCAAATCATTCATTTACACCGGAAAAGAACTTTCTGGCATTTATGTTAAACATGATGGCTTGGCAAGTAATATGTCATAACTACAGCTTATTCAAGCTGTAGCTAAGAAGCTTGGGTCTCAAACCTAACACTTGTCTTTCATTTTATGTCCCATACCTTATATTTGAAAAAAAGAATGTTGTTTGCCACCTTTGTTGAACTTCCAAGTCTGAGGTCAGTTGGTAGAACTAGTGATCCATTTTTCAGTTTTTTAACCCATTCCCACACAATGATGCCTTTTGATGCCCTTAAGAAAAAGGTTTAGGAAAGTATTGTGGAAAATGAAGAAAAGAATCTGCAGTGTTTTCTACCCAAAAATGGAGAAAAAATTTGAAAGCTCATCAACTAAGAGTTGTTGTTTGCAACCTCTTTCAATTCAGGTCAGTCTAAAAAAATTTTGTCTGGTAATGGGTTAAGGCATGTATTTGCATATCATTATAAAAGTTATCGATTGTTGAGGCAGATTGGCTATTCATTCTTCGATCAGAAATCATACCAAAATCAATATATTTGCAACCCTGATCAGCCTGCCCTGACTCAAACCAGAAACAAGTCATATATTTCTTTATCTGTGATTGTCATTTGACCAACTATCAGAAAGCAAACTTATGCATGGGTCATTTTATTTCTGATTTCATTATGACAAACCACTCTAAATACAGTTTGAACCACATTTTGGTATTAACCCATTACCATGATAAAATTTAAAATGGTCAAAAATCAAAATATATGGGGTTCAAACAACATTTCAGTGCTCTAGTTGTACAGTAAGTGCAATAGTGGAAGAAGAAATTACTTATGTCTTGCTCCTTTTCACCAGTTTTGCAAAAACTTTTTTTAATTTGATGCATCGACATGTTGTTTTTTTTCGTTTTGATAGGTCTAAAAAATGGGTTGAGAGGTGAATCCCAACGTACCTCAGCAAACATTTTGTTTGACCACAATTAATTCACAAACTTACAAAGTTTTGAATATGATGAATGTATGATTTCTGATTTGGACTTTTATTTATCTGTTTCAGAACATTGATGCCTCACAGAGAAATTATGGAAAAATTCATCGTGCCACTTCCTTTGATTCCCCTGAACCAAAAGATGCTACCCAGCGTATTAAAACTGATGCTAGTAATTATTTGGAGCCCAAATCACATCATGTCCCCACATATATAGAGTTCCTACCAGACTCTAGAACACAGAACTATGTTTATAATGAGAGAGGTGAGAGGGTACGCGATGCAGAAAGTAGTTCCCAGAGACCATTGCCAGCTCCTCGAGAACCCTCGTATGTGCAGACCACAGTAAAGGAGAATTTTTATCCTGTTACAGAAGAATATATGAAATATCTCCAGCAGAAATCTCCACCTAAAGATGCATGTGCTGAAACTTACAGAAAAATCATCCACAAGACAAGTAGTTCAGATTCTGTTATCATGAAAACTATTGAAAACATCCCCTCAGCTTGTATTGGGGAAAATGACATTGTACAAAGCTCAAATAATCCTTGCTCACAAATGGTTAAATCTGTAGATTCTAATGTTTTATATTCACAATTGTTGCAAAATAATGGACATGTGGCTGGGAGGTTCAGAAAGCACAGACTAGATTCTGGCAATTCCATCATGTCATTTGATTCTGTACAGACAGAGCCGGCCTATTCCGAATACAACAATCATCGCAACAAGCTGTATTCTTCATCGTCTTCAAAATCCAACTATTCTGGGTCCAACATTTCGGAATGTATTACTGAAGTTCCAATCATGGTAAATGGTCACTCTTGTATTGATGAGGAAAATATTCAGTACTGGGCAAGTAACACAGCACCAGTCAAAAGTAATACAGAGGTTAAAGGTCATACAGATTATCTGAATCTTGGACGTAGATCACAAGTGTATCCAGAAAATGTGCCAGTATTGAATGGATATGACATTGTACAGGCTAGTCTTGTGTAGTTAACCCATTACCACACAACAAATATTTAGCCTTGTCCAAATTGAAAGTAAACACGAACAACAAGGTTGTAATGGCCCTAAATCAAGCTACAATTAATTCAAGATGGTTGCCAAGAAAATGTTGCAATGACATAATTATTTACCTTGTTTATAATTTTCTACCCTGGTGTTCAAAAATGGTTTGTCTCAAACACTGAATGTGTGGCTAAAACCATATAAGACAGGATATAAACAATTGAAGGAAAAGGGAAGAAAAGCTTGTTATTGGCATTATCCTTTTTTGCCAAAAGGATTTTTCATCACTTCTAAATAGGTGATTGTGTGGTAATGAGTTTCAATTTTACAAACATCCACTGATTCAAATAGGAAAGAAACTTCAGACAATTCAAAAATTGCTTTTTGTATTTTCCTAAATAACCCATTGCCATACAATCCTTACTTTTTACACCCAAGAGAAGAATATATTGTTTCAAGCAATTCCTCCTCTTCACACTGTTGACCACTCTAAATTTTGTCATCTGGTAATGGGTTAACCATTACAGGGTCATAAAGGTACTTTGCAGGGATTATATGCCAAGCCAAGGAATGGAGTGCCATTTTATTAAAGTTAAGTGCCAGTCATTAATAATGAGCCAAAGAAAAAAAGAAATTTTAAGAACATTCCAACGTTAGGTGCATTGATGGGCATGCAACCAAAACCAGTACCTTTTTATCTCACCTGAGCACAAAGTGCTTAAGTGAGCTATTGTCCGGCATCTGTCTGTTGTCCATAGCCCATCAACAATTTCTTTAAAAGACATCTCCTCCCAAACCACTGGGGCCAATTTGAATCAAATTTGGCAGATGTGTTCTTTAGGTGGTCCCCTCTGAAAATAACTAATAAAATTGAAATCAATTACTAACTTTGGTAGCCATGGCAACAAAAGTGAATTTTTAAAATATCTAAAAATCTTCTCCTCCTGACCCAGAAGACTTAGAGCCTTGATATTTTGCATAAAGCATCAGTATATTGACCCCTTTCAAAACAGCTAAAATCATGATCCTCAGGTCCCCAGGGTAGGTAAGAACCCAAGGTGGATGGGTTTTTTTTTAGAAACCACTGGCCCAATTTGAACCAAATTTGGCAGAAAGGTTTCTAAGGTGGCCCCCTTTGAAAATAGCTAAAAGAATTGATATCCATTAAAAACTCTGGTTGCCATGGCAACAAAAGTGAAATTTTACAATAATCTTTAAAAATCTACCCCTGACCCAGAAGGCGTAGAGCCTTGATCTTTTGCATGAAGCATCAGTATATTGACCTCTTTCAAAATAGCTAAAATAATGATCAACCACTCTCCAGGGTCGGAGCCCCAGGGAGACGGAGTTTATATAGAAATAAAGAATGAATTTTACATGACATCTCCTCCTGAGCCACAAGGCCAATTTGAACTAAATTTGGCAGATATGTTCCACAGCAGGTCCCCTTTGAAAATAGTTAAAAGAATTGAAATCCATTAAAAACTGGTTGCCATGGCAACAAAAGTGAAATTTACAATAATCTTTACAAGTCTTTTCCTCCTGACCCAGAAGGCGTAGAGCCTTGATATTTTGTATGAAGCATCAGTATATTGACCTCTTTCAAAATAGCTTAAATAATGATCCACTGGTCTCCATTGGCGGAACCCAAGGCGTGGGGCTTATATCGAAATAAAGAATGATTTTTAACTACATCTCCTTTCAAACCACTGGGCCAATTTGAACCTAATTTGGCAGAAATTTTCCATAGCAGGTCCCCTTTAAAATTTAGACTTTTTGATCCACAGGTACAAAGTCTATGTATAAAGTATGGCCAATTTGTATCATAATCTAAACCTTAACATGGAATTAGACTGTTGAAGGAAAAAGAGCCTTTATCTCAGATGAGTGCCCCAGGGCCAATGGCCCTCTTGTTTAGCTCAACTGTTTTTGGAGAAAACCTGGGGTATTGCTGTTGTCATGTCATCAGCATAGTCTTCTGAAAAGTTTGACATTTTGTAATATCTATTATTCACTTGCAACTTGGAATAATGTTCTATTAAAAGACCAATCTTTACAAACAACAGGGATAAGGCTAAATGCAATTTTTTAATTAATTATGTTTTAAACCCACTATCAAGCAATTGAACAGCTGACTGTTGGCACCCACATGCAGTGCTCTTGTGTAGCCATTGGTATAAAGTTTTTTCAGTTAGCAATTCTTCTGAAGATAAACATGTCAGGTAGTGTTGATACCCTCAGATTGAGTTAAAACTGCAGAATTAAAGACTTGAATGTTATCATTTGATAAGGTTATGTCTAAATTTGCATATCTATATCTAATCAATCTTCTCAACCCCAAGCAGCTGTAAAAAGAGGTCGATTAATGAAAGAAATAGCATTCTTTATTAAAATATCTTTATTAAAAAAGTGCCATTTTGATAGGCTATATTGTTGCCTTAAAATCTCATGTCCCACATTGTACATGGATGTGAATAACCCTGTACCACATGACAAAACCTTAGACTGGTCTAAATTCAAAGTAGTTGTAGTCAAAAAATTTTAGTCAATTTAGTTGATTATTTTTTGTTTCAGGGTAGAAAACTGTATAATGAAGAAATTGCTCGTCATTGTCCACAATGTTTTCTAAAGCTGTTTCCATGCAAAGCGCCAAAAAGCAGCATTGTGTGGAATGGGTTAAAAATACACTAGAGTACGAAATCATATAAGTGTTTTTATTTCTAATATAAGGTGAAAAGAACAACATTTTTGCCCTTTACTGTACAAACTGTTTTTACATTGCTGTGATTTCATACTTGAGAAAACATTGTGGGAAAAGGATAAATTGCTTGTTGTAAACAATTTCTCTTTTTGCCATGATATTTTCTGCCACATAGGATAGTTCATCCAATTTTCATTGTCTTCTGCAACCTCTTTCAATTTGGACCGGTCAAAATTTCTAAAAATTAGAAAGGATTGAAAAATATTGCATTATAAACATTCGGAGATGAAGGATATGTGACGGTCTAAATGGAAGAGTTACAGAATACAATTCAAAATTAATAAATAGAGAAATGGCTTGAAACAATAAATTTTTTGCCATTGGAAAATTTCTTGGTCTATTCTAACCCATTCCATTCAAGCAGGAATGGAGAAACAGCAGTAAACAGCAAAAGTAGCCATGGGGCTGATGATGATCTTGTAATCTGAAACTCTAACCAATTCCCACAAAATGACGCTGTTTGATGCCCCTTAACAAAAATAGTTGGGAAAACATTATGTTAAATGAAAAAATTGCTTGCAACTAGTAATTTCTTCATTTTACACAATTTTACCTACTCAGACATTATATTGAAAATATCTGAAATTTCATAAACTTTAAAATTTGCAGTGTGGTACTGCGTTAATTGATGAGTTTCAATTTGATATAATATTGGAGGACTGAGAAATTTATTTCTTTGCAATTCAAAATTTGCAGGCCTAGGTTATTGTCAAATTCTGCATATAGTTCATTGCTGCGAAAATTTCTGATTATATGGTATTAAGTCTACAATTGAATAGACTGATGTGGTCTTTCAAAATCTTAACCCTTGTCATGCTGTATAAATTACCTTACTGAATTGCTGTCAAATCAAAGGACTGAACCACTGATAGAACCTGTTGTTCAAAAATCAATATTTCTTTTAGAAATCAACCTAATAAACAACTAGGGATGGAAAAGTATGAGCAGGAGGTGTAGACTAAGATCAGCCTGCACAAACGTGCAGTCTGATCTTAGTCTACACCTCCTGCCAAAACCGGAATATTCCGGGTTCAGCATGACAAGGGTTAATTGAGTAACCAGATCAATGATTTAGACTGGAAGTGCCATGTTGACCTTCAACATTTGTTTGAAACAGTCTCATTGCTTGACAACTTAAACCATTCCTACACGATAACCCTTATTTACGTCCGTCAAGAAAAGCAATTGGGAATACAATGTGTAAAACAAACATGCTATTTCTTCATTTTGCACAATATTTGCAACCCAGAAATTTGAAACAATCTTATATTTCATAAACTTGAAATTGTCATCTGTAACTCCTTTCAATTTGGTTGGAACTGTCTATAATTTTGCACTCTGATAATGAGCTAAGCATCATAATTACAGCTTGTTTGGGCTCTTGTTATAATATTTAGGCTGCTCATTTGCTTTTTGGCTATGTATCTGACCATAAAAGTACTACCTGTTGATATCCTAGTTGAAACGCCTTGTTTTAGGTCATTAGGCAAAAAATTGACAGATGATTCATGAAAAGAAAGTTTGTTTCCTGCTTACCAAGTGTGTTTTGACCTTTTTTGTTCATTTTCCAGTTGTAAATATAAATGTACGTGCTTGTTACATGTTTGGAACAAAGTTTATTTTCAATATTATAGAGTTTGAATTGTATAAATCATTTATTTTAGGCTTATGGAGGTTAATGTCCATAAAGTTATTTATGTTATTCCTGGTGTCAACTTCATTTAACCCTGCTTTTTATCCCCCCCCTAAATGAAAAGGCTTTGTAAAACATTATGGAAAATGAAAACTGAGAAATTGCTTGTAACATCATTTTCTTGAGGGGGGGGGGGGGGAGGATGTCCATCCCAAAAGACAATGTTTTCAAAATTTCATCAAATGTATATTGCAACTTTCAGTTTAGACTAGTCTTAAATTTTATGGTCTGCTAATGGGTAAGGGTTAAATCAGCTTACTCACATTATCAAGGCAATTATGAATTTAACCCATTCCAAAAAGATACATTTTCAGACTGATAAATTAAAGTTTTTGAACTTTTAGATACTTTCAACTTTTTGAGTTGAAAAAATTGTGTGAAATGAAGTAATGGCTTGATCTAATTTCTGTTGGGAGCATAATCTTCTGCATTGATATATGGATTTCATAAAACCTTGGTACAGGCTTTCCCCTTAAAGAGTACTAGATTCATGCTTAAAGGTTTTTGGATCTCTAAAGTTCAAGGTCACAGCTGAAAGTCATACGACAAGCAATTATTGGAGGACATCTTTGTCTGACACTTCTAAGTTTTCCATCATGCCTCAAAAACAAAGGAATAAATTGAATGGTATTTAGGTCTAAGCTCAGCATCCATTTGAAGTCATATTACATGTATTTTTTTCGGGGGGGGGGATGGCAAATGAGTGATGATATAGGATGACCAGCCCAACAGAAATGTATGTATGATAAATCCTGTGTAAAGGATAGTCTTTCAATTGAAAGATTGATAGACCAATAAAATCATACATTTAGACCACAAGTCTAATTTGAATTCCTATATATGTTGATATTGGGGTGAAGCATTTTTGTTAGGTTGGCAACTTAAACACTCTAACTACAGCTTATTCAAGTTGTAGTTACTAAGCTGAGGTTATCAACCAAATGTTTACTTTTTAGCTCACCTGAGCACAAATTTCTCCATTTGAGGTATTGTGATTGATCAATGTCTGTCTATCTGTCTGTTCACAATTACAACAAAAATTATTCTTTTAAACCATCATATTTTAACCAAACTTCATAATAATGATCCTAAGGTCATACTCTTTCAAAATACTTCAATGAATTGAAATCCATTGTTGCCATGGCAGCAGATTAGAAAACTTACAAAAATCTTCTCCCAAAACATAGGGCCTAGAGTTTTAATGTTTGATATATCTTGAACATCTACCGTAATACTCCAGATTATTACTCTATTCTGAAAATAAGCCCTTTGTAGTATGAACCTGAATTTTACCAAGGAATAAAGAAAGAAATCTTCAAAAATCCTTTTCACCTAAACCGTAAGGCCTTGAGCTTGCTTTGATATTTGGTATGTATTATCAACTTATGACCTTCTACCAAAATATGTCAAAGAATTACTCTACTTTGAAAATCAGCGCTATGTTGTAGAGTTACAGGTTTCAATGTAGCAATTATGAGAGAAATCTTTATCTTCTTTTCCAAATCTAATTGGCTTAGAGCTTTGAAATTTTGCATCTAGAATTGACAAGTGTTCTTTTACTAAAATACTCCAAGTTTTGTATCTTGGATATCTTTGTTGTAAGATCTCGGATTTATATAGAAGTGAATAGGAAAATATTTAGAAATCAGGAAAATTGCAAAGCCTACAGCTTTCCAAAATTTGCATATAGTATTAACCCATTACCAGACGGCAATATTTTAGACCGGTCTGAAATGAAAGAAGTTACAGGTGACAATTCAAAGTTTATCAAATTTCTGACTTTTTCAACTTTCTCGTCAGAAAACATTGTGGAAAATGAAGAAAAATTTCCATAGCTTTTTTTTCTTGGGGGTGTCTCAAAGCGTCACTGAGTGGGAATGGGTTAACCTTTGGTAGAAATATTGCTCTTGGATCAGGTTCTGTTCTTTGAATAAGAGATAATGAGAAAATAATCAGACCTACAAGTTGACAGTCATTTTGCGTGTAGAATAGACATTTGGTGATAAAAATAACTAAATACTATCGGTAGGCTAAGATTAATATTAGATACAGGGAGAAAAAGCAAAAAAATATATCTTCTACTCCATAAACATGAGTCACAACACTTTATTTTTGCTTGCATTATTGTCTTGTGGTGGTTTGCATTATTGTCTTATGGTGGTCTATCAAATAATTCAAAAGGATCACTCTTAGACCAGAATAGGAAATGTTGTATTATTTAGTAGTTTATAAAGTTATAAAGATGGAAATCTTATAAATCTCAAACTTAATAAAGCCTAGAGCTATCATACTCGGGTGAGTGATTTAGGACTATCATGATCCTCTTGTGTATTACATGTTTTTGATTATCGATCATGCATAACAACACTGTTTAGTATCTAAGTCTTAACTCCTGTTCGAGTTCAGTGGACGGGCCGGCGATCTCTCAATTTAGATCAGTATAGAATTCTTTATCTGGGCAAACTTTAAAAGGGCAGCTTTTAGAGGAAAATAAAAGCCAAAAATGTGTTGTTTCTTTTTAAGTCATGTAATTGTATTATCAATTGATAATTTGATTGTGTTCTTGTATCATGTACAAATTATGATGTGAAAAGATAAAAGTGTTAAACAAATATAATTATGTTTTCGTCTACTGTATGGTGAAGAGTGAATGAATAGCCTAACCACAAGCACTCGATCCTGAAGGTTGGGGGGTTTAAGAAATAAAGAAGGATTTTTAAAACGACATCTCCTCCCAAACCAGTAGGCGGATTTCAACCAAATTCGGTAGGAATGTTTCCTAGGTGGTGCCCTTTAGAAATAGCTAAAAGATTTGAAATCCGTTTAAATCTATGATTGCCATGGCAACAAAACTGAAAATTTAACGAAAACTTTAAAAATTATATACTCCTGACCCAGAAGGCGTAGAGCCTTGATATTTGGCATGAAGCATCAGTACAATGACCTCTTTCAGAATTGATAAAATCATCACCCAGGGGGGCTTGGGCTTATATAGAAATAAAGGATTTTTTAAAAGACATCTCCTCCAAAATCGCTGGGCTTAGAGTCTTAATATTTTGCATGAGGCACCAGTACATTGATCTCTTTCAGGATTGCTCAACTCACCAACCTCGGGCCCCCAGGGGAGGAGCCCCAGGGAGGTTTGGGCTTATATAGAAATAAAGAAGGGTTTTAAAAACGACATCTCCTCCCAAACCACTTGGCTGATTTCAACCAAAGAATTTTTATCAGTTGAAACTTTCGTTGCTATGACAACAAGAGTAAAATTGAAAAAAAAAATCCCCTTCTGACCTAGAAGTTGAAGAATCTTGAATTTTGCATGAAGCATTAGTACATTGACCTCTTTCAAAATTGATAAAATTTTAGAGCCACAGGGTGATTAGGCTTAAATACAAATAAAGAAAGCAACCCTTTCAAAACTATTTGGCCAATATAAAACGAATTGGGCTTGTTGATTTTAGTTAAATGTTAAAGGATGTCTTCTCCCGACCCAGTTTGTATTGGGCCTTGAAGAAAAAAAGACCCTTATCTCAGGTGAGCGCCAGGGCCACTGACCCTCTTGTTCACTCACCTGAGGGCAAAGTGCTCATGTTGAGCTTTTGTAATAACGTCCAGTGCTATATGTGTTTAAATCGACTAAAAACTGTGGTTGCGCTGGCAAAACAAGTAAAATTGAAAAAAAATATCTTTAAAAATTAGCTTCTGATGACGGTGTAGGGTCTTGATATTTTGCATGAAGCATCAGTACATTAGTATCTTTCAAAATTGTTCAACCCATTACCCTCGGTTTTTTTTTTAAACAACAACTCCTCTAAAACTTTAGGGCCCAGCTCAATATAATTTTGCAGGAGTTTTCCTTGGCAGCCCCCACCTATCTCAGGTGAGCATGGGCTTATGGCCCTTTTGTTAGACTGATTAAATCTGAATGAAGTTGCAGGCAACAATTTCAAGTTGATGTGATTTATAAAATCTTTGTCTTTTGGGGGAAGAAAAGCTAATGAGAAATGAAGAAATAGCTTGTAAGACGCACTTTTTTATTTTCCAAAATGTTTGCAATTTTGCTTCAGGGCGTACGAAGGCGAGACAATGCGGAAATGAATTAAAGAATTCAAGTAAAATAATTGAACCAAAAATGCGTTGCTACAGTAGCAATTGTTTCAAAAAGCAAATTCTGCCATTGTCACAATATTTTCCATCCAATTTCTTGTTTCTTCGGCTCACACTGAGCTTGTTTGTTGTGTTGTCAGTAGCTTGTCATTCGTCAACAAAATATATCTTATGACCTACTTAGAAACTACAGTTTTTGCTCAGCTTAACCGAAAATGGTAAGTATATGATATTTGCCTTACGAAATATTGGACGAGTTAAACATATTTGGTATCACGTGGTCAAAAAGGACAAAAAATGCATCGATAAAACCTTTTACCGCATTCAAAAAAAAAAAATAATAATGAAATTGACCAGATAGTTTGTAATTCATACTCAACTAATGGATCCCCCAAAGTTTGGACTTCTATGCTCCCCGAAAGGGCGAGCATATAGCCGCCGCTTCGTCTGTCCGTTTTCCGTCCGTCTGCCCCGATATCTCCACAAGCCTTGGGCCAAACTGGATGAAACTTCACGTGTAAATTGTTTATGACGCTTTATACCATACGTGGTTTTTAATAAAGGGTTTTGTGGTTGTTTTTGTAGAGTGCCTATCAAATATCATTGTATATTGTTTGAGTTAACGTATATACTACTTTGTCTGAATTGTAGAGTCTCCTATTCTAGAACCTACTAGGCACATCGACATCTCCAAAACTACCGGACCAATTTCAACCGAATTCGGCAGAAATGTTCCTTATGTGGTCATCTTTCGATTTAGCTAATACAATTTAAATTTCTTGAAAACTCTTATTACAATTGCAACAAAAGTAGAATATTATAAAATATCGTTAAAGCTTTTTAACTCCTGACTCTGAAGACGCAGAGCTTTGATTTTTGCACGAAACTGCGAAACCATTACCCTCTTGTCCCTAGGGGCGAGGGAGGGGGGGGGGCTATATAGAATTAAAGACCTTTAAACTACTGGGCCAATTTCAACCAAATGTTCTTTATGTGTTCCTCTTTCAAAAAAGCTAAAATAATTTAAACAAATGTTAAAGTTGAAACGAAGTCTTCCCCAGCCTCAGTAGGTCTTGTCCATTGACATCTTTCAAATGTCTGAAAGTAGTATTACCCTTGAATCATCAAGGGGGCAAAAAGCATTGTCCCCTTATATAGAAGTCATATATCCTTGTATTTTGTCGTGAGGAATATGTTTACTGAATTCTTTGAATGTTGCTAAAATCTTGCTGATTGGATTCCAAGTTACAGAGCCTATATGTGTATCGATTAGTATCATAATCATTGACTGTCGGAAGAAAAAGAGCCTTTATTTCAGATAAACGCACCGCCACTCTTTTTATTTGTTTATATTATATTTTGGTCCCGGTGATGATGTAATTTTTCTGTAGAGCAGTCATAACCGTATGACCAGTTACTCCCAAATACCCTCACTTTGGTAATGGCTCTGGTTCGAGGCCTGAAACATTCTTTTTATTAACATTGTTTTCTAGGAGCACTTTTGTAAATACCTATAAAGTTCGAATGACTAGGTTTTTAATCGCGACCTTTCGGGGGCGATTAGTGTCCGCGTTTTCGAAAATCAGTTGTAATACTATGTCCCAATACTTCCTTTCACTCAACTGGACGAATACAATACTGAACATTCTTGGTAATAAGCCGTTCGAATAATTGTCAATAAAGGAGCATCTGAAGTATTTTGAATGTTAAGTCTGGAATATCTTTTTCAGAGCATGCCATAATGGTTTAAACATAATATTTCTTTAGGGTTACGTTGTAGAATTATAATTACTAGTTAAGAAATTTCCAACGTTGAGTAAAAGGTAAAATGGATGTCCTTAGTTATAAGTTAGATATGGAAACGCATGATTGGATTATCTACTTTAATGCGGGTGGTTTTTACAGTAACTTTTCATGAGCTTTGAACATCTTGGACCTATAATTATGTAACAAACCGGTGCAACATGCTAGTGATAAATCAGAACGAGGATTTGACGAATGAATTCAAGCAGAATTAAACGACTTCTATTTTGCTTGAAATTAATGCTGCTTAAATTATAGTGGAACAACAGGGAATTCAACAAATTTATCATAGCGTCTCTCTCTCCCGATCTTTCTCTCCTTTACCTTTCTCGCTCCCCTTTTCCATATTTCCGCTCTCTTTCTCTCTCCCTCCCTCTCTCTAACAAATATGTACAATTAAATCAGAAGACTATAAGCTAAATGTTAAAGGTAAAAATCAAATTTTGTCCAAAAGCTACCAATACATTCAATGCGATTTTAGCACAATAGATATGTATAGTTTATTAAAACGAGGCTAAAGTTAACACAGTAAAATTTCATCACACGAAGAGTTTATTGTTAAAACATCTAACGCAATAAATATAATATTCTACCAAATGGAAAGTAGATCGGACCGAATAACACGACTGCGAGTATTACTACACCCAATTGAGGTAAGAAAAGGTTGGAGGCGAGATATGACTCATTGAAAGCCGGCGCTTGAAGTACAGTACACTGTACTTTCGTGTGAGTGTTCTGAATTTGGCAAAATGATAAAAAAAATGACGAGTGAATGGACAGAAAGAAAGGAGATACAATGTATATAATATATTGGCCAATTATTACTCGTGTATAACCATATATTGTTAGGAAAAAAAATAGGTGTGACTTTGTTATTTTATTATTGTTTTTTAACTAAATTTAGCCACTCTGAATGTTTATGAAAATGGATGTTACATAGTGTTAAAATATACTGCCAATTCTGAAGAAGGTATTAGCCGAAAGTTAATTAAAAGAGTTAGGTTGAACACTATTTTAAATTGATTTCCTACCGTTTGGAATACTTTGTATCGTGGGCTTTTGGGAGGTGTACATAATCATGAAAACCTGGTAAACGAACGCCCACCCTCACTCACTCGGTCTCTCTTATAAAGCGTATGTTTACATAACAAAATTAAGACTACATTCAGACTTCTAATTAAATGTCTAAACCTGTCATTTCTCTTACAAAGCCTAGGTTGGAAGTAATCATTAGAATTAGAATATCCCAGAAGAGATAATTTTAGAAGAATACACACTATGGCTTTGATGGGCAAAATAAATGGTGAAAATTTTGATTTAAAATCATAATCTTGAACTCTGACATAGTCATTTTGAAAATGCATGTGTCTTGTTTGAAATAAATAAAATCCAACTTTTGACTAATATGATTCTACAACATAAAGATGCATTTTTTTTTAATACATTTAGGTCTTTAAACGGAAAAAATCTGACTGAATCCTGGTTGAACTCGCGACTTCTGGATTCAGTCCTCGACCTTGCAACACAATCTACTTATTTCAAATGAAGTTTGGGCAAAATTAACCAGCCGACCAATGAAATCATTCATTTAGATAAGATACAAAAAGATATCTCCGACATTTTTGTTAAACGTATTTGTTGGTTTGACAACTTATACGACGTAGCTACAGATCATTTAAGCTGTAGTTACGACGTTTAGGTCGCCAACCAACTATTATACTTTTTGCTACATGCTTCTGGCCATAGATCATGAAAATAACGCTGTTTAAAATCTAAGCGAGATTTCATGTCGGTAACAGTGGGCTTGGCCAACGCAGTAAGTGGTCGGGGCCAGCGATTGGTCATTTGTTATATAATTATTATGTTCGTATTTGCAAATCTTACTTAGAAAGTTTCTTTCGAATACTAATGAGGGTCAAAATGTATATCCATATGAGTGACATGTCACAGATGTTTGACAATAACAGAAAATATTAATAACTGAATAAATAAATAACTGCTAGAAAATGAATAAATTTATACCGAACTCGATAAAAAATAGACACAAAGTAGATTTAGTATGATTTAAGCAGTACGTCTATAGCAAGAATACGGTGTTCAAGAGTCTCCAGCTTACACCCAAATGGCATTTAGCGGTAACCTATTTTTAGTTGCACTATGACTGCGATGGGATATTATAAAGCGTAGATAATGACTTCGATAATGGCGTGCAATGGAGAAATACTTGCATTTTATTGAGTGAATTTAGAGACCACGTGCAATGCCGATGGGAAATAATCGAATTTTAATCTTTCTAAATGATAAGGGTCAGAATAGGTTAAAGGCCTAGACCCAAAATGCTTTGTTAAAGCCGGGTACAAGTGGTACAAGTATAGTTGAAGGCCTATTTTTATCTTTTTTATTTGACCCCCCCCCCCCTCAAATGAGATATACACCATATAACCACCCGCTGAGAATATAGAGCATTATCTGATAAGGAAGCTGTATACAGTATACAAGGGATTAAATCTGCTATATTATTATGGATAAGTGTGGAATATATTTGCACTTTCTTTGTAACTAATTTTTATCTCTTGAAAAAAAAATGATTTGGTTTTAATTATAAATGAATGAAAATTCCTCATTTCAAAGACTTTTTCAAAGAGCAAAAGACAGTAAAATTACAAAAAATCATAACAGATCACGAATAGCAACGTGAATGACTTAGATAGACAACGTTTGGAAAAGGAAAAAACATTGATTTTTCTGATTTCCCCTTTCGTCTTAATATCTCAACACTTTTTCTCTTTTAATAAATCGAACTTTTTTAGTTTGTAGAACTGCCATAATATTCAGGAAATACACTAGACCAGGAGATAAATCAAAATGGAAAAAAGTATTTTTTCCAGAATTCTTACTTTACCACAATTTTTGAAGAAACTGTTTAACCCCCTAAAAATAATGCATGTAAATTTCTTTCAATTACAATTGAAATTACAAATTTTAAAAGCATAAGAAATGATAAGATAGAATTTAGAAATGCCACACACACAAATAAAAACCATAACAACTTTACTTTGTTTTCTATCAAATTCTCATCAGCATAAAATTAACGTGCAGCTAGAGCATAATATTGACAAATTTTGACCATGGTCATCGATGGAATATACAAAATGATTACCCCCCTCGTGTGATTTACAGATAAGGCAATAAGCTTATCAGAAGGGGCCCAACATACACAACATTCCTTAAACTAGGTCTTTAAGTTGTATCTAGTATAAAGCGCCCGTTTATAAAAAGGCAATTTACAAAGCATACACATTGCTTAAAGACACTACCCCTCTGTTGTGTCTCAGGAATAAATAATTGAACATTACAATAATTATTTACATTGTATTATACAAGTTGATTTTAACTTGGCCAGTGGAGGACTCCCTCTACTGTTGGCCAGCCATGCGTACACGGTCTTTCCTTGAAAAAATGATACTTTAGTGTACATGCTTATACACTACAGGCCCTCGTAGAGCAAAATTTTACACGGAAGGAATCCTAAAATCCGCGTTAAATTGTGAACACACCCCTCTGTCAATAATTTCAGATTAGGTCACAAGTCCGCTATGATAAGCTTTGTCCAAGAGAATACGAAAATAAATTTCTGAATCAATTTATGCTAGCAACATAAAATATTCCGTCATCGGATGGTCGATAGTTCCGAGACATCTCGACTTACTTCGATCAGTCTCGGCGAAAAAATGAAATTGATAACGTAATGACACCAGCAAAAAGGGGTTTAAATGACAGCCTATTTAACAAACCTATATAAAAGGTGAAAAAGTACAACTTAGAGCAGCAAGATGTGTTCAAAATAATTTCTCTTATTATGACAGTGTTACCTGCATGCAGAAGGAGCTTGGCTGGGAAACTCTTCAATACAGACGAGACATTTCCAGAGCCACCATGTTTTATATAATCGTTAATAATTTTGTTGCAGTGCCAGTACCAGCTTATCTCGAAAGACCAGTGAGGACCACCCATCATATGCACACATCATCTTTCAGACAGATCCACACAAATGCAGCCTACTTTGAATATTCTTTTTTCCCACACACAGTGATACTATGGAACAGCCTACCAGAAACAATTGTACAGCAACCTGATATTGCAGCGTTCAAAAAGAGTCTCGATTCTTTTCAGATAGTGAGCCGTCCCTGAATGACCAAAATATGTTTTATCAGCTCTTTTAATATAACACTCACAATACTTTTATAATTTGGCACCCTAACCAATGACTAACAGTTTTTATTCCAGCACATATGCGCATCTGCCATTAATACCCGAAAGGGGAGTTGGGCAGTATAGATAGATAGATAGATAGATAGATAGATAGATAGATAGATAGATAGATAGATAGATAGATAGATAGATAGATAGATAGATAGATAGATAGATATTGTAACAGAAACTTAGAAAAAGATGTGTTTACAGGCTTTAAAAACTAAATGCAAAACAACAACAACAACACCCCCAAAAATAAACAAAACAAGACCGAAAAAAAAAAAACCACAACAACAGCAACAAAAACCTGACGACACAAACCTTTGTTGAGTATCACTATTTGTTGTGCAAAACATTTTGAAAATGGCGGCCATATCGAAAAAAAAAAAAAAGATAAGTGTCATGCACAACTAGAGGTGACACTTATAAATTGTGTGAAGTTTTATCAAAATCTGCCCTATTGTTATAGGGCATTCATATGGACAAGAAAATTACAAGTTTCTGAGTAAAATCATTAATGGCGGCCATTTTGAAACCAGCGATTATACCGAAAGTACAACTAAGCTGGGGTGATACAGAGCCAGTCCTATGGTGACTGTTATTGAGAATACATTCGCACAAGAAAATGTCGACCGACGTAGTAAAATGGCAGCCATTTTGAAACCGGTGATACTTGTTCAGTATTGCCTCTAGATGTGCATGGCACGTTTCATTCTACAATATAGCCTAGTTTCAAAATGGCCGTCATTTTTCTTTGAAAATTGACATTTTCTTGTTTGAAAGAATGCTCGCTAGCCATTTGTCCGATTTTTGATAAATTTCACATAATTTCTCAGTATCCTGTAGTTGTGCACATTACTTTTTTTTCAAAATGCCAGAGAGTTCCGAAATGACTTCCATTTTACATTGTAATAAGACATTTTCTTGTATGGACGAATTCCGAATAACCGGAGGGCTGATTTTGATGAAACGTCATACACTTGCTCATTATCATCTGCATTTGTTCAAGTTTTTTTTCAAAATGGACGTCGCTTAAATAATGGTCGCTGTTTTACTTTGTTAATAAACATTTTCTTCTTAAAGGTAGGTATCGATCTTTTTTCATGTCACAGATTAAATTATTTTTATTTCCTCTCATAAACTATTTCAAAACAATATGCCGAAAAGTAGTTTTGCAAAAATATGAGGTCGCTTATCAAAAAAAAGCAGGGTATTTCCCTAATAGCCTACGTAGGGTATTAATCTATTTTTAGATTAATCCGAGACAGCTACGAAGATCATAGGGCATTCACGTGGCGCGAATAACCGTTAAAACCTTGCATCTAGTTCAAATTACATCAAACCAACGTCATCGTTACGTCATCAGGAGTGATGTTCGCTAGCCGGTCTGAAAAGATCAGTCCTTTCATGTGACATGATTTAGGACGCTGGCTGTTTCGCTAGTACATTTGTTACCTTCATTTGACTGGGTCATATGCTAATGAGGTCATCCGATGTCGACAGCCGAATTCCGTGATATCAAAAATAACCTGGAATTCCGTTGAACCTTTCCGATATGAGAACATACTTGTCATTACAGACCACTTTACGCGCTTTGCCATTCCCACCTGGAACCAGACGGCGCAGAAAACAGCAAAGGCTCTGTATGACAGTTTCATCACTAATTTCTGCTTCCCCGAACAACTGCACAGTGACCAAGGTCGAAACTTCGAGATCAAAGTCATTAAGGAGCTCTGCAAGATCGCTGGTGTTCGGAAAACTCGAACCACACCTTACCATCCTATGGGTAATGGAAGCGCCGAGCGGTTCAACAGAACATTGCTCCGAATGCTTGGAACCTTCGAAGAGTCTCAGAAGTCAGACTGGAAGTCACATGTTGGTCCTTTGGTAATTTTCTTATCTAGGTTTCAAAAACATCGATACCTCCCTTTAAAGCTCAGTAACCACAAAGCCGATTTTAATCAAACTCATACTTTGTTAAGTATCACCTAAAGGCGGCCATAGCGCAGATGGTAACGTGTAGGACTCACAAACATGAGGTAGAGGGTTCGATCGCCGGTTGCGGCAAACATTCTTTCCAATATTTGTTTCCAACTAGTGGATTGATATTCGTAAACCTATGTCTGATGAGCAGCTGGGAGCTCGGAAAGGATGCAGTGGTAGTACTGGTGTGAGAAATACCAGAAATCAACGGTAAGATTCTCATGCCTCCGCAATATGACTGTTAAAAGTGGGGTTGAACCCCATTCGAACAAAAAAATCAATCGATATCAACTCAAGTTCTGCAAGGCGCTTTTCTTTTTTCCAAATGAACGCAATTTTATATTATCTATCTTCATAGTGGGGAACCATGTTTTTGTAAATAGCAACGTCTATTTAACGAATGTGTTTAACATTCCTCAGCTGAAAATAGCTGATTTACAAACCGTAACCTTCTCTTTGTCCATGTGTGTTTCAAAAAGTGCATCATGATTTTTAATACATTTCTTTGACTGTATACTTGAATCACCTATAGAAACTGTAAGGTTTTCTGCCTAGTCTTTTTGGTTATTTATTGAAGAGGAAAAGCATATCATCTGTTTTATCATGGTTTAATTTCAGCATTTTACTATTTGTCCATGTAATAATTTCGGAAATTCAGTGTAGTACGTCCGACTTGGACATATTGCTCAATGGTTTGTAGGAACTGTTAATCATCACTATAAAGTGCTGTAATACTCTATGTTGAGTACATATAGCATCCACTGGCGCTATGTACAAAGTATCTAGAATATTTTAAACCTGAAACAGACCCCATGGCACTGTGTTTTCAATATAGTATGCCCTGGCATCTCTTCTTCAACGCGGACAGTTTGGAACCTGTCACCTATATGTGCATTCAAACAGCCGATAGCTTCATGACACACATAATAAGGATTTTCTAAACGATTTATTAATGTGTCATGTTCAATTGTGTGGAGGGCTGCTAACAAATCTACGAAAGACCGGTGGTGACATTATGTATTCACAGTTCAAACTTCATACATATTAAGTCTGAAATGGGAAGTGTGAAATGTGAATTATGAGACCCGTGGTGACTTCTTAAATTCACAGTACATAATTAAATATGAAGTTTGAAGTGTGAAGTTGGAACTTTGAAGTGTGAAGTTGGAAGTATGAAGTTTGAAATTTGAAGTGTGAAGTTGGAAGTTTGAAGTGTGAAGTTGGAAGTGTGAAGTAGGAAGTATGTAGTGTGAAGATGGAAGTTTGAAGTGTGAAGTTGGAAGTGTTGAGTGTGAATTTTCGAAGTGTGAAGTTGGAAGTTTGAATCGTGAAGTTTGAAGTATGAAGTGTGAAATTGGAAGTGTGAAGTTGGAAGCTTGAAGTGTGAAGTTTGAAGTGTGAAGTACTTCATACTTCCAACTTTACACTTCCTACTTCACACTACATTTTTTTTTTTTTTTTTTTCATTGTTACAATATAGTCTTTACATTCAAGTATAATAATCAATTTGTTGACATGGCAGGACGGAGGCTAAAGTGAATTATTAATTTTAAAGCTACGGTAAATGGGTTTGTTACAAGGTATTATCGCTATTTACTTAAATGTCGTTATTTTATGTGTTTGTATCAACGTATTACTATTTAGATGCTAGGCCATCCATGGGCGGAACACAGTCTAGAATTTTTTTTGAGCAAAAGTTAGTTTACTTTTGTGGCCCTTTGGCAAACCATGTTTAATATTGTTAAATCTTTTGATTATATAGTATTATTATGGTTTCGTAGAAAGACAAATTACTGATAAATCTTGTATTTGAAAGGAATAATAATATCTAAATTTAAGACTCGCGAACTTATTCACTGGTTAAGCTTCGCCCTGCCTTGTCAAAACATCAATATATACAGTGTATATATATTTGTACTTTAAGAATTCTATACTTATTAATGTTGGTACGAGAGAAATTTTAATTCAAATTCAGACCCTTTACCTTCCAATCCAGTACAACCCTGTTCTGCTTCGCACAATTCTAGACCTGTTCAAAACCAAAAGCCCCACAGTCGAAAAAAAACGCGGTTTTAAATTGAAAAGGAACCATTCAGTAGGGTACATAAGTTGTATTGTGGAAAAGGAAGGAACCGCTTATTACAAGTAGTTTCTTCCTTTTCCACAATGCCTTCTTATTTTTAAAACCATTGAAAAACAAGGGACTGGACAGGAAAGGGTTAAGCGTTTCTCTGTAGATTTCACAGAAAAAGAAAAAAATAATCATTACGATATTGACAGTGTAATGATGAGCATAAGTTTTCTTTCTTTACTCCTTTTTTTTTAGTTTACATCAAGTTAATCTAGCCATAAGCAAAGTTTCTTAATTTCTAAATATCTTCAAAAGCGTAGGCTATTAAAACATTGCACCCACAGCTTATAAAAGCTGCAGTTGCAATGTGTCAACTACCCACTGATGATATTGGTATTTAGATTTGACTATGTATAAAAAAGGGTATTTTTATGATTTCATGAAAAAGGGATTATTTTTAAGAATACAAGGAAAAATCGTGACAATGATATAAAAATAACAAAACTGAATGAAAACTAAATAATGGAAAGATGAAAAAAAGTAATCAATCACACGAACACCTTTCAAATGGAGCATCATGTAAGTTTGTATAGTTTACTTAAATTTGTCTTTCTCCAAGGTTTCTAACCAATGACCAATTTTGAAGAGATGAGGGATCTGTATCTGACAATTTTTGTATATTCCATGATAGAGACAGGTCGTTTATTAGGCTTCTTATAGATGGTTTTGAGTTTTTAATTTTACAAGTGAAAATGTAGCGTTTGAAGTTAAGAAATAGAATGTTCAAATCATCTTTTTTAAAGCCGAGTAGTAAATGTTCACTATTTAAGATAAAATCTGGATAGGAAAAGCATATTTTTTCTATCAAAAATTCCAGTATTGGTTTTATTTGGTCACAATCAAAAAATAAGTGAATAAGTGATTCTTCTACTGTCTCGCAGAAAGTACATAATGAATTTGATTTGATTTTCATTTTGAATAACAGATCATTTGTTGGTAATATTCTATGGTTTATTCGCGTTTGTAGCCATTGTAAGTACGTGTTCTTCGTTATTTTATAAACATTACCATAAACATGCTTCCAGTCTATGTTCGATTGGGTATATATAACTGACCATTTATGTTGACTAGTAGGAGTTTCCGTGTTTGATATAAGTGTATTGTAAACATATTTATTCGAATCTGATACTGTAAGTATTTTGTGAAAGTAACAATTAACAGAAGGGTTGTGGTTCGTTGATAGAATATTACATTCTGTATTTATATTTAACTTTGATAAAAAGGACTTTACTGCGTCCCTTAAACTGTAATAATTCAGATAGTTGATGTTTGTGTTTGAGTTCTGTTTAACTTGTTCGATATTCTTAAACGAGTAATCATTATTTAGTATGTCTTTAAGTAAGCGATAGCCATTCAAATAAAGGTCTCTGAAATATACATATTTTGAATTAATAGTGATTTTTTCATTGTAGAATAGTGGCATATGTAGAATTTGTTCCCATTTTGAGCATCGATATTTTTCGATATATGCACTGTATGATTTTAGCACATCGATCCAAAAAAGATTATTTAGCCTTTTACTGATCATATCGCTGTAACATTTTCCAAAGGTTAAAATTCTTTGTAAATCAATTAAACTGTTACAAAGTCTATAGCATGTATTATCACTATTTATTATCATTTTCTTTAGCCATTTAACTTTCATTGAGTGAATATAGCATTTTATATCTATGGTTTTTAAACCTCCATCGCAATATTGCTTAATGCTTATACTTTGCTTGATTTTTGGTCTACCATCCCATATGAATTCAGTAAATAAGTCGTTTAATTTTGTAATTAATTCATTTCGTGGTGTTGGTAAACTGATAAATATATGCGTAAATATCGGAATCAAAAGCGCTTTCACAACAGTTATTCTGCCGAGCGGAGTTAGTTTTCTTTTTTTCCAATAAGAAATTATTTTTCTTGTATTTTCTATTTTAGTATCAAAATTGAGATTTTCCATCAAGTTTAGATCTACACTAAAGTTTATTCCTAATAACTTAAAAGTTGTATCACCCCAGGATAGTTTCCATCTTGTTTTTATAGATCTGTGCTATATTTCATTGCTCCTATCCAGATTAATTTTGTTTTATCGAACTTCACATTAAGACCTGATATTTCGGAAAAATGATTTAGTGTTTCAAGAACTGTATGTAAAGATTCCTCCGACCCGTCTAGTAGAAGGGAGGTATCATCAGCAAATTGAGATATTATATATTCATCGCCTTTTATCCTTATTCCAGTTATATTAGGATTATTTTTTATTTCAATACTAAGAATTTCTGAGCAAAGAATAAATAAATAAGATGATATGGGATCGCCTTGTCTACAACCTCTTTTAACAGTGAAAATTTCAGATAAGAATCCATTTAGTTGGACACATACTTCGGTATTCTCCAAAAAAAGTTTAATCCATTTTTTGAACATATCTCCAAAATTGAAGAAGGAGAGTGTTTTTTCTATAAAATTGAATGAAAGGGAATCAAAAGCTTTCTCAAAGTCAATAAGCATAAGTAATCCCGGAATATTATTATCCTCACAATATTTCATACATCATATAAAAGTCGAGTGTTTTCTCCGATATATCTTCCTTTAAGAAATCCTGTTTGATCTTTTGAAATCAGATGATCCAATACATATTTTAGCCTGTTGGATATTGAACCAGAAGCTAATTTATAGAGCACATTTAAAAGCGTTATTGGTCTCCAATTTTTCAAAAATTGTTTAGGTTTATTTTCTTTTGGTATACAAGTTATAGTTCCTAATTTGATATTTTTTGACATTGAATTTGAATCAAAGGCAAAATTTAATGACCTAACAACGAAATGTCCAATTTTGTTCCAGAACATTTTATAAAAATTTGTGCTAAAACCATCACATCCCGGACTTTTGTCATTTTTCATATTCTTAAGTGTTTTTGTAACTTCTTCGTATGTCAACAGACCTTCTAAACTTTCTCTTTGCCTTGTATTTAATCTATTTATATCAAGATTGCGATATTTATTGACTAAGTCAAATTGTTCATTTGTTATCTTTTCATCATATAAATTTTCGAAGAATTGTTTTGTTTCTTTTAGTATTTCCGTTTGCTCATAGATGCATTTACCTTCATTATTTTGAATAAAAGGTATACATTTCTTCTGATAGTTCTGTTTTTCTAAATTGCAAAAATACTGAGTAGTTTTTTCTCCATTGTCGATCCAATGAGATCTTGAGCGAATAAAAGCACCTTTTAATTTTGTATCTCTTAAAGTACTAAGTTCATCTTGTAGAGTCCGCAATGTATCCTTATTATCATTGTTCAAGTTATTTTCAATGGTTTCAATTTTTTTCATTAATAATCTCTCCTGGTTATTAATTATTTTTGCTTTGTTACTTGAGTAGGAGATTGTATGTCCACGGATTTCCATAAGGAGAGTCTCTAAAAATAGTTGATCATCTATAATGAATTGTATTTCTGATTTATCCATCATTAAAATATTATCAAAGTTATAGATAGGGACACAATATTGAAGTATTACTTCATTTATTTTTTCATTGGTCGTTTCAATAAAATCTGCATCATTTAGCAACGAATTATTGAATTTCCAGAAACCTTTTCCATGTGTTATTTCGCTGAGGTTCAAATCAAGAAATATTATTGAGTGGTCTGATTTATAACTTAAATATGTATCACAGTTTTTTATGTTTTCAATAAGGTTGTTAGTTGTAAGAAAGAAGTCAAGTCTTCCTTGTTGTAGTGGATTCAACCTTTTCCATGTAAACTTATTTGTGTTTCCATGAATTTGCCTGTAAGCATCTATAAGGTTTACTTCTATCATTTTCTTTTTTAAGAAATCTCTTGCATTTTTATTGTGATTCTGACTTTTGTAGTTTTGATAATCTAACATAGGATTTAAGACAAGATTAAAATCCCCGCATATTATAAAGCTGTCGTTTGGAAACGATTCTATTAGATCAAATACATTTTTGAAAAAGACCGGTTGGTCATTGTTTGGGGCATACAGATTAATCAATAAAATATTTATATCATTTATAATTAAATCTAGAATGATGTATTGTCCGTTTTTATCTTTATGCATATGTTTTAATTTAACATCCCTGTGTTTTTTTTATTAATATGGCAACTCCCTTTGCATTATTTGCACCGTGACTGAAAAAACACTCTCCGTCCCATTCTGAATAAATTGTTTTTTCCATGCATTCTGTGAAATGGGTTTCCTGAAGACAAATGATATCTGATTTTTTTTCTTTTAATAGTTTAAAAATGTCAAATCTTTTTTTCGTGTTATTCAGACCCCTGCAATTGTAAGAAACTATTTTAAAATTTTGCATAGTAGGCTTTTAAGTAGCTTGTTATCGTTTGTATTCACTATGGTAGGATAGTCGTTAGAGACCTTTATAGAAAGAAAAAATATGTAATATATCTTGAAATGTAATATTTTGAAAGTATCATTGTTTTCAGAATTTTTTTCATCATTAAGTTGTTCGTGTGATTGAAAAGAACATGAAATTGGGAAATGGGTAAACAACATGAATGGTTAGCGAGAGATAACGAAGTTCTTGGTTTAATTAGTTCATTGTGACAGAGACTAAGTATTTTGTGCGGAATGTGTTGTTACCAAGCAATATAATCTAATTCATAATTTTTGATTACTAGACTTGTATGGAAGATATGTGAATGTTATTAGATTGGGTGGGGAAGACAAAAATATATGCTTAACAGACTATGTATATTATTTTACAAGAATAAGATACAGATTTCTGTAACCCTAGGGTATTATCATTTGGCCTCTACACAATATTGGAATTAATCTATAATCATGTTTTGGTTTTATAACTTGTAACACTGGGTCTCCACACAGTTGTGCTTGACCTTCAATGTTATTGATGATTGTATACCAAACATCAAAGCCCCAGGCCCTATGTCTTAGGAGGAGAAGACCTCCAAAGACCCCCCCCCTGCAAAATCAGGAACTGCACAGAAAAGGGTTAATTTCAAGAGTACAGCAACTCTTTGAAGTACCCCGGTAGAGGGTCAACAGGCGACGACATGCGCCAAACACCAAAGACCCGGGCCCCACGGCCCGGCAGGAGAAGATTTTTTAATAGTTGTTTACGGACGGACAGATGGACGCCGGACAATTACCTATCACAAAAGCTCACCTTGAGCATGTTGTGCTCTGGTGAGCTAAAAAAAATAACCTCTATTTTGAATGATGATTACATTCTGTCATATTGCATATTAGTTATAAAAGCTTGGATTTCAAAAACATTTAACCTGTAGACTAGAAAGACGAGGATGCGACGATTCTACTGCACTTCGATAGATATATACACGTATAGCTCAGATTTAATGAACCGAGATTGACCTCTGTTCTTTTAACTAATGTTAACTTTTTTTTTAAAATTTTCAACAACAAATTACAGGTACTATCATCTCGATAAATATTTACTGAATCGCGTATATTTTTGTATATTGTGAAATGTGTGAGTTATCGTTCCATAGATCCATAAAATTTCCATAGAGGTCACACTCGTGTCAAAAAGAAGTAATCTATAATGCATACTGTGTTATAACAAAACATATTTCAATACACACGACAAAAATTATACATGAATCTATAATATACATGTGCGCTATTAACATTTTCAAGACATAAAATTAGGAAGCTTAGCCCATTCTCGCACAATGACGCCTTTGGACCTATGTCAAGAAAAACATTTTTGAAAACATTGTGTAAAAAGAAATAACCGCTTGTCGGAAGCAATTTCTTCATCCTCCGCAATACTTTCTACTCAGAAGGTTTAAAAAATATCATCAACCTTTAAATTGTCGTCTGCAACTCCTTTTAACTTGTACTAGTAAAAAGATGTGTTGAAATGGGTTAATATTTATTGTCCGACTCTTAGTATTATAATAGTCTTACTATATTTTGGATCATTTCGATAAGTAAAGCAGCATTTTCTTCTCTTCCGCTATTGTCGTTAATTTTGAATGAGCAAGATGTCCATTTACGAACAACCAATATGTTGACACCAGCCACTTTTAACTATTTTATGAACCGGTGACCCTAACCTAATAGCCACAGTTAAAACAAATTATCTACGACAAGTTTTTGTTATTTGATATGCGATCTGCCTCGTCATAGGCGTATCAAGCTATCCGATTATTTATTAACATTTATCATTTAGTAAACAGTTAATTAACAGATTGCAACTTTCAGTCAAACAGCCGATTGACTAATCCAAACTACAACCTATAAAAGGGTGACACTTGACCTCCCCAATATTCCGCCAATTTGCTTCAAAACATATTAATGTGCTGGCGATCTAAACGCTGCAGCTAAAACTCCAATAAGCTGTAGTTACGACGTCCAGGTCGCTCTTTCCACCAAAAATTCGGCTGACCAATCAAATCTCTCACTTTTGAGATACTGGTTTTAATGATAATACTGATTTTTTTTTCTGTTGCTATATATAGGTAAGTGGGTAACCAATACATCGCAACTACAGCCTGATTAAGCTGTAGTTACGACATAATTTGCTGTTCAAACATGGTTTTATCGACATTTTTCTATTCTTTTTGTAAATAATATTTGATTACTGAAAGAGTCTGAACTGTCTGAGATTAAGATAGTCCGGCAGTCCATCAATCCTAAGCAGATTTTTTTTAAAAAAATAACATATGAAACGTATTATCTTACTAAGGGTTCAGTGCTATTATAATACATGTATTCATTGTTATTATTATACACGCAACAACTGCAACCCGACAGAGCTGTAGACATCGGCCAATGATTTACTTTTCATAAGCAAACCAATGAAATCTTTCATGGCAATCAGAAGTGGGGTTTTGAACTCCGACATTGGCCGCCATTTTTTTAAAAAAAAAACATCATTGATGATTTGGTGACCCAAACGTCATATCTAAGGCTTATTCAAGCCGTAGTTACGACGTATAGGCTCCCAACCCTTTGTTATACTCTTTTGTTTTATGTCATATGTCAAACAATATGCAGAAACAATGCAATTTAAATTCTAATCAGGACTATTGCATCATATGATTATTAGGACGTTCTAACTTGTTGCGAATCGAGCTTTTTATATGTGATCAAACGATTGACTATTTGCGACTGTAAATCAATATAACCAGTCAAACAATGAAATCATTCGTGGTGTTTAGGAAGAAGGTTTTGAACCCTAACACTGGCCGCAGTTTTTTAAACATTTTTTTGTTGATTTGGTTACCCAAACAAAACAACCATAGCTTATTTAAGCTGTAGTCACGATGTTTAGGTCACCAACCTTCTAATCCTTTCTTTTTTGGTATGCCATTTGCCATACAGTTAACAAAACAATGTCATTTAAATTCAAAGCATGACTTCCTATCGGGGTCAGTGGGCGTGGTCAAAGGAGTAAATTGGCGGGGCAAACGATCAATCAGTTCTCACCATATGGTGGAAACTATATCTGATTATACATAGTATCATGAAATGAGACCATTTTTCTAGCAATATACATCTGCATTTCGATTTTCTATAAATACAATAAACTATCTCGTGGCTTCCTGTACTTAGTGTTGTCACGGGGTATTTGTTCACTAATCGGCTAGTCTATTGTTTTGTCATCCTTGTCTCTGTGTACGCGCACATAGAGTGTTTTTTGTTTGTTTGTTTTTTTATTTTTTTTAAACAAAGTAGGTGATACAATGTGTATTATGCATTTCTGTGCGATATACTCAGGAGAACTTTGTCAATATTGTCAAATAAATCAAATTTTATTCTTTTGTGGACAGACGTTGACCCGTAGACTGATCCATTAAAGAACCAGGCACTTTTTATTTTGTCATTTAATGTCAATCTATTCATCAAACCTGTGTTTAGCTTGGTTACGTCGTCTGCAATCCTATGCCCCGCGGCCTTCATGGCTTTTCTATTACGCATAACTTTTGACTTGGCATTATTATTGATAGTTTTTATAATCACTGATTTGTTTCCGGGCTTTTTGGTTGGTAATCGGTGTATGGCTAAAATTTCTTCTCTCTGCAGGTCAATTCCTTGGTTATGGAAGATTGTACAGACCTTGTTTATTAGGACCTCTTCTGTTTCATCTTCTGTCAGCTCAACGTCCATTATTTTTATATTGTTTTTTCTGGAATACTGCTCATTTTTATTTGCCATTTTTCTGACTTCATTTATTTTTTCAATATTGTCTTGGGCTGTTTTTTCAAGTTCATCAGCTCTATCTTTGGCAGTGGTATTATTTGTATTCACTAAATTCTTTAATTGTTGGTTTTCATATTTTAGGCTTTTTATTTCATCTCGTAGAGACTCACATTCGTTTTTTATCCTTTTTTCAAACTCAATTTTCATGTTACTCTGAAAGGTTTCCAATACCTTAGAAATAGAACTTGATATCAAATCTTCAATATCTTTTTTCTTCAATGTATCGTTCAATTGTAGTTGTATTTTCCCTAAAAGGATTGACATTGAGTCTAGCTGTTTTTTAAACATACCGTTGTCACTGGTGCTTTTACTCATGTCGTCGGCGTCTGATTCTGTTCTGTTCAACAACTGGCTATTGTTCTGATCGTCGATTGCTTTTTGAGCACTGTTGTTGCTACTTTTAGACTTATTCTGTCTAGAACTCGATCCTTTTCCCGACATATTCTGGTTGTTTGATGGTAAGTAAGGCGCTGATTAAAACCCAATATGTTTGTTATATTTATTAGAGTTCTACGTGTAACACCCTGTAACACCATGTTGTAATACTGCACGATTTAATCGATTTAATCGTTTACGGTCAGCTGATTTTCGAAATAATGGTCACTCACTCAAGTCCATGTCTATTTATAGATTAGGAAAGGAACAAAGGAAATACCTAAAAGACACCATTTTTCTATAAATCCTTTTGTCCATAAGCCACTTGTTCATCACATAACCCTTAATCGATCACTATTAGATCTTTATGCCTTAAAACTGTCACGAATCTCTATTTCATTTCACCAAGAAACGAGTTTTTCTCGGAGCTCTAAAAAACAACCTGCTCACTTAAACCGCCATATTGTCCCTCCTCCTTCACACTACATACTTCCAACTTCACACTTCAAACTTCCACCTTCATACTTCCAACTTGACACTTCAAACTTCCGACTTCATACTTCCAACTTCTCACTTCCAACTTCCGACTTCATACTTCCAACATCACACTTCAAACTTCACACTTCAAACTTCCGACTTCATACTTCAAACTTCAAGCTTCGGACTTCACACTTCAGAGTTACTATGTATGAAGTGTGAACTGTGAATTCTTAATGTCACCACCGGTCTTTCGTACAAATCAAGTAAAACTAATACTTTAGTCAGTTAACATCCAATATATAGAGATATTCATTGGAACAAACCCGTCTCAGCTAATAGATATTTTCGTTAAGCAGACTCATGAGGATCATGTAATTAATTTCTATGAGTTATTTTGGATTCATTTATAGCTCTACTGGCCGAAGGTATGATCGTTCCTTTCGAAATGGGTATGATCCGTCAACATGGGAAAAGATGCCTTATGAAAATTTAATTAAAAACTCCATTAAAAACCCTCGTTAACCCTCTAGAGTCCACAGTTTGCATCGGTTTTCTTCAAACTTTCTCAGAATGATTGTACCATTATATGGATCGTTCTTTTCGAAATTGGGTCAGATCCGTCAAGAAACACGGGAAGGGGCCTTATGAAAATTAAATTAAAAAATCCTCGTTAACACTCTAGAGTCCACAGTTTTCATCAGATTCAATTCAAACTTTCAAAGAATGATTTTACCAACATAAGGAGCGTTCCTTTCTAAATTGGGTATAATCCGTCAAGAAACATTGGAAAAGGGGCCTTATGAAAATTTAATTAAAAATTCCATTAAAAATCCTCGTTAACACTCTTGAGTCCACAGTTTTCATCGGATTCTCTTCAAACTTTCTCAGAATAATTGTACCTTTATATGGATCGTTCCTTTCGAAATTGGGTCAGATCCGTCAAGAAACATTCGAAGAGGGCCTTATGAAAATTTTATTAAAAAATCCTCGTTAACACTCTAGAGTCCATAGTTTTCATCGGATTCTATTCAAACTTTCACAGAATGATTGTACCATCATTAGGATTGTTCCAAATCTGGTATGATCCATCGAGAAACATAGGAAAGGGCGTCTTAGGTAAATTCAATTTAAAAAATCTTAAATAATGCTTTTAAATCCAGAGATTTCATGGGGTTGTCTCTATAATCATGAGAAAAGGGACCTTTTGAGAATTTTATCTATAATCCTTGTAACCAAGTCTAGAGCTTTCACTGGATTTTCTTCAAACCTTCACAGAGTCATTGTACAATAATTACAATTGTTGATGCTGACATGAGACCTTATCCTTCGAGTATCACAGGAAAAGGAGCCTTATGAAAAATTTATTTTAAAATCTTTACACCAAGATAAATTCCGCAGTTTTCATCGTATTCTGTTCAAAATTTCACAGAATTTTTGTACCATCATTAGGATTGTTTCTTTCCAAATTGGGTCTGATCTGTCTAGTATCATATGAAAAGGGGATGTATGAAAAATTATTACCAAATCCTCATTAACACAAGAATGTCCTCAGTCTTTATCAGAATCTATTCAAACTTTAATAGAATGATTGTACTATCATTTGGATTGTTCCTTTGTAAATCGTTTAAGTGACACAAGAAAGGGGACCCTAAAAAATTTTATAACAAAACATCATTATCACAATATAGTCCTCAGTCCTCAACATTTTCTTCAAACTATCATTAGGATTGTTCCTTTGAACATTGGGTCTAATTAGTTAAGTTTCACGGGAAAAGGGGCCTTGTTAAAATTATATTTCAAAAATTTTGACACAATTCAGTCCACTGTTTTCATTGATTTTCTTTAACCTTTAAAGAATTATTGTACCTTCATTAGAATTGTTCCATTTGAAATTTGGTTTGTTCTGTAAGTATCATGGGAAAAGGGGCCCTATGAAGATTTCACTATAAACCAATTAACACAATAAATTCCGCAGATTACACAGATTGATTGTACCATCATTACAATTGTTGATTTTGACAGTGGATCTGATAATGGCAAGTGTCACATAAAAATGGGCCTTATGAAAAACTTTCTTAAATATTTTGGTAAACACAATGATGTCCCTTGATTTCATCGGATTCACTTCAAAATTCCACAAAATGATTGTTCAATCACTTAAATGGTTCTTCTCGGAACTTGGTACAATCCATCAAGTATCATATAAAAAGGGGCAATATGATTTTTTTTAGATATTCCAGTAAACATAGTTAGTTTAAACATATTCTATTGCTGTCATTTCTACATTTATTAAATGATACACAGTCTAACAAAATAAAATTTTGCGCAAAAGGGTCTGGCCACAAGTTCTGCCAACTTAGATTCGGCCATAGATCTCCTCCTAACCCAGAAGGCGTAGAACCTTTATATTTGGCATGAAGCATCAGTACAATGACCTCTTTCAGAATCGATAAAATCATCACCCTGGGGTACCCAGGAGGGGAGCTTGGGCTTAAATAGAAATAGAGAAGGATTTTTAAAACGACATCTCCTCCCAAATCGCTGGGCCTAGAGTCTTAATATCTTGCACATTGATCTCTTTTATGATTGCTCAAATCACCAACCTCGGGGGTAAAGGCTTATATAGAAATAAAGAAGGGTTTTTAAAACGACATCTCCTCCCCAACCACTTGGCTGATTTCAACCAAAGAATTTAATCAGTTGAAAACTCTCGTTCCTATGACAACAAGAGTAAAATTTAAAAAATGAAAAAAAAAAAATCTCCTTCTGACCCAGGAGTTGAAGAATCTTGTATTTGCATGAAGCATCAGTACATTGACCTCTTTCAAAATTGATAAAATATTACAGCCACAGGGTGATTAGGCTTAAATAGAAATAAAGAAGGCAACCCTTTCAAAATAATTTAGCCAATTTAAAACAAATTCGGCTTGTTGATTTTATTTAAATGTTAAAGGAGGTATTCTCCCGACCCAGTTTGTATTAGGCCTTGAAGAAAAAAGAGCCTTATCTCAGGTGGGCGCCAGGGCCACTGGCCCTTTTGTTCACTCACCTGATGGCAAAGTGCTCATGTTGAGCTTTTGTAATCACTTCCTGTGCTATATGTGATTAAATCGACTAAAAACGGTGTAGGGTCTTGATATTTGGCATGAAGTATCAGTAAATTATTATCTTTCAAAATTGTTGATCTCATTTCCCTCGAGATTTTTTTAAACAACAACTCCTCTAAAACTTTAGGGCCCAGCTCAACAAAATTTTGCAAGAATTTTCCTTGGCTGCCCCCACCTATCTCAGGTGAGCATGGGCTGATAGACCTTTTGTTAGACTGGTTAAATCTGAAATAAGTTGCAGGAAACAATTTCAAGTTTGTGAGATTTATAAAATCTTTGTCTTGTGGGAAGAAAAGTTAATGGGAAATGAAGAAATAGCTTGTAAGACGTTATTTCTTTATTTTACAAAATGATTGCAATTTTGTTTCAGGGCGTACAAAGGCGAGACAATGCGGAAAAGGATTAAAGAATTCAAGTAAAATAATTGAAACAAAATACGTTACTACAGTAGCAATTGCTTCAAAAAGCAGTTTCTGCTATTGTCACAATATTTTCCATCCAATTTATTGTTTCTTTGGCTCACACTGAGCTTGTTTGTTGTGTTGTCAGTCGCTTGTCATTCGTCATCAAAATTTATCTTATGACTACCCTAGAAACTACAGTTTTTGTTCAGCTAAACCGAAAATGGTAAGTATATTTGCCTTACGAAATCTCGGACGAGTTAAGAAATTCGGTAACGTGGTCAAAAAGTAGAAACAGATGTATCGATAAAACCTTTTACCGCTTGAGGGTTAAAAAAAATGACCATAAAGTTTGTATTTAATACTCAACTAATGGATCACCCAAAGTTTGGACTTTTATGCTCCCCGAAAGGGCGAACATATAGCCGCCGCTTCGTCTGTCCGTTGTCCGTCCGCCCCGATATCTTCATAAGCCTAAGGCCAAACTGGATGAAACTTCACATGTAAAGTTATGACGTTTATGACGTTTTTTTCCGTTTTTTTATTAAACCGTCAAGGTCACAGGTCAAGATCAGATGTTAAAATTGATCTTTTCTCCGACATAGTTCCATCAATTATAGATGAATATAAAAATAACAAGGCGCATGTGTTCTTTATCATTAGTAAATGTACCGTTGGGGAAAAATCAGATCGAACTCGGGTCAAAGTCACAGCTAAAGGTCAAACGTTGAAATTAAGCAATTCCAGAGCATAGCTACTTCAATCATTGGCACGATTGTTCTCTATCAAGAATAGGTTTACCATTTGAAATAAATATTCAGATAGCTCCAAGGTCACAGCTCACGAAATTAAGCATGTCCGGAGCATAGCTCCGGTAATTATGGATGGATTTCAAAATAACTCTGCACAATTGTTGTCTATCATGAGTAGATGTGCAATTTGAAACAAATCTCAGATATCTCGGAGATCATGGTCACAGCTCAAGGTCGAACGTGAAAATTAAGCATTTCCAGAGCATGGATCCTTCAATTATGCAAGGGTTTCGAAATTACTAAGCACAATTGGTCTCAGTCATGAGTTGATGTGCTATCTGAAGAATTGTTTCACATAGTTCCAAGTGGAAGATCACAGCTTAAGGTCGAACGATAAAATTATGCATGTCCAGAGCATAGCTCTTTCAAGAATAGATGGATTCTATATATTGATTAACAAAATTGGTCTCGGTCATGAGTTGATGATCAATTTGAAAAAAATCAGATAGCTCCAAGGTAAAGGTCATAGCTCAAGGATGTGCGTTAAAATTTAGCATGCTTCGAATACAGAAAGAATATATCCGCATCTGCTTCTGTCGGTGCGCCCTACATTTTTCCCTGCTCATTTCATGTGGCAGGGATATATTGGGGAGCATAATCCGTCTCTAACGGCTCTTGTTAATTGTTAATTCTGGTTTAACCCACTACTAAATGCCAAATTGAAAAAAAGAGGTCGCAAATGACAATTCTTAGTCGATGAAATTTAAATTTGTTTGTCTTTCAGGGTATAAAACATTGTTAACAATGAAAAAAGTGATTGTTACAAGTAATTTCTGCAATATTTTTCCAGAGCCCTTTTTCTTCAGGAGGCGTAAAGTAATGGAGTTATGAGGGCATAGTTTAAACAACAAACCAATTTTACAGCGAACGAACAGCTGAAATATGTACGTGCATCACCATTTAAATAATACATTTCGTATCTATATATTGTTTAGCAACACAGTAACAAAATGATTAACTGTTGTTTCATAACCATTAATTCCTTTTGAGATAGCAATCGGACAAATTCAACTTGTAGAAAGTGAACATGATTAAATAATTAAATGGAATAAGAGCACAATGAATTTACAATTACCTGTCCTTGTTGCTTTTTGCGTAATAAAACTCCTTTTTATTATTTTGCTAACCTTACTGGATATTTATATCATACGTGGTTTTGAATAAAGGGTTTTGTTGTTGTGGTAGAATGCCTATCAAATATCATTGTTTGTATATTGTTTGAATTAACGTATATACTACTTTGTCTGCATTGTAGAGTCTCCTATTCTAGAACCTACTAGGAACATCGACATCTTCAAAACTACAGGACCAATTTCAACTGAATTCGGCAAAAATGTTCCTTATGTGGTCAACTTTCAATTTAGCTAATACAATTTAAATTTCTTTAAAACTCTTGTTACAATTGCAACAAAATTAGAATATAGAAAAATATCGTTAAAGCTTTTTCACTCCTGACTCTGAAGACGCAGAGCTTTGATTTTTGCACGAAACTGCAAAACCATTACTCTATTGTCCCTAGGGGCGAAAGGGGGGGGGGGCTAAGTAGAATCAAAGACCTTTAAACTACTGGACCAATTCCAACCAAAAGTTCTTCATGTGATCCTTTTTCAAAAAAGCTAAAATAATTTAAACAAATGTTAAACTTGAAACGAAGTCTTAACCAGCCTCAGAAGGTCTTGTCCATTGACTTCTTTCAAATGTCTAAAAAGTAGTAATACCCTTGAATCATCAAGGGAGCAAAAAGCATTGTACCCTTATATAGCAGTCATATATCCTTGTATTTTGTCGTGAGGAATATGTTTATTGAATTCTTTGAATGTTGCTAAAATCTTGCTGATTGGATTCCAAGTTACAGAGCCTATATGTGTATAAAAATATGGTTAGGTCGATTAGTATTGTAATCCAAACCTTAACCTTGACTGTCGGAAGAAAAAGAGCCTTTATTTCAGATAAACGCACCGCCACTCTTTTTATTTGTTTATATTATATTTTGGTCCCGCTGATGATGTAATTTTTCTGTAGCGCAGTCATTACCGTATGACCAGTTACTCCCAAATACCCTCACTTTGGTAATGGCTCTGGTTCGAGGCCTGAAACATTCTTTTTATTCACATTGTTTTCTACGAGCACTTGTAAATACATATAAAGTTCGAATGACTAGGTTTTTAATCGCGACCTTTCGGGGCGATTAGTGTCCGCGTTTTCGAAAATCAGTTGTAACACTATGTCCCAATACTTACTTTCACTCAACTGGACGAATACAATACTGAACATTCTTGGTGATAAGCAGTTCGAATAACTGTCAATAAAGGAGCATCTGAATTATTTTGAATGTTGAGTCTGGAATGTCTTTTTCAGGGCATGCCATAATGGTTTAAACATAATATTTCTTTAGGGTTACGTTGTATAATTATAAATACAAGTTAAGAAATTTCCAACGTTGAGTAAAATGGATGTCCTTAGTTATAAGTTAGATATGGAGACGCTTTGATTGGATTATCTTCTTTAATGCGGGTGGTTTTTACAGTAAATTTTCATGAGCTTTGAACATCTTGTACCTATAATTATGTAACAAACCGGTGCAACATGCTAGTGATAAATCAGAACGAGGATTTGACGAATGAATTCAAGCAGAATTAAACGACTTCTATTTTGCTTGAAATTAATGCGGCTTAAATTATAGTGGAACAACAGGGAATTCAATAAATTTTTCATAGCGTCTCTCTCTCCCTATCTTTCTCTCCTTTACCTTTCTCGCTCCCCTTTTTCATATTCCGCTCTCTTTCTCTCTCCCTCCCTCTCTCTAACAAATATGTACAATAAAATCAGAAGACTATAAGCTAAATGTCAAAGGTAAAATTAAAATTTTGTCCCAAAGCTACCAATATATTAAATGCGATTTTAGCACAATAGATAAGTATCGTTTATCAAAACGAGGCTAAAGTTACCACGGTAAAATTTCATCACACGAAGAGTTTATTGTTAAAACATCTAACGCAATAAATACATGTATAATATTCTACCAAATGGAAAGTAGATCGGACCGAATAACACGACTGCGAGTATAAATTAATACACCCAATTGAGGTAAGAAAGGGTTGAAGGCGAGATATGACTCATTGAAAGCCGGCGCTTGATGTACAGTACACTGTACTTTCGTGTGAGTGTTCTGAATTTGGCAAAATGATAAAAAAAATGACGAGTTAATGGACAGAAAGAAAGGAGATACAGCGTATATAATATATTGGCCAATTATTACTGGTGTATAACCATATATTGTTAAGAAAAAATTAGGTGTGACTTTGTTATTATTATTATTTTTGAACTAAAGTTAGCCATTCTGAATGTTTATGAAAATGGATGTTACATAGTGTTAAAATATACTGTCAATTCTGGAGAAGGTATTAGCCGAAAGTTAATTAAAAGAGTTAAATTGAACACTATTTTAAATTGATTTCCTACCGTTTGGAATACTTTGTATCGTGGGCTTTTTGGAGGTGTACATAATCATGAAAACCTGGTAAACGAACGCCCACCCTCACTCACTCGGTCTTTGTTTACCTGGAGATTATAAAGCGTATGTTTACATAACAAAATTAAGACTACATTCAGACTTCTAATTAAATGTATAAACCTGTCATTTCTCTTACAAAGCCTAGGTTGGAAGTAATAATTAGAATGTCCCAGAATATATAATTTTAGAAGAATACACACTTTAGCTTTGAAAGACAAAATAAATGGTGAAAATTTTTATTTATAAATCATAATCTTGAACTCTGCCATAGTCATTTTGAAAATGCATGTGTCTTGTTTAAAATAAATGAAATCCAACTTATGACTAATATGATTCTACAACATAAAGATGCAATTTTTTTTTATACATATAGGTCTTTAAACGGAAAAAATCTGACCGCATCCTGGTTGAACTCGTGACTTCTGGATTCAGACCTCGACCTTGCAACACAATCTACTTATTTCAAATGAAGTTTGGGCAAAATTAACCAGCCGACCAATGAAATCATTGATTTAGATAAGAAACAAAAAAGTTTCTCCGACATTTTTGTTAAACGTGTTTGTTGGTTTGACAACTTATACGACGTAGCTACAGATCATTTAAGCTGTAGTTACGACTTTTAGGTCGCCAACCAACTTTTATACTTTTTGCTACATGCTTCTGGCCATAGATCATGAAAATAACGCTGTTTAAAATCTAAGCGGGATTTCATGTCGGTAACAGTGGGCTTGGCCAACGCAGTAAGTGGTCGGGGCCGGCGATTGGTCATTTGTTATATAACTATTATGTTCGTATTTGCAAATCTTACTTAGAAAGTTTCTTTCGAATACTAATGAGGGTCAAAATGTATATCCATATGAGTGACATGTCACAGATGTTTGACAATAACAGAAAATACTTATAACTGAATAAATAAATTACTGCTAGAAAATGAATAAATTTATACCGAACTCGATAAAAAAATAGATACAAAGTAGATTTAGTATTATTTAAGCAGTACGTCTATAGCAAGAATACGGTGTTCAAGAGTCTCCAGCTTACACCCAACAATGGCATTTAGCGGTAACCTATTTGCTAGTTGCACTATGACTGCGATGGGATATTTTTAAAGCGTAGATAATGACTTCGATAATGGCGTGCAATGGAGAAATACTTGCATTTTATTGAGTGAATTTAGAGACCACGTGCAATGCCGATGGGAAATAATCGAATTTTGATCTTTCTAAATGATAAGGGTCAGAATCAGTTTAAAGGCCTAGACCTAAAATGCTTTGTTAAAGCCGGCAGTGGTACAAGTCTAGTTAAAGGCCTATTTTTATCTTTTTTATTTGACCCCCCCCCCCGCTCAAATGAGATATACACCATATAACCACCCGCTGAGAATATAGAGCATTATCTGATAAGGAAGCTGTATACAGTATACAAGGGATTAAATCTGCTATATTATCATGGATAAGTGTGGAATATATTTGCACTTTCTTTGTAGCTAATTTGTCTCTTGAAAAAAATGATTTGGTTTTAATTATAAATGAATGAAAATTCCTCATTTCAAAGACTTTTTCAAAGAGCAAAAGACAGTAAAATTACAAAAAAAATCATAACAGATCACGAATAGCAACGTGAATGACTTAAATAGACAACGTTTGGAAAAAGGAGAAAACATTGATTTTTCTGATTTCCCCTTTCGTCTTACTATCTCAACACTTTTTCTCTTTTAATAAATCGAACTTTTTTAGTTTGTAGAACTGCCATAATATTCAGGAAATACACTAGACCAGGAGATAAATCAAAATGGAAAAAAGTATTTTTTCAGAATTCTTACTTTACCACAATGTTTGAAGAAATTGTTTAACCCCCTAAAAATAATACATGTAAATTTCTTTCAATTACAATTGAAATTACAAATTTTAAAAGCATAAGAAATGATAAGAAAGAATTTAGAAATACCACACACACAAATAAAAAACAACAACAACTTTACTTTGTTTTCTATCAAATTCTCATCAGCATAAAATTACATGCAGCTAGAGCATAATATTGACAAATTTTGACCATGGTCATCGATGGAATATACAAAATGATTACCCCCCTCGTGTGATTTACAGATAAGGCAATAAGCTTATCAGAAGGGGCCCAACATACACAACATTCCGTAAACTAGGTCTATAAGTTGTATCTCGTATAAAGCGCCCGTTTATAAAAAGGCAATTTACAAAGCATACACATTGCTTAAAGACACTACCCCTCTGTTGTGTCTCAGGAATAAATAATTGAACATTACAATAATTATTTACATTGTATTATACAAGTTGATTTTAACTTGGCCAGTGGAGGACTCCCTCTACTGTTGGCCAGCCATGCGTACACGGTCTTTCCTTGAAAAAATGATACTTTAGTGTACATGCTTATACACTACAGGCCCTCTTAGAGCAAAATTTTACACGGAAGGGATCCTAAAATCTGCGTTAAAATTGTGAACACACACCCTCTGTCAATAATTTCAGATTAGGTCACAAGTCCGCTATGATAAGCTTTGTCCAAGAGAATACGAAAATAAATTTCTGAATCAATTTATGCTAGCAACATAAAATATTCCGTCATCGGATGGTCGATTGTTCCGAGACATCTCGACTTACTTCGATCAGTCTCGGCGAAAAAATGAAATTGATAACGTAATGACACCAACAAAAAGGGGTTTAAATGACAGCCTATTTAACAAACCTATATTTAAAGGTGAAAAAGTACAACGTAGAGCAGCAAGATGTGTTCAAAATAATTCCTCTTATTATGACAGTGTTACCTGCATGCAGAAGGAGCTTGGCTGGGAAACTCTTCAATACAGACATTTCCAGAGCCACCATGTTTTTTAAAATCGTTAATACTTTTGTTGCAGTGCTGGTACCAGCTTATCTCGAAAGACCAGTGAGGACCACCCATCATATGCACACAGCATCTTTCAGACAGATCCACACAAATGCAGCCTACTTTGAATATTCTTATTTCCCACACACAGTGATACTATGGAACAGCCTACCAGAAACAATTGTACAGCAATCTGATATTGCAGCGTTCAAAAAGAGTCTCGATTCTTTTCAGATAGTGAGCCTTCCCTGAATCACCAAAATATGTTTTATCAGCTCTTTTAATATAACACTCACAATACTTTTAAAATTTGGCACCCTAACCAATGACTAACAGTTTTTATTCCAGCACATACGCGCACCTGCCATTAATACCCGAAAGGGGAGTTGGGCAGTATAGATAGATAGATAGATAGATAGATAGATAGATAGATAGATAGATAGATAGATAGATAGATAGATAGATAGATAGATAGATAGATAGATCGATAGATAGATAGATAGATAGATAGATAGGTAGGTAGGTAGGTAGATTGAAAGATAGATAGATAGATAGATAGATAGATAGATAGATAGATAGATAGATAGATAGATAGATAGAAAGATATTGTAACAGAAACTTAGAAAAAGATGTGTTTACAGGCTTTAAAAACTAAATGCAAAACAACAACACACACACCCCAAAAAATAAACAAAACAAGACCAAAAAAAACCCCACAACAACAGCAACAAAAACCTGACGACACAAACCTTTGTTGAGTATCACCATTTGTTGTGCAAAACATTTTGAAAATGGCGGCCATATCGAAAAAAAAAAGATAAGTGTCATGCACAGCTAGAGGTGACACTTATAAATTGTGTGAAGTTTTATCAAAATCTGCCCTATTGTTATAGGGCATTCATATGGACAAGAAAATTACAAGTTTCGGAGTAAAATCATTAATGGCGGCCATTTTGAAACCAGCGATTATACCGAAAGTACAATTAAGCTGGAGTGATACAGAGCCAGTCCTATGGTTACTGTTATTGAGAATACATTCGCACAAGAAAATGTCGAACGACGTAGTAAAATGGCAGCCATTTTGAAACCGGTGATACTTGTTCAGTATTGCCTCTAGATGTGCATGGCACGTTTCATTCTACAATATAGCCTAGTTTCAAAATGGCCGTCATTTTTCTTTGAAAATTGAAATTTTCTTGTTTGAAAGAATGCTCGCTAGCCATTTGTCCGATTTTTGATAAATTTCACATAATTTCTCAGTATCCTGTAGTTGTGCACATTACTTTTTTTTCAAAATGCCAGAGAGTTCCGAAATGACTTCCATTTTACATTGTAATAAGACATTTTCTTGTATGGACGTATCCCGAATAACCGGAGGGCTGATTTTGATGAAACTTCATACACTTGCTCATTATCATCTGCATTAGTTCAAGTTTTTTTTTTCAAAATGGACGTCGCTTAAATAATGGTCGCTGTTTTACTTTTTAAATTAACATTTTCTTTTTAAAGGTAGGTATCGATGTTTTTTTCATGTGACAGATTTAAATTATTTTATTTCCTCTCATAAACTATTTCAAAACAATATGCCGAAAAGTAGTTTTGCAAAAATATGAGGTCGCTTATCAGAAAAAAGCAGGGTATTTCCCTAATAGCCTACGTAGGGTATTAATCTATTTTTAGATTAATCCGAGACAGCTACGAAGATTATAGGGCGTTCACGTGGCGCGAATAACCGTTAAAACCTTGCATCTAGTTCAAATTACATCAAACCAACGTCATCGTTACGTCATCAGGAGTGATGTTCGTTACCGGTCTGTAAAGATCAGTCCTTTCATGTGACATGATTTAGGACGCTGGCTGTTTCGCTAGTAAATTTGTTACCTTCATTTGACTGGGTCATATGCTAATGAGGTCATCCGATGTCGACAGCCGAATTCCGTGATATCAAAAATAACCTGGAATTCCGTTGAACCTTTCCGATATGAGAACATACTTGTCATTACAGACCTCTTTACGCGCTTTGCCATTCCCACCAGGAACCAGACGGCGCAGACAACAGCAAAAGCTCTGTACGACAGTTTCATCACCAATTTCTCCTTCCCCGAACAACTGCACAGTGACCAAGGTCGAAACTTCGGGTCAAAGTCATTAAGGAGCTCTTCAAGATCGCTGATGTTCGGAAAACTCGAACCACACCTTACCATCCTATGGGTAATGGAAGCGCCGAGCGGTTCAACAGAACATTGCTCCGAATGCTTGGAACCTTCGAAGAGTCTCAGAAGTCAGACTGGAAGTCACATGTTGGTCCTTTGGTAATTTTCTTATCTAGGTTTCAAAAACATCGATACCTCCCTTTAAAGCTCAGTAACCACAAAGCCGATTTTAATCAAACTCATACTGTGTTAAGTATCACCTAAAGGCTGCCATAGCGCAGATTGTAACGTGTAGGACTCACAAACATGAGGTAGAGGGTTCGATCGCCGGTTGCGGCAAACATTCTTTCCAATATTTGTTTCCAACTAGTGGATTGATATTCGTAAACCTACGTCTGATGAGCAGCTGGGAGCTCGGAAAGGATGCAGTGGTAGTACTGGTGTGAGAAATACCAGAAATCAGCGGTAAGATTCTCAAGCCTCCGCAATATGACTGTTAAAAGTGGGGTTGAACCCCATTCGAACAAACAAATCAATCGATACCAACTCAAATTCTGCAAGGCGCTTTTCTTTTTTCCAAATGAACGCCATTCTATATTATTTATTTACATAGCGGGAAACCATGTTTTTGCTATTAGCAACGTCTATTTGACGAATGTGTTTAACATTCCTCAGCTGAAAATAGCTGATTTACAAACCGTAACCTTCTCTTTGTCCATGTGTGTTTCAAAAGTGCATCATGATTTTTTAAACATTTCTTTGACTGTATACTTGAATCACCAATAGAAACTGTAAGGTTTTCTCTATGGTCTTTTCGGTTATTTATTGAAGAGGAAAAGCATATCATCTGTTTTATCATGGTTTAATTTCAGCATTTTACTATTTGTCCATGTAATTATTTCGGAAATTCAGTGTAGTAAGTCCGACTTGGACATATTGCTCAATGGTTTGTAGTAACTTTGAATCATCACTATACAGTGCTGTAATACTCTATGTTGATTACATATAGCATCCACTGGCGCTATGTACAAAGTATCTAGAATATTTTAAACCTAAAACAGACCCCATGGCACTGTGTTTTCAATATAGTATGCCCTGGCAGCTCTTTTTCAACGCGGACAGTTTGGATCCTGTCACCTATATGTGCATTCATACAGCCGATAGCTTCATCACACACATAATAAGGATTTTCTAAACGATTTATTAATGTGTCATGTTCAATCGTGTGGAGGGCTGCTTACAAATCTACGAAAGACCGGTGGTGACATCATGTATTCACAGTTCACACTTCAAACTTCATACATATTAAGTCTGAAATGGAAAGTGTGAAATGTGAATTATGAGACCCGTGGTGACTTCTAAAATTCACAGAACATTATAAAACCAAATAAATATGAAGTTTGAAGTGTTAAGTTGGAAGTTTGAAGTGAGAAGTTGGAAGTATGAAGTGTGAAGTTAAAATTTAAAGTGGGAAGTGTGAAGTTGGATGTGTGAAGTTGGATGTGTGAAGTTGGAAGTGTGAAGATGGAAGTATGTAGTGTGAAGATGGAAGTGTGAAGTTGGAAGTATGAAGTGTGAAGTTGGAAGTGTGAAGTTGGACGTTTGAAATGTGAAGTGTGAATTTGGAAGTATGAAGTGCGAACTTCATATTTCACACTTCAAACTTCCAACTTAACATTTCATACTTCCAACTTCACACTTTATACTTTCAACTTCATACTTCCAACTTCACACTTCAAACTTCACACTTCAAACTTCAAACTTCCATTTCACACTTCAAACTTCCTATTTCACACTTCATACTTCAAACTTCACACTTGAAACTTCCAACTTCACACTTCAAACTTCCAAATTCACACTTCACACTTCAAACTTCCAACTTCACACTTCGAACTTCACACTTCATACTTCCAACTTCACACTTCACACTTCCATCTTCACACTATATACTTCCAACTTCACACTTCCAACTTTACACTTCAATCTTCCGAATTCAAACTTCGACATTCACACTTCCAACTTCACACTTCACACTTATACTTCCAACTTCACCACTTCACACTTCAAACTTCACACTTCTAACTTCCAACTTCATACTTCCAACTTCACACTTCAAACTTCCAACTTCACACTTCAAACTTCCAACTTCACACTTCATACTTCCTACTTCAAACTTCTCTATTCACACTTCAAACTTCACATTTCAAACTTCCAACTTCACACTTTATACTTCCAACTTCACACTTCAACTTTCCGACTTCATACCTCCAACTTCTCACTTCCAACTTCCGACTTCATACTTCCAACTTCTCACTTCAAACTTCCGACTTCATGCTTCCAACTTCTCACTTCCAACTTCATACTTCGGACTTCACAATTCAGAGTTACTATGTATGAAGTGGGAACTGTGAATTCTTGATGTCACCACCGGTCTTTCGTACAAATCAAGTAAAACTGATACTGTAAATCAGTAAACATCCAATGCATAGAGATATTCATTGGAGCAAACCCGTCTCAGCTGATAGATTTTCGTTAAGCAGACTTATGAGGATCATGTAATTATTTTGTATGAATTATTTTGGATTCATTTATAGCTCTACTGGTCGAAGGTATGATCGTTCCTTTCGAAATGGGTATGATCCGTCAAGAAACATGGGAAAAGGGGCCTTATGAAAATTCAATTTAAAATTCCATTAAAAACCCTCGTTAACATTCTAGAGTCCACAGTTTTCTCTTCAAACTTTCTCAGAATGATTGTACCATTATATGGATCGTTCTTTTCGAAATTGGGTCAGATCCGTCAAGAAACACGGGAAAGGGGCCTTATGAAAATTAAATTAAAAAATCCTCGTTAACACTCTAGAGTCCACAGTTTTAATCAGATTCAATTCAAACTTTCAAAGAATGATTGTACCAACATAAGGAGCGTTCCTTTCGAAATTGGGTACGATCCATGAAGAAACATTGGAAAAGGGGCCTTATCGAAATTTAATTAAAAATTCCATTAAAACCCCTCGTTAACACTCTGGAGTCCACAGTTTTCATCGGATTCTCTTCAAACTTTCACAGAATGATTGTACCATCATAAGGATCGTTCCTTTCGGAATCGGATACGATCCATCAAGAATCACGAGAAAAGGGGACTTTTTAAAATTCAATCGAAAAATTAAAGGAAATCCTCTACAACTCTAGACTCCACAGTTTTCATCTGATTCTCTTCAAACTTTCTCAGAATGATTGTTCTATTACAAGGATTGTTCCTTTCGATATTTGGTATGATAAGTCAAGAAACACTGGAAAAAAGGGGGACTTTGAAAATTTAATTAAAAAATCCTCATTATAAAACTACAGTCAAAAGTTTTCATGGACTCTCTTCAAGCTTTCTCAGAATGATTGCACCATCATAAGGATCGTTCCTTTAAAATTTGGTATTATCCGTCAAGAAACATGGAAAAAGGGGCTTAATTAAAATTTATTTTAAAAATCTTGGTTAATACTCTGGAGTCTACAGTTTTCATCGGATTCTATTCAAACTTTAACAGAACGATTGGACCATCATAAGGACTGTTCCTTTCAAAATTGGATATGGTCAGTCAACGACCACGGGAAAAGTGGGCCTAATGAAAATTAGATTAAAACAATCCTCCGAAACACAATAGAGTACATAGTTCTCAACAAATTCTCTTCAAACATTCACAGAATGATAATTACATCAAATGGATTGTTCCTTTCTGACGTGGTTTTGATCCATCAAGTTTCATTGGAAAAGGGGCCCTATTAAAATTTTAATAAAAAAATCTTAGTTAACACATCATGGCCCTATATTTCACGTGGTCGACTTTGTCTCTATAATCTTGAGAAAAGGGACCTTTTGAGAATTTTATCTATAATCCTTGTAACCAAGTCTAGAGCACTGGATTTTCTTCAAACATTCACAGAGTCATTGTACAATAATTACAATTGTTGATGTTGACATGAGACCTGATCCTTCGAGTATCAAAGGAGCCTTAAAAATAATTATTTTAAAATCTTTACACCAAGATAAATTCCGCAGTTTTCATCGGATTCTGTTCAAAATTTCACAGAATGTTTGTACCATCATTAGGATTGTTTCTTTCCAAATTGGGTCTGATCTGTCTAGTATCATTTGAAAAGGGGATGTATGAAAAATTATTACCAAATCATCATTAACACTAGAATGTCCTCAGTCCTTATCAGAATCTATTCAAACTTTAATAGAATGATTGTAAGGTCATAACGATCATTCTTTTCATAACAGGGTTTGAACTGTCAAGAAACACTGGAAAAGGGGCCTTATGAAAATTTCAATTATAAATCCTTGTTACAAAGTCCTGAGCTTTCATTGGATTTTCTTCAAGCATTCACAGAATAATTGTACAATAAAAATGAGTGTTGATGTTGACATTAGACTTAATCTGTCAAGTATCACAGAAAAAGGAGCATTATGAAATTTTATTCTAAAATCCTTGTACCACAATAAAGTCAGCAGTTTTCATCAGAGTCTGTTTAACTTTAACAGAATGATTGTTCCGTCATGAGGATTCTTTCTTTTCAAATTAGGCCTGATCTGTCTTTTATCATTGGAAAAGGGACCTTTGAGAATTTTATCTATAATCCTTGTAACTTATTTCAGAGCTTTCATTGAATTTTCTTCAAACCTTCACATAATCATTGTACAATAATTACGATTGTTGATGCTGACATGAGATCTGATCCTTCGAGTATCACAGGAAAAGGAGCCCTATGAAAAATTTATTTTAAAATCTTTACACCAAGATTAAGTCCGCAGTTTTCATCGGATTCTGTTCAAAATTTCACAGAATGTTTGTACCATCACTAGGATTGTTTCTTTCCAAATTGGGTCTGATCTGTCTAGTATCATATGAAAAGGGGATGTATGAAAAATTATTACCAAATCCTCATTAACACAAGAATGTCCTCAGTCTTTATCAGAATCTATTCAAACTTAAATAGAATGATTGTACTATCATTTGGATTGTTCCTTTGTAAATCGTTTAAGTGACACAAGAAAGGGGACCCTAAAAATTTTATAACAAAACTTCATTATCACAATATAGTCCTCAGTCTTCATCATTTTCTTCAAACTATCATTAGGATTGTTCCTTTGAACATTGGGTCTAATTTGTTAAGTTTCACGGGAAAAGGGGCCTTGTTAAAATTATATTTCAAAAATTTTGACACAATTCAGTCCACTGTTTTCATTGATTTTCTTTAACCTTTAAAGAATTATTGTACCTTCATTAGAATTGTTCCATTTGAAATTAGGTTTGTTCTGTAAGTATCATGGGAAAAGGGGCCCTATGAAGATTTCACTATGAACCAATTAACACAATAAATTCCGCAGATTACACAGATTGATTGTACCATCATTACAATTGTTGATTTTGACAGTGGATCTGATAATGGCAAGTGTCACATAAAAAGGGGCCTTATGAAAAACTTTCTTTAATATTTTGGTAAACACAGTATCATGTAAAAAGGGGCAATATGATTTTTTTAGATATTCCAGTAAACATAATTAGTTTAAACATATTCTATTGCTGTCATTTCTACATTTATTAAATGATAAACAGTCTAACAAAATAAAATTTTGCGCAAAAGGGTCTGGCCACAAGTTCTGCCAACTTAGATTCGGCCATAGATCTCCTCCTGACCCAGAAGGCGTAGAACCTTTATATTTGGCATGAAGCATCAGTACAATGACCTCTTTCAGAATTGATAAAATCATCACCCTGGGGTACCCAGGGGGGGGGGGGGGGGCTAGGGCTTAAATAGAAAAAGAGAAGGATTTTTAAAACGACATCTCCTCCCGAATCGCTGGGCCTAGAGTCTTAATATCTTGCACATTGATCTCTTTCATGATTGCTCAAATCACCAACCTCGGGGTTGAAGGATTTTTAACGACATCTCCTCCCCAACCACTTGGCTGATTTCAACCAAAGAATTTAATCAGTTGAAAACTCTCGTTGCTATGACAACGAGTGTAAAATTTAAAAAAATGAAGAAAAAAATCTCCTTCTGACCCAGAAGTTGAAGAATCTAGTATTTACATGAAGCATCAGTACATTGACCTCTTTCAAAATTGATAAAATTTTACAGCCACAGGGTGATTAGGCTTAAATAGAAATAAAGAAGGCAACCCTTTCAAAACAAATTGGGCTTGTTGATTTTAGTTAAATGTTAAAGAGGTATTCTCCCGACCAAGTTTGTATTAGGCCTTGAAGAAAAAAGAGCCTTATCTCAGGTGGGCGCCAGGGCCACTGGCCCTTTTGTTCACTCACCTGAGGGCAAAGTGCTCATGTTGAGCTTTTGTAATCACTTCCTGTGCTATATGTGATTAAATCGACTAAAAACGGTGTAGGGTCTTGATATTTTGCATGAAGTATCAGTACATTATTATCTTTCAAAATTGTTGAACTCATTACCCTCGAGTTTTTTTTAAACAACAACTCCTCTAAAACTTTAGGGCCCAGCTCAACAAAATTTTGCAAGAATTTTCCTTGGCTGCCCCCACCTATCTCAGGTGAGCATGGGCTGATAGACCTTTTGTTAGACTGATTAAATCTGAAATAAGTTGCAGGCAACAATTTCAAGTTTATGAGATTTATAAAATCTTTGTCTTGTGGGAAGAAAAGTTAATGGGAAATGAAGAAATAGCTTGTAAGAAGTTATTTCTTTATTTTACAAAATGTTAGCAATTTTGTTTCAGGGCGTACAAAGACAATGCGGAAAAGGATTAAAGAATTCAAGTAAAATAATTGAAACAAAATGCGTTACTACAGTAGCAATTGCTTCAAAAAGCAGTTTCTGCTATTGTCACAATATTTTCCATCCAATTTATTGTTTCTTCAGCCCACACTGAGCATTTTTGTTGTGTTGTCAGTCGCTTGTCATTCGTCATCAAAATTTATCTTATGACCACCCTAGAAACTACAGTTTTTGCTCAGCTAAACCGAAAATGGTAAGTATATTTGCCTTACGAAATGTCGGACGAGTTAAGAAATTCGGTAACGTGGTCAAAAAGTAGAAAAAGATGTATCGATAAAACCTTTTACCGCTTGAGGATTAAAAAAAATGACCATAAAGTTTGTATTTAATACTCAACTAATGGATCACCCAAAGTTTGGACTTTTATGCTCCCCGAAAGGGCGAACATATAGCCGCCGCCTCGTCTGTCCGTTGTCCGTCCGCCCCGATATCTCCATAAGCCTAAGGCCAAACTGGATGAAACTTCACATCTAAATTGTTTATGACGTTTTTTTCCCCGTTTTTTTTTTATTAAAGCGTCAAGGTCACAGGTCAAGATCAGATGTTAAAATTGATCTTCTCTCCGACATAGTAACATCAATTATAGATGAATTTGAAAATTAGAAGGCGCATGTGTTCTTTATCATTAGTAAATGTACCGTTGGGGAAAAAATCAGATCGAACTAGGGTCAAAGTCACAGCTAAAGGTCAAACGTTGAAATTAAGCATTTCCAGAGCATAGCTACTTCAATTATGGGATTGATTTCATTGGCACGATTGTTCTCTATCAAGAATAGGTTTACCATTTGAAAGAAATATTCAGATAGCTCCAAGGTGACAGCTCACGTTTAAATGTAGAAATTAAGCATGTCCGGAGCATAGCTCCGGTAATTATGGATGGATTTCAAAATAACTCTGCACAATTGTTGTCTATCATGAGTAGATGTGCAATTTGAAACAAATCTCGGATATCTCAGAGATCATGGTCACAGCTCAAGGTCGAACGTGGAAATAAAGCATTTCCAGAGCATGGATCCTTCAATTATGCAAGGGTTTCGAAATTACTAAGCACAATTGGTCTCAGTCATGAGTTGATGTGCCATCTGAAGAATTGTTTCACATAGTTCCAAGTAGAAGATCACAGCTTAAGGTCGAACGATAAAATTATGCATGTCCAGAGCATAGCTCTTTCAAGAATAGATGGATTCTATATATTGCTTAACAAAATTGGTCTCAGTCATGAGTTGATGATCAATTTGAAAAAAAATCAGATAGCTCCAAGGTAAGGGGCATAGCTCAAGGATGTGCGTTAAAATTTAGCATGCTTCGAATACAGAAAGAATATATCCGCATCTGCTTCTGTCGGTGCGCCCTACATTTTTCCCTGCTCATTTCATGTGGCAGGGATATATTGGGGAGCATAATCCGTCTCTAACGGCTCTTGTTAATTGTAAATTCTGGTTTAACCCACTACTAAATGCCAAATATTGACTGGCCCAAACTGAAAGAAAGAAGTTGCCAATGACATTTCTGAGTCGGTGAAATTTAAATTTGTATAAAACATTGTTAACAATGAAAAAAAGTGATTGTTACAAGTAATTTCTGCAATATTTTTCCAGAGCCCTTTTTCTTCAGGAGGCGTAATGTAGTGGTGTTATGGGGGCATAACGTGCATCACCATTTAAATAATACATTTCGTATCTATATATTGTTTGACAACACAATAACAAAATGATTAACTGTGGTTTCATAACCATTAATACCTTTTGAGATAGCAATCGGACATTCAACTTGTAGAAAGTGACCATGATTAAATAATTAAATGGAATAAGAGCACAATGAATGTACAATTACCTGTCCTTGTTTGCGTAACAAAACTCCTTTTTATAATTTTGCTAAGTTTACTGGATATTTATATCATACGTGGTTTTAAATAAAGGGTTTTTTTGTTGTTGTGGAATGCCTATCAAATATCATTGTTTGTATAATGTTTGAGTTAACGTATATACTACAATGTCTGCATTGTAGAGTCTCCTATTCTAGAACCTACTAGGAACATCGACATCTCCAAAGCTACAGGACCAATTTCAACTGAATTCGGCAGAAATGTTCCTTATGTGGTCATCTTTCAATTTAGCTAATACAATTTAAATTTCTTTAAAACTCTTATTACAATTGCAACAAAAGTAGAATAATGAAAAATATCGTTAAAGCTTTTTTACTCCTGACTCTGAAGACGCAGAGCTTTGATTTTTGCACGAAACTGCGAAACCATTACTCTCTTGTCCCTAGGGGCGAAAGGGGGGGGGCTAAGTAGAATTAAAGACCTTTAAACTACTGGACCAATTTCAACCAAATGTTCTTCATGTGTTCCTTTTTCAAAAAAGCTGAAATAATTTAAACAAATGTTAAACTTGAAGCGAAGTCTCCCCAGCCTCAGTAGGTCTTGTCCATTGACTTCTTTCAAATGTCTAAAAGTAGTATTACCCTTGAATCATCAAGGGGGCAAAAAGCATTGTCCCCTTATATAGAAGTCATATATCCTTGTATTTTGTCGTGAGGAATATGTTAATTGAATTCTTTGAATGTTGCTAAAACCTTGCTGATTGGATTCCAAGTTACAGAGCCTATATGTGTATAAAAATATTGTTAGGTCGATTAGAATCGTAATCCAAACCTTAACCTTGACTTTCGGAAGAAAAAGAGCCTTTATTTCAGATAAACGCACCGCCACTCTTTTTATTTGTTTATATTATAATTTGGTCCCGGCAATGATGTAATTTTTCTGTAGAGCAGTCATAACCGTATGACCAGTTACTCCCAAATACCCTCACTTTGGCAATGGCTCTGGTTCGAGGCCTGAAACATTCTTTTTATTCACATTGTTTTCTAGGAGCAATTTTGTAAATATCTATAAAGCTCGAATGACTAGGTTTTTAATCACTACCTTTCGGGGGCGATTAGTGTACGCGTTTTCGAAAATCAGTTGTAACACTATGTCCCAATACTTACTTTCACTCAACTGGACGAATACAATACTGAACATTCTTGGTAATAAGCAGTTCGAATAACTGTCAATAAAGGAGCATCTGAATGTTGAGTCTTAAATATCTTTTTCAGAGCATGCCATTATGGTTTAAACACAAGATTTCTTTAGGGTTACGTTGTATAATTATAATTACAAGTTAAGAAATTTCCAACGTTGAGTAAAAGGTAAAATGGATGTCCTTAGTTATAAGTTAGATATGGAGACGCTTTGATTGGACTATCTACTTTAATGCGGGTGGTTTTTACAGTAAATTTTCATGAGCTTTGAACATCTTGGACCTATAATTATGTAACAAACCGGTGCAACATGCTAGTGATAAATTAGAACGAGGATTTGACGAATGAATTCAAGCAGAATTAAACGACTTCTATTTTGCTTGAAATTAATGCGGCTTAAATTATAGTGGAACAACAGGGAATTCAACAAATTTATCATTGCGTCTCTCTCTCTCTTTCTCTCCCTATCTATCTCTCCTTTACCTTTCTCGCTCCCCTTTTCTATATCTCCGCTCTCTTTCTCTCTCCCTCCCTCTCTCTAACAAGTATGTACAATAAAATCAGTAAACTAAAAGCTAAATGGTAAAGGTTAAATTCAAATTTTGTCCCAAAGCTACCAATACATTCAATGCGATTTTAGCGCAATAGATATGTTATCGTTTATAATACCGAGGCTAAAGTTACCACGGTAAAATTTCATCCAACGCAGAGTTTGTTGTAAAAACATCTAACGCAATAAATATAATATTCTACCAAATGGAAAGTAGATCGGACCGAATAACACGACTGCGAGTATTAATTAATACACCCAATTGAGGTAAGAAGGGTTGAAGGCGAGATATGACTCATTGAAAGCCGGTGCTTGATATACAGTACACTGTACTTTTGTGTGAGTGTTCTGAATTTGGCAAAATTATAAAAAAAATGAGTGAATGGACAGAAAGAAAGGAGATACAGTGTATATAATATATTGGCCAATTATTACCCGTGTATAACCATATATTTTTATGAAAAAATAAGGTGTTTCTTTGTTATTATTATTATTTTTGAACTCAAGTTAGCCACTTTGAATGTTTATGAAAATGGGTGTTACATAGTGTTAAAATATACTGCCAATTCTGAAGAAGGCATTAGCCGGAAATTTATTAAAAGAGTTAAATTGAACACTACCTTAAATTGATTTCCTACCGTTTGGAATACTTTTTATCATGGGCTTTTGGGAGGTGTACATAATCATAAAAACCTAGTAAACGAACGCCTGCCCTCTCTCACTCGGTCTCTCTTTACCTGGAGATTATAACGCGTATTTTACATAACAAAATTAAGACTATATTCAGACTTCTAATTAAAAGTCTCAACCTGTCATTTCTCTTACAAAGCCTAGGTTGGAAGTAATAATTAGAATATTCCAGAAGAGATAATTTTAGAAGAATACACACTATGGCTTTGACGGGCAAAATAAATGGTGAAAAATTTGATTTATAAATCAAAATCTTGAACTCTGACATAGTCATTTTGAAATATGCATGTGTCTTGTTTAAAATAAATGAAATCCAACTTTTGACTAATATGACTCTACAACATAAAGATACATTTTTGTATACATATATGTCTTTAAACGGAAAAAATCTGACTGCATCCTGGTTGAACTCGCGACTTCTGGATTCAGTCCTCGAGCTTGCAACACAATCTATTTATTTCAAATGCAGTTTGTGCAAAATTAACCAGCCGACCAATGAAATCATTCATTTAGATAAGAAACAAGAAGATATCTCCGACATTTTTGTTAAACGTTTGTTGGTTTGACAACTTATACGACGTAGCTACAGATCATTTAAGCTGTAGTTACGACGTTTAGGTCGCCAACCAACTATTATACTTTTTGCTACATGCTTCTGGCCATAGATCGTGAAAATAACGCTGTTTAAAATCTAAGCGGGATTTCATGTCGGTAACAGTGGGCTTGGCCAACGCAGTAAGTGATCGGGGCCAGCGATTGGTCATTTGTTATATAACTATTATGTTCGTATTTGCAAATCTTACTTAGAAAGTTTCTTTCGAATACTAATGAGGGTCAAAATGTATATCCATATGAGTGACAGGTCACAGATGTTTGACAATAACAGAAAATATTAATAACTGAATAAATAAATAACTGCTTGAAAATGAATAAATATATACCGAACTCGATAAAATTAGATACAAAGTAGATTTAGTATAATTTAAGCAGTATGTCTGTAGCAAGAGTACGGTGTTCAAGAGTCTCCAATTTACACCCAACAATGGCATTTAGCGGTAACCTATTTGTTAGTTGCACTATGACTACGATGGGATATTTTTTAAAGATTAGATAATGACTTCGATAATGGCGTTCAATGGAAAAATACTTGCATTTTATTGAGTGAATTTGGAGACCACGTGCAATGCCGATGGGAAATAATCGAATCTTAATCAGAATCAGGTTAATGGCCTAGACCGGTACCGCAGTAGACTTTAACAAAATTAACATTTTCTATTCAAAGCTCAGTAACCACAGAGCCGATTTTAATCAAACTCATATTTTGTTAAGTATCACCTAAAGGCGGCCATAACGCAGATTGTAACGTGTAGGACTCAACAATATGAGGTATAGGGTTTGATCGCCGGTTGCGGCACATATTCTTTCCAATATTTGTTCCAACTAGTGGATTGATATTTGTAAACCTATGTCTGATGAGCAGCCGGAGGCTCGGAAAGGATGCAGTGGTAGTACTGGTGTGAGAAATACCAGAACTCCACGATAAGATTCTCAAGCCTCCGCAATATGACTGTTAAAATTGGGGTTAAACCACATTCGAACAAACAAATCAATCGCTATCAACCCAAGGCGCTTTTCTTTTTTCCAAATAAACGCCATTCTATATTATCTATCTATATAGTGGGAAAACATGTTTTGTTAAACACGTCTATTTAACGAAAGTGTTTAACATCCCTCAATTGAAAATAGCTGATTTACAAACCGTAACCTTCTTTTTGTCCATGTGTGTTTCAAAAGTGCATCATGATTTTTAATACATTTCTTTGACTGTATACTTGAATCACCAATAGAAACTGTAAGGTTTTCTGCATAGTCTTTTTGGTTATTTATTGAAGAGGAAAAGCATATCACCTGTTTTATCATGGTTTAATTTCAGCATTTTACTATTTGTCCATGTAATAATTTCGGAAATTCTGTGTAGTACGTCCGACTTGGACAAATTGCTCAATGGTTTATAGGAACTGTGAATCATCACTATAAAGTGCTGTAATACTCTATGCTGATTACACATAGCATCCACTGGCGCTATGTACAAAGTATCTAGAATATTTTAAACCTAAAACAGACCCCATGGCACTGTGTTTTCAATATAGTATGTCCTGGCAGCTCTTCTTTAACGCTGACAGTTTGGATCCTGTCACCTATATGTGCATTCATACAGCCGATAGCTTCGTCACACACATAATAAGGATTTTCTAAACGATTTATTAATGTGTCATGTTCAATCGTGTGGAGGGCTGCTTACAAATCAAGTAAAACTGATACTGTAAATCAGTTAACATCCAATGCATAGAGATATTCATTGGAGCAAAACCCGTCTCAGCTGATAGATATTTTCGTTAAGCAGACTCATGTATTTTCTATGAGTAATTTTGGATTCATTTATAGCTCTACTGGCCGAAAATATGATCGTTCCTTTCAAAATGGGTATGATCCGTCAAGAAACATGGGAAAAGGGGCCTTATGAAAATTTAATTAAAAATTCCATTAAGAACCATCGTTAACACTCTAGAGTCCACAGTTTGCATCGGATTCTCTTCAAACTTTCTCATAATAATTGTACCATTATATGGATCGTTTATTTCGAAATTGGGTCAGATCCGTCAAAAAACACGGGAAGGGGCCTGGTGAAAATTTAATTAAAAAATCCTCGTTAACACTCCAGAGTCCACAGTTTTTATCAGATTCAATTCAAACTTTCAGAGAATGATTGTACCAACATAAGGATCGTTCCTTTCGAAATTTGGTATGATCCGTCAAGAAACATTTGAAAAGGGGCCATATAGAAATTTAATTAGATTCCATTAAGGAAATCCTCTTACACTCTATAGTCCACAGTTTTCATCGGATTCTCTTCAAACTTTCTCAGAATGATTGTACCATTATATGGACCGTTCCTTTCGAAATTTGGTCAGATCCGTCAAGAAACATTGGAAAAAAACCTTATGAAAATTTAATTAAAAAATCCTCGTTAACACTCTAGAGTCCACAGTTTTCACCAGATTCTATTCAAACCTTCACAGAATGATTGTACCATCATAAGGATCGTTCCTTTCGGAAAGGATACGATCCGTCAAGAATCGCTGGAAAAGGGGACTTTTTAATATTCATGCGTTAAATCTACAAGGAAATCCTCTAACACTCTATACTCCACATTTTTTATCTGATTCTCTTCAAACTTTATCAGAATGATTGTACTATTACAAGGATTGTTCCTTTCGATATTTGGTATGATAAGTCAAGAAACACAGGAAAAAAGGGGGACTTTGAAAATTTAATAAAAAATCCTCATTAAAAAAACTACAGTCAAAAGTTTTCATGGATTCTCTTCAAGCTTTCTCAGAATGATTGCACCATCATCAGGATCGTTCCTTAAAAATTGGGTATGATCCGTCAAGAAACATGGGAAAGGGGCTTAATTAAAAATTATTTAAAAAATCTTGGTTAATACTATAGAGTCTACAGTTTTCATCGGATTCTATTCAAACTTTCACAGAATGATTGGACCATCATAAGGATCGTTCCTTTCAAAATTGGATATGATCATTCAACGACCACGGGAAAAGAGGGCCTAATGAAAATTGGATTAAAACAATCCTCGTAAACACATGGGAAAAGGAGCTATATGAGAATTCAATTAAAAAATCCCTGTTAACACAATGAAGCCCACAGCTTTGATCAGATTTTGTTGAAACTTTCACAGAATGATTTGAAGGTCATAACGTTCATTCTTTGAATAACAGGGTTTGAACTGTCAAGAAACACTGGAAAAGGGGCCTTATGAAAATTTCATTTATAAATCCTTGTTACCAAAACCAGAGCTTTCATCAGATTTTCTTCAAACAATCACAGAATAATTGTACAATAATAATGATTGTTGATGTTGACATAAGACCTGATCCGTCAAGTATCACAGAAAAAGGAGCATTATGAAATTCAATTTTAAAATCATTGTACCACAATAAAGTCATCAGTTTTCATCAGAGTCTGTTTAAACTTTCACAGAATGATTATTCCATCATGAGGATTCTTTCTTTTCAAATTAGGCGTGACCTGTCTAGTATCATGGGAAAAGGGGCCTTTGAGAAATTTATCTATAATCCTTCTAACCAAGTCCAGAGCTTTCATTGGATTTTCTTCAAACCTTCACAGAATCATTGTACAATAATCACGATTGTTGATGCTGACATGAGACCTGATCCTTCAAGTATCACATGAAAAGGAGCCCTATGAAAATTTTATTTTAAAACTTTTACACCAAGATAAAGTCTGCGGTTTTCATCGGATTCTGTTCAAACTTTCACAGAATGTTTGTACCATCATAAGGATTGTTTCTTTCCAAATTGGGCCTGATCTGTCTAGTTTCATAGGAAAAGGGGCTGTATGAAAAATTATTACCAAATCCTCATAAACACAACAATCCTCAGTCTTTATCAGAATCTCTTCAAACTTTAATAGAATGATTGTACCATCATTTGGATTGTTCCTTTGTAAATTAGGTCTGATTGGTTAAGTGACACAAGAAAAGGGACCTTTTAAAAAAAATTATTACAAAACATCATTATTACAATAAAGTCCTCAGTCTTTATCATTTTCTTCAAACTATCATTAGGATTGTTCCTTTGAACATTGGGTCTAATTTTCACTGGAAAAGGGGCCTTGTGAAAATTTTATTACAAATATTTTTGACAGAATTCAGTCAAATGTTTTCATTGATTTTCTTTAACCTTTAAAGAATTATTGTACCTTCATTAGAATTGTTCCTTTTGAAACTTGGTTTGTTCTGTAAGTATCATGGGAAAAGGGGCCCTATGAAGATTTCACTATAAACCCATTAACACAATAAATTCCGCAGATTACACAGATTGATTGTACCATCATTACAATTGTTGATTTTGACAGTGGATCTGATAATTGCAAGTGTCATATAAAAAGGGGCCTTATGAAAAACTTTCTTAAATATTTTGGTTAACACAATGATGTCCCTTGATTTCATCGGATTCACTTCAAAATTTCACAAAATGATTGTTCAATCACTTAAATGGTTCTTTTCGGAACTGGGTACAATCCATCAAGTATCTTATAAGCCTTATTAGAACTTGATTTAAATATCTTTGTTAACACAGTAAAGTCAACAGTCTTCAAAGATGCATAAAATAATTGTGGCACTGGAAACACAGGAAAAGGGGCCTTACAGATTATCATTCAAAACATTCTTGTGTATGTGATGAAGATCACAATCATTATCAAATTGTATTTTAAATTTCACAGGGCAATTGTAGGGTTGTAAAGAATGTTCCTTTTGGAATGAAATTGATCCATCAGAAAACACAGGAAAGGGGGCCTTATTGATTTTCATTCAAAACAATCCTGTTTATGTGAAAAAGTCCACAATTTTTGTCAGATTCTGGTGAGAATTTCACAGGATGATTGGAGGGTAATAAGGCAACATTCTTTTGGAAATGGAGAGGGTCCGTCATGAAACACGGGAAAAGGGGCCTTGAGGATTGTTGCTCAAAATAATAAAGGGGATAAAGTCCGATTTTTTTTCTTTATGCATTCTTCTTTGAGTAATTAACATCCTTAAATATCAGATTTCTTTAACGGAAAACTTTATAACCAGTAGAGCGTCTCAAGCCCTCATGGGCATCTTGTCTAAGATCTTAGATAAGAACAGAAGGTTTGAGCCTGATGATCTTCAACACCTTTGCTTCTATTCCATGCGTCTTAAAGAGGAGGCTGAATCATAGCATTTTTGCAGGAGGCGGGTACATTACTTTTCTTGATTTCAGAGACGCATTGATGAAACAATTTCAGTCTGGTTGAAGGTCAATGTCACACATGACAGTTAATTGTTGTTTAAATGTGCATTGGTATATTATTTAAAAAAGACAGGCCAAAAGCTTGGTCCCCATCATAAGAAAAACTCCCATCTGAAAACCCATTCAGGTTTGGCCAATGCTTAAATGTTTTCGGGCTCGACATCAGACCCGCTTTCTGGATGGCATACGCTCGTTAACGTTTGATAAATGAACGAAACCTGTTATGAAAATGAAAAACGTTTTGTTACAAAATAAATTTAAGATGAAGTTAAATGACTGCATGTAATGAGTCATGTAAAAGTTGTACAATATTTTTTTGTGTTTTCAAGAAAACATCAATCCTAACCATAATTCATAATGAGTATGTGTAAAAGGGTTAAGTTATTATGTTGTGAATGTACTTCATCTCATGTATATAGTCGTGCTATCATGTAAATATCATGGGTGAGTGATAGTGAGATGAATGAGAAAGTTATGAGTGTGAGAATTGTTCACATAACCTCGTCCCTGCATGCTTTTCATAACAAGTTTCCCTCCTAATCTTCTGTGCAGCCCGCACTCTGCTCTAGACCTTGCCAAAGGACAGACCTAAAATATTTTGGGTTCTTTATCCAACCCATGCTTAGATTATCTGCATTATATCGTATCCTGGCTAATTGTACAAAGCACATAAATATCAAACAACCCTGACGATATTGTCCATCATTATTTTCACCGGGTTACATTTGGCGACCACGGAGAGACTGTATGTGCGTGCTAGTAAGGGTCGACAGCTGGAAGTGGAGTAATCCCGATTCTCGACCACTGAAAGGAGTTTGGGCAAGTATCTTCGTCTCTACCAGAGTCCACTTTGTAGAGAGTTATCATGCTCCGGAGCGACTGACCAATTGAACGCTTGAACCGTTTGATTGGAGCATCAGTCTACCACTTTCTACGTGATGCAGCAGCACTATAAGTAGTGCCACACAGCTATTTGGACTTTCTTTACGGAAAACCCTTTCATTTCATTTAATCGTATATGTGCACTAGCTATCTGCGATAAACCTACGTTGGAACAGGATACTATGTAGCTACAGGATATTGGAAACTTGTGAAAATTGTGTAATTTGTGCAATATTGTGATGAAAGGATAATTAGGATAGATCACGTATGTATCAGTGTATTTAATTTATTCTGAAACTTTCTTTTGACTTTGCTTCCTTTTATTGCATTGTAAAGAGATCGATCCTTTTCCGCATTGTTTTCAAAATCATTTATTGAGGTGAATATCAGCCCTTTAACTGATTATTCATATTTGGTTACATCTGATTTGCTGAGAAATTGTGGTTGATTTAATGGGCCCCTACCGATATCCAGAGTTACTCCGCTTAGTTTTAGTATAAGAGTGACCTCCCTTAAATCTTTGGGTAGTTCCGGTGAAAAAATCGATGATATTGGTATCGAAAACGTTAACAGGTTGTTGCCAGCTCTCACTGTGTGTCATCAATGTTGAAACCCTAGATGATCTATAGACTACTTTATTTAACAACTGAGCTTAATTTTTAAAGCTGAATGACGTTTTACGTGTTTATAATCGAAATGAGCCGGTATGAAAATGTATTTTTCGGATATACCCTAATTCCGGATATACGTATTAATTACCATAAAAAGAGCTTTTTTGATCGAAATGAATACAATGATACTCACGGAAATACATTCTGTTATTTCCTTTTTTAAAAAATGGTTTTACATGTCAAGCGTGGCTTTGAATTTATAAGTTATCTGTCATTTTACAAACGGGAACTGTTACAAAGAAGCTCTCCATACGTCTTCAATTCATGACCATGGGAATTTACCAATTACCCTTTTCATTGATGAATATGACATAAATCTAATCAGAATTTCACTGCATGATCCTCAACAAGCTTTATAAAGTGTCTGGAGGCTTGTGGAAATGATTGTTGCCTCTGTAGGTCCTCCCAAGATATATCATTCGTTTCTCACCAATGGCAAGTAAGATATATCCTTAATTTGTTACCAATCGGCAAATGATAAGGTCCAAGTAGGGCGAGCAGCTGGTGGCTCAGATGAAATGTCAGTTTTGCTTAGTAACTGATTTAATGTTGAAAGTGGTGTTTAACCGATAACCGGGGGGCAAAATATTAGACTGTGCCAAATTAAAAGGAGTTGCACATGACAACTTTACGTTTATGGATTTGTAGATATTTTCATCTTTCTGGGCAGAAAACATTCGTCAAAATGAAGAAAGTGCTTGTTACAAGCAATTTTGTCAATTTGTACAATGTTATCCTAATTATTTTTCTTAGGGGGCGTCTAAAAGCGTCATTGTGTGGGAATGGGTAAACCAATTTAATTCAACCTGGACAAGCTTTAGCACCTGATATTTGATGTGTGCACAAATTTATATTTTTCATATACTGTAAAATTTTGTAAAATTCTGGTTAACCCTGGTTCATACGTCCCCGTGGCTTTCAAATAAGAATGCATTGTAGAAAAAGAATATGCTTGTTGCAATTTTTTCCTTTTCCACACCTTTTCTACCCCGCTGAATGTTTTTTTTTTTTTTTTTTTTAATTTATTGTTTTATATATCATTTCATGTATATAAGTATTTGAGAAAAAGTGAGAAATAAAAAAGTGGAAATATAAAAGAGATGACCGTAACAAGTGTTACAAAGATCAAACTAAGACAATCTTTTTGAACGTTTTAATCCATTCAGTTGATACCAAATTCTTATTACTATTTTGAGATATAATGACATGTGCTACAATGTATATATACTAAATATTCAAATCTTTTTTTGTAAAAAAGTGATCTTAAACAAGTTTTTTTTTTCAGATTTATCTTACTTTAAAACTTTCTACCAAATTTTTCTAAAAGAGAAACGTTTTAAAATAGATTTCCTTTACCTCTTGCATTTATAATCCTATTTAAAATGTACGTAATTTCCTTAGAATTAGAGGGAATAGCAAACGACTTCCTTTGTTACTTGTAATAAGGGGATATCGGGTGAAAATCAAAAGCAAATAACCGATCATTATGAGATATATCCAGTGTATATCCAAAATACCACCGAGGTCTATTACGCAATCAGAGATCGATAGATTAAAACAGCAGTTTATGAGAGGACATCGTTAACTTATAAATTTGATTCACCATTTAACCCTTTACAGAAAAAAAATCTCAGAACGAAAGAGGATACGAACGAAATTTTAATAGCCATGTGTACCGAAAATAATGGATCTTTCAGATGTGGAGAAAATCGGCGTAAAAAGTACTCTTTATCGCAACAATGTTATTCTTGGTTGCTATTGTGTGGTTTCCTTGTTTTAATAAGTCTTTTCAAGTTAAAGAAGTAAACGCAATGATTTCATACAAAGGACGCCTTTGCTATTTTTTTTTCAATAATTAGAAGTAATATATGAAAACTGGACGAGAATGAAATTGGTTCCTAGGTCGGGAGAGAAAAACGATTAAAACGTGTCAACGTTAATATAAACTACTACAACAATTCCATATTCTAAGAGTATTTTAAGAGTACTCAACATTCCTCTGTATCAAATTCTGAAAAATATCTTATTCTACGCAAAATAGGAGCAATTATTCTCTGATAGTGTACTTTTACTTAGGGATCCAACCACATCATTTTGCATATAATGTATGGACGGAAAGATAAAACATTAATCAATCTTTAGAACTAGATAAATTCCAAATAATATAAATCAACCAACTCCCTTGTTAATTAAGCCAAAGAAGGACATCTGGGCAGTCGTGTGAAAATCAAAGCAAATAGCCGATCGTTATGAGATACCGTGGACTATTGCGTAATCAAATATACCGATTCAAAACGTGTAAGTTACTTGGATTAAAACGGGAGTTTATGGACGGACATCGATTTTTCTTAAGATTAAATTACCATTTAAACATTTGTAGATAAAAAATCTCAGACTTAAATAGGATACAGACGAAATATTAAAACTCATTTGTATCAAAAATAAGGGATCGCTCAGATTTGGAGAAATCCCTTGTAAAAATACTCCTTTTATCGCAATACTTTTGTTTCCCCCGTTGTTGTTTTGTCTGTTTGCATGTTTCAATAGATATTCTCAAGCCAAGGAAATAAAAGAAACAATTCACCGTGAAGGACACCTTTGCTAATTTTGTTTCGAAAATGAGAAGTAAAGAAAACTGGATGAAACTCGGACGGGAGGACGATTATAACGTGTCAACGTAAATAAAAACTACCAAAACATTTTCAAAGTCTATAAGTATTACAAAAGTACTCAATATTCTTATGTGTGAAATACCGAAAAATAAATAATTATCTCCAAACCAGACGCTTTTAGTCTCAGCCCTTATATACTCTTTGTTGAAATTTAAACCGGAACTACCCAGTTGAATCAAGGGAGTTAATTAAAGGGCAATTTTCGGGAGAACTCCGTATATCGGTAGGGGCCCATTCTGGTGTTTATTTTGCCCAACAATTTTGCAGCCTATCAGTTGAAGTGAATTTTGCCTTAATTATCGGTTAATTATCGTTTTCATACGTTCCGATACTACTATATGTATATCCTGTAGTGTATTCAAATGCGTCTGAATGAAGAAAATATGTAAGTGGTTGGCTAAAATATGATATAAACCTGGGACCTCTAGATTGACAGTCCAACTGCGCTACCAACTGCGCTATGACGACGGCTAGTAATGTTTTCGAACGTTTAGAAACTTTACCAGGCTTTGCACATGAGTACACGTGCAAAGCGGGTTAACATTTCACAAACATTCGGAAACGTTTTTGAATTCTGAACCAACGGCTGTTGTCGCACTAGGACCTATATAGGCTATGTGCCAAGGTTATTTGGCAACAGTCTTAGTACCATGTAATATGATGATAGTTGGGTTTGAAGGCATTCGAAAATCGTTGAGCATTAATCAATTGAAAAGGAAATTTAAATCGTTTTTAGAAACACGGGAAAAGGGGCCTAATTAAAACTTAATTAAAAAATCCTCGTTTACGCGATAAAGTCCACAGTTTTCATCGGATTCCCTTCAAACTTTCACAGAATGATTGTACCATCATAAGGATCGTTCCTTTCGAAAATGGGTATGATCCGTCAAGAAACACAGGTAAAGGGGCCTTATGAAAATTTGATTAAAAATTCAATTTAAAATCCTCGTTTACGCGAGAAAGTCCACAGTTCTCATCGGATTCTCTTCAAACATTCTTAGAAACTTGTACCATCATAAGGATCGTTCCTTTCGAAAATGGGTATGATCCGTCAAGGAACACGGGAAAAGGGGCCTTATGAAAATTTAATTAAAAATCAATTAAAAATCCTCGTTTACGCGATGAAGTCCAAAGTTCTCATCGGATTCTCTTCAAACTTTCTAAGAATGATTGTACAATCATAAGGATCGTTCCTTTCGAAAATGGGTATGATCTGTCTAGAAACACGGGAAAAGGGGCTTTATGAAAATTTAATTAAAAAATCTTCGTTAACACTCTAGAGTCCATAGTTCACAAAATATTCTATTCAAAATTTCAAAGAATGATTGTACCAACATAAAGATCGTTCCTTTCAAAATTGGGTCAGATCCGTCAATAAACATGGGAAAGGGGCCTTATTAAAACTTAATAAAAAAAATCCTCGTTTACGCGATAGAGTCAACAGTTTTCATCGGATTCTCTTCAAACTCTCACCGAATGATTGTACCATCATAAGGATTGTTCCTTTTGAAATTTGGTATGATCCGTAAAGAAACATGGGAAAAAGGGCCTTATGAAAATTTAGTTAGAAAATTCCATTAAAAATCCTTGTTTATGCGAAAGAGTCCACAATTTTCATCGGATTCTCTTCAAACCTTCTCAGAATGATTGTACCATCATAAGGATCGTTCCTTTAGGAATTTGGTCAGATCCATCAGGAAACACGGGAAAATGGGCCTTATGAAAATTTAATCGAAAAATCTTTTAAGAAATCCATGTTAACACTCTGGAGTCAACAGTTTTCATTGGATTCTCTTCAAACTTTCACAGAATGATTGTACTTTCATAAGGATTGTTCATTCGAAATTTGGTATGATCCGTCAAGAAACACAGGAAAAAGGGGCCTTATGAAAATTTTAATAAAAAATTCTCATTAATAATCTTGAATCAAAAAATTTCAACGGATTCTCTGCAAACTTTGACAGAATGATTTTACCATCATAAGGTTTGTTCCTTTTTGAATCGGATATGATTCCTCAAGAAACATAGGAAAAGGGGCCTTATTAAAATTTAATTCAAAGATCTTTGTTAACACTCTAGAGTCCACAGTTTTCATCTGATTGACTTCAAACTTTTACAGAATGATTGTACCATCATAAGAACTGTTCCTTTCAAAATTTGGTATGATCAGTCAAGAACCACGGGAAAAGGGGCCAAAAAAAAACTGGATTGAAAAAGTCCTTGTTAACACAAACGAGTCCATAGTTTTCAACGAATTCTCTTCAAACATTTCCAGAATGATTATTACATTAAATGGATTGTTCCTTTTGGAATTAGGTTTGATTCATCAAGTTTCATAGGAAAAGGGGCCCTATGAAAATTGAATAAAAAAATCTTAACACATAATAGCCCTAGATTTCACCTGAGTGACTTCAAACTTTCACATAATGATTGTACCATCATAAGGATTGTTCCTTTCAAATTGGGTCTGATCCATTGAGAAACATAGGAAAAGGGGCCTTAGGAAAATTCAATTAAAAAAATCTTTATTAATGCTTGTAAGTCCACAGATGAGACGGGGTTGTCTTTATACTAAAATAGAATAAATATTCTTTTGTAAGAAGAGTTCCCTTTGGAATTGGTTCAGATCCATCAAGTAACATGGGAAAAGGGGCTATATGAAAATTCAATTGATAAAATGCTGTTAACACAATGAAGCCCACAGCTTTGATCAGATTTTGTTGAAACTTTCACAGAATGATTGGAAGGTCATAACTATCATTCTTTTCACAACAGGGTTTGAGCTGTCAAGAAACACAGGAAAAGGGGCCTTATGAAAATTTCATTTATAAATCCTTGTCACCAAGTCCAGAGCTTTCATCGAGTTTTCTTCAAACATTCACAGTATAATTGTACAATAATAATGATTGTTGATGTTTGCATTAGACCTGATCCGTCAAGTATCACAGGAAAAGGAGCATTATGAAATTTAATTTTAAAATCATTGTACCACAATAAAGTCAACAGTTTTCATCAGATTCTGTTAAAACTTTCACAGAATGATTATTCCATCATGAGGATTCTTTCTTTTCAAATTAGGCGTGACCTGTCTAGTATCATAGGAAAAGGGGCCTTTTGAGAAATTTATCTATAATCCTTCTAACCAAGTCAAGAGCTTTCATTGGATTTTATTCAAACCTTCACAGAATCGTTGTACAATAATCACGATTGTTGATGCTGACATGAGATCTGATCCTTCAAGTATCACAGGAAAAGGAGCCTTATGAAAATTTTATTTTAAAACTTTTACACCAAGATAAAGTCTGCAGTTTTCATCGGATTCTGTTAAAACTTTCACAGAATGTTTGTACCATCATAAGGATTGTTTGTTTCTAAATTAGGCCTGATCTGTCTAGTATCATAGGAAAAGGGGCTGTATGAAAAATTATTACCAAATCCTCATAAACACAACAATGCCCTCAGTCTTTATCAGAATCTTTTCAAACTTTAATAGAATGATTGTACCATCATTTGGATTGTTCCTTTGTAAATTAGGTATGATTGGTTAAGTGACACAAGAAAGGGGACCTTATAAAAAATTTATTATAAAACATCATTATTACAATAAAGTTCTCAGTCTTTATCATTTTCTTTAAACTATCATTAGGATTGTTCCTTTGTACATTGGGTCTGATTTGTTAAGTTTCACAGAAAAAGGGGCCTTATGAAAATTTTGTTACAAAAATCATTCCAATTGTTGATTTTGACAGTGGATCTGACTATGGCAAGTGTCACATAAAAAGGGGCCTTATGAAAAACTCTCTTAAATATTCTAGTTAACACAATGATGTCCCTTGATTTCACCGGATTCACTTCAAAATTTCACAGAATGATTGTACAAATACTTAAATGGTTCTTTTCAGAACAGGGTACAATCCATCAAGTATCATGTAAAAAGGGGCTATATGATTTTTTTTTTAAATATTCTAGTAAACATAATGAATTCCCAATATTTCATCGGATTCACTTTTAACTTTCACAGAATGATAAAACCAACAGTAAAATATCACGGGAAAAGGGGCCTTATGAGAACTTGAATTTAATATCTTAGTTATCACAATAAAGTCAACAGTTTTATTGGATTCTCTTCAAAGATGCATGGAATAATTGTGGCATTCGAAACACAGGAAAAGGGGCCTTACAGATTGTCATTCAAAACATTCTTGTGTATGTGATTCAGATCACAATCATTATCAAATTGTCTTTTAAATTTCACAGGACAATTGTCGGGTTGTAAGGAAAGTTCCTTTTGGAATGAAATTGATCCATCAGAAAACACAGGAAAAGGGGCCTTATTGATTTTCATTCAAAACAATCCTGCTTATGTGATAAAGTCCACAATTATTGTCAGATTCTGATGAAATATTCACAGATCGATTGTAGGGTCATAAAGTAACTTTCTTTTGGAAATGGAGTGGATCCGTCATAAAACATGGGAAAAGGGGCCTTGAGGATTGTTTCTTAAAATGATAAAGGGGATAAAGCCCTTTTTTTCTTTATGCATTCTTCTTTGTGCAATTAACTTCCTTAAATATCAGCTTTCTTTAGCGGAAAACTTGTTAACCAGTAGAGCGTCTCAGGCCCTCACGGGCCTCTTGTTGTTAAGTTTGAAATTGCAAAAAAAATCAGACTTTCTGTATTAGCCAAGACCGCTTCAAGGAACTTTGTAAAATACTTGAAAAAGCCTTCGGGGGTGGGGTCCAGTAAATGTTAACAACAGGTTGTAAATCAATGTAGAGACAAAGGTCTAACGATCATTCTATGTGGGAAATTAAAATCAGACTACAGGCTATCTGTATTAGCCAAAACCGCTTCAAGGAACTTTGTAAATTATTTGAAAAAGCCTTCGGGTGGGATCCAGCAAAGGTAAACTACAGGTTGTAAATCAATGTAGATCATTGTAGATACAAGTATTCTGTAAACGTGTCTTAACGACTTTTAACTCATATCAGTCTAAACGATATAACGCCAAAACTGTATCCAAAACTAATCGTAGCCTCAAGCTGCTATCCAACTTAGGTCTACGATTATCGACCGATTGGCGGGAGACAAATAGTCGGAAAGGATGAGTGCCGCCGTCGGGGATCGAACCCGGGTAAGAAATGAATTGATTTTAGCTGTCGCATGTAGACTAATACCCCTGCGCTTGTCCCAATACAAGTGCCATCAGTTCGTAATGAGCTTGCCTCTTCCTGTTGCTCTGCACATGCTGGGCAAACAGTCATGATATTAGCTATTTATATAAAAGTCTAAGAACTAATGATTCATGCTAATTTGATCACAGTCCTATCCCCCCCGGTTCTCTGACCCTGGCGGTCACGCAGTCATGATTTAGCTATTTTCATTAAGGTCTATGAGCTGATGATCCATACCAAATTTCAAGACTGTAGGGCTCCTGGCTCAGAAAAAGAGGAATTTTGAAGATATCTATTTTTGAACTGAGTCCTACCGATCCCCTCTGGTGATCTGCTCCTGGTGGCTCAACCATTCATGATTGTAGCTATTTTTAGGGATATCTATGAGCTGATGATCGATTGTTGACGGACGCCGGACGACTGACGACGAATGGGGGCGGGCGGAGGGTGATCACAATAGCTCATATCAGCACTTTGTGCTCATCAACGAAATAATAGATACGTTAACTGATATCTATCGGTATCGATTTTCCTCAGAAAATCAATTATGGAATGTTGGCTGAAAATTTCAGAGGTTTGTTCTTCTAATATATATTTAAATGATATTAAACCGACATGAGTATAGAAGCGGAATCAATTTATTGATATTCAGCTTCCTATGAACGTTTCGTAGTTCGCACTTACGATACAAAAGAAGTTGGACAAAATGGTTTAATGCTAGATTGCCAGAATGTAAAAATAAGTGCTGTTATGATTGGGATCGGTTTGGATATGCTCTAAAATTAATCACCGAGCCTTCTTGAGCTGAAATGTACAGAATCTGTTCCTTATACGGTGAGTACACAAGCGTTTAGGGAGAAATGTAGATGATTTAAATGCGGGTGTCGCGTTTTCACAACTTCTTTTAACTCTGGTGTCGATTTCCAATCGCTTGGAATTTAGGGGGTGTCTTGTTATCATATTTTCCTTTACCCAGGTCCATAAAAGTACGTATATCTTCGCTTAAAATTGATCTTTCACCGAGAAATTTGGTATGCGTGCAGAGGATACACAAATGCTCTTATACGAACACAATAAATGAAGCTTAGTCAGGATGTTTGACAACAAATTAGTGACAAACCTAAAAAGAAAGCATAGCTACTCACTCATAGGGCTAGAACTCGCTTTTTTTTATTAAGGTAGTAATCCTCTACTTTGTTTGCCGAAAGGCGAACCATTTATCTCGACAGTGATACCAAAAAAATGAAATGAAAATCTTTATTTTGGTTAACAAATCAATGAAATACACCACCGTCGGTTCCGTATCGAAAAACACGATCAGGTGTCCACGAACTTTCCGGTGTCAGCGTGGCACGTTATATCCTGTGAGCCTGCTGATCAGGGTCGTAATACCTGAAAACTGTCGATTGCGTTATACTGTCTTTTAACTGTTATAAGCAATATATAGATTTGATCTGTAGAATTTTGCTCATTTTTAAATTTATTTAGAACACAGAAACCATCGGAAAGTGTGACAGCCTTTGAATGTTGTTACAGACTGCGATTGACAACGGCCATATCCTACGAGCTACCAAGAATGACCTGCTACGACATAAGTTCTGGACAGGCCTAGGCTCGGAGAAGCTCAAGAGCCAGACAAGGCACAAGTATAATTCCTCGACCGACTTTGACTTGTTGCTTCGGGAGATTCGACAGGTCGAGAAAGAGATTTCTATTACCCCTTCTCCCAGTAAAGGTGCCCATCACCACCCTATGAACTTTGTTCAACATGATGTGTTGAAAGAGAGACTTCAGACCTTGGAGACAAATATTGACAACAGAGTCCCAGAGTCAGCTACAAGCCATGGAGACCCGACTTAACCGAGGACTTGATGACAAGCTCTCCAAGATCATGTCCAATTTAGACTCGATGAGTTCATCAAACCCTCAGTCATCCTCAGGAACCCAGAATTCAGGCCAGAACAAGTCTCACTGGAAGCCTAGATAGAATGACAGAAAAGGACTAGAAAGGAGGCCAAGACTGCAATGAGAAGAAGCCATCGTCAAACTAGTTACCTCCCCTGATATTAGCCAATCTGGGGATGGTATTGTTGTACGAGGCCAGACTATTGCCTATAGACTTGTTGGACCCAGCAATAATACAGATATTGTTGTGCATGGTATTTCTTTTAAAGCCCTTATTGATACTGGTTATGGTTACTACTATTTCAGAGCATTTTTACAGGAGCATTCCTGATAGACCACCTTTACTCTGCAAGGATAGTTTAGGACTTAATATTTCTATTGCGGATTGTTCTTCATTATCCTTGATAGGATACATCGAGACATCCATTGAGCTTAATTCTTTTCCAGGTTTTAACCTACATGTCCCTATACTTGTGGTACCCGGTACTGAGTTTGGTAACAATTGTCCTATTATCATTGGTACCAATGTTATACGCCGATGTAAGGATTTTATGAATTACACTAGTCCCGATGATGTTCCTGATGCGTGGTCCACTGCTTTTACGGCCTGAATTGTAATCCCGTTGTTGTCCACTATACTAATAGGCGTACAATTGCCATTGGCCCCAATGAGTCTTTTAGGTTACATGGAATAGCCAGAGGCTTAAGCCAAGGAAAACCCACAGGAGTGACAGAGAATCCGGATAGAGATTCTTCTTTTATAGTTAAACCGCAAGTGGTCAAACTATCTGACCGTAGCACAGCAAAGATGCCTGTACATATTTGTAGTATGACTGCCAAAACTTTGTACATAAAGCCCAAAACCCCTATTTGCTGTGTTAATGAGGTTGATGTGACTGATAACCTCACTTCCATGTCACATTCACCTTGTGACACGAGACCCTTCAGTTGCCAGTGTTGTAACTGAGAAACTTGGTATCAATTTAGATAGTGATAATACATGTATTTCATTAGATCAGCTGTTGCAGCTGAAAACCGTTATAGGGAATTGGCAACATGTGTTTTCAAGTGGTCTTACTGGCATTGGTTGTACCGATCTAGTCAAGCACAGAATAGTCCTTGATGATAGTACACCTTTCAAACAACCCTACCGAAAGATTCCCCCGGCCATGTACGAGGAAGTAAAACAGCATCTAAAGGAAATGTTGGATTGTGGTGCAATTAGAGAGTCGGATAGTCCATTTTCTTCCAACATTGTCCTTGTCAGAAAGAACGATGGGTTCCTTAGGTTTTGCATAGCGCAAGCTTAACAGCCGAACCCGGAAGTTGCAACGTTTTGATGATACTGTAGACGTCTTGTCCTGTGCAAAGTACTTTTCCAAGTTGGACCTTCGTTCGTCATATTGGCAGATAGAGGTTGAGGAACAGGACAATGCCAAAACCGCCTTCTCTGTCGGTAATCTCTGATTTTAAGAGTGCAATCCGATAAGTTTGGACTTTGCAATGCCCCTGCAACCTTAAGGGGCTTATGGAGAAGTATATGGGCGAGTTACTCTTGAAGGAATGCCTTATCCTCATTGACGACATACTGATCTTCTCCCGCATGTTCGAGGAACATAAACAGCGACTAGAATCCGTTTTCAGCCGCCTTGCAGCTCACAATCTTAAGTTGAAGCCCTCAAAGTGTGAATTCTGCAAGTCCTCCGTAACTTACTTAGGACACGTCATTACCGAAGATGGCATTGCAGCCGATACAGCAAAGACAGAGTCCATCAAGAATTGGCCCACTCCAAGGAATATACAGGAGCTCCGATCCTCCCTTGGCTTTGCTGGATATTATCGCCGATTTGTCAAGAATTTTTCAAAGATCGCTAAGCCCCTGAATTGTCTTCTTAAAGGACATGCCTTTAATAAGCCAGTGACCAAAGTTAGTAAGCATAAGAAGGCCAAAATATCATCACCTTGGATATGGGATTCTGATCAGGAAAATGCTTTCCAATACCTCAAAGACAACTTCTCTTAGCCTCCCATCCTTGCCATAGCAGACTATTCCTTACCCTTCAAGCTTCACACTGACGCTAGCAGCCTAGGCCCCGATGCGGTTCTTTATCAGCAGCAGGACGGGAAAGACAGAGTGATCGCCTATGCTAGTCGTGGTCTGCGCCAAGCTGTACGTAACTACCCAGCTCACAAGTTGGAGTTCCTTACGCTGAAGAGGGCTGTCACAGACAAGTTCTACGACTTTCTGTATGGTACCAACTTTGACGTCATCACGGACAACAATCCGCTGCTATATTTGATGACCACAGCCAAACTTGACGCAACTGGTCACCGCTGGGTTGTAGCCCTTTCGAACTACAACTTCACGATTTCTCATAGGCCTGGGTCCCAGAACGCGGATGCTGACGCTCTATCTAGGATGCCAAAATTGTTTGGAGATGTTGTGAAAGCTGTTTGCAATGCGGCTCTTGTTGATGGAAGTTTACAAGGATCATTGGCTGGAGGCACAACATTTCATCCTGCAGGTGATGATGGTGTGCCACCAGCAAATCTTGGACAGATCAACTGGGTTTTCGAACAGATGGCAGATGAAGGCATCGCACACATTTCCAGACTGATCGATCGCGGTTTTCATCCCACAGAGGAGGACACCAAGACATCTCAAGCAGCAGCGAAGCCGTATTTTAGAGAATATAGTCGCCTCTTCAAAGACAGAGGAGTTCTCTATAGAACCGCGACCATTGACGGACAGAGAGTCAGCAGCTTGTACTGCCACAAACATTTCGGGATGTGGCATTCCAAGGACTCCATGATGATTCTGGCCATCCTGGGAAGGACAAGACTGTTTGGCTTGCCAAACAAAGGTTCTACTGGCTAGGTCTTGAGAAAAATGTGTGCAGTAAGGTAGAGTCCTGCGGCCGCTGTATCCGTAGGAAAACTCCAGTTAAAGCTGATCTCAAGCCGATCAACACCACGCGGCCAATGCAGCAACCAGTTTGCATGGACATTCTGAGTCTAGAGAGGTCGAAAGGGGGATATGAGAACATACTTGTTATTACAGACCACTTTACGCGCTTTGCCATTCCCACCAGGAACCAGACGTCGCAGACAACAGCAAAGGCTCAGTCTGACAGTTTCATTACCAATTTTTCCTTCCCCGAACAACTGCACAGTGACCAAGGTCGAAACTTCGTGATCAAAGTCATTAAGGAGCTCTGCAAGATCGCTGGTGTTCGGAAAACTCGAACCACACCTTACCATCCTATGGGTTATGGAAGCGCCGAGCGGTTCAACAGAACATTGCTCCGAATGCTTGGAACCTTGGAAGAGTCTCAGAAGTCAGACTGGAAGTCACATGTTTGGTCCGTTGGTTCACTACAACTGCACGAAGAACGATGCTACCGGATATGCCCCTCACTACCTCCTTTTCGGATGGCATCCTCGCCTTTCTGTCGACGCCTTTTTGGTATCCATCCAGGTGCAGATGACGCCGGTAGTCCAACAGACTATATCGGAAAGCTTAAAGGCAGGATGCGCAAGGCATACAGGTTAGCTTCGGAAGGCAGCCAGGAAGATTTCTGCAGACAACAAGAGGCGCTATGATCGGAAAGCCCGAGAAAACTGTCTCGTGGAGGGTGATACCGTGCTGGTGCGTAGAGCTTACCATACAGGGAAATCGAAGCTCGCCGATATTTGGGAGGCAATTTCCTATGTTATTATTGACATTCCGATTGCAGATGTTCCGGTGTACAGGATCAGACCTGTCACCGAGAGGGACAAGTCGGGACTCTGCATAGGAATATGCTTCTTCCCTTCAATAGCATTCCCACAGCAGAAGAAACTGGGTTGACTGAGCAGAAAGCAGGGCCATCTCGTGAAAGAAGAGACAAAAGACCGTCCACGGCATCTCCACCTGCTAGCGAGTCTGACTCTGACTCTGACTCGGAAACCAGCCAGCCTTATATCATACCTAAACGACGGCGTAGACAGAATCCACAGAGCCCGAGTGACAGCTCGAACTGGCGAAGTGAGACAACTGTGCTCGACACCTTCGGTGGACAGCCCATCTTCTAATTACCTCCTTTTAGACCAGGACACAAAAGTTTATATAGAGGATGATCAACCTACACAGTCCGAGGAAATGCCAGGAGCCATTTTTCAAAGCAGGGGAGAATGTAAAAGGGTTAAGTTATTATGTTGTGAATGTACTTCATCTCATGTTTATAGTCTTGCTATCATGTAAATATCATGGGTGATTAATAGTGAGATGAATGAGAAAATTATGAGTGTGAGACTTGTTCACATAACCCCGCCCCTGCATGCTTTTCATAACAAGTTTCCCTCCTAATCTTCTGTGCAGCCCGCACTCTGCTCTAGACCTTGCCAAAGGACAGACCTAAAATATTTTGGGTTCTTTATCCAACCAATGGTTAGATTATCTGCATTATATCGTATCCTGGCTAATTGTACATAGCACATAAATATCAAACAACCCTGACGATATTGTCCATCATTATTTTCACCGGGTTACATATGTAAGCAAGACTCCTTTTCGGAAAAAGCAATGGTAACAATACATTTGAACAGATGTCTGAACGTATGAATACGGAAATCTCACGAAAGTCTGTGACAGAAATACATAATATAGGTGTAGGAAAAACTGGGCTATGTACTCAGCCTGTCCAATGCAAGTTTGATTTCGGTGCCGAGCCAACTCGGTATAAGTTTGGTTCTCTGTCGAAACGTTTTGTTTGTGGTCGAACTATTCCGGAACAAGTTTCGAAAAGACAGAATTTGTCCTGGTTCATTATGCTGAACTAATAACAGGCCAACTTTCCAGAAATATCACTTGACAACTCACAAAAAGCAGTCTACCGATTAAGTTAAAAGAAAATTTACATACGTTTTCAAAGATATAGAAATCAGTTTGTCATGTTTATAAGGATGAATGGGGAGAAATAAAAACCGAAGTAACCTGTGCAAAATCATTTACAGGGCGTGAAACGAAATTTTAGTTTAAAAAATTTGGTTTGAACGTGAATGTATTTCATTCATATCGAAATTTCATAACTATTTTCACACAATCGAAATATACACGAATAGTTTGATATTTATTTCTTTTCCGTATATTATAAATACTACATTTTAACACAATTAGTCTTCTTTGATTTTGGTATTCTATTTCAATTTGAAAATGAATTTTTGAACACGAAATGTTAGAAAATAGTAGCAAATGAGTGTTTCAAAGTGATATTCAGAAAACCAAGTCATGTATTTTTCTTACAGTCTCTGTCATATCTCCGAGACCAAATATAGCTCGACGTTGAGAAATGTGGAAAACGGGTAATCAAATGATTTTTTTCTGAAAAGATCAAAATACAGAGCACCACATTCGCCGCGTATTCCAACGTAAATAATCTGAAGTTTTCTTTCATCTTTCGAGAAAGGCTTGTTTGGTGTGGGTTCGATCCCCGGCGGCGGCACATATTCTTTCCGACATTTGTCTCTCAACAATTGGTGGATAATCGTAAACCTCAGTGGGATAGCAGCTGGAGGCTAGGAAAGGATGTAGTGGTAGTACTGGTGTGAGAAATACCAAGAATCTATTGATAGGTGCTCCAGCCGCCGCGATATGACTGAAATACTGTTAAAAGCGGCGTAAAACCCCATTCAATCAATCAATTGTTTGGTGTGGATTTATGCCCATCAACATAAGTTTTTAACTCACTTGAAGATTTAAATACTTAAATTTTTATAAACTAGTTTTAGGGGAGTATATTCGGAATTAATGGTATTCTGACTGCAATGCCCCCAAGATCCTTAGGTAGTCAGAAACATTGATGTGGTGTAATGTCTATTCTACAGGGGCCAAAGAAGATAAATGATATAGAGGAATACCCAAGTAAAACAATGATCTGTAACTTGCCGTGTTGCCGGATGCTCACTATTTAAAGCCAAGCATTCATTTGGTATATTCCACAATAATAAAATACTTGCATTCAAAGACCCATTATCCAGGCGCCAGAGTGGATAATAAAGTGGAATCGCGAGTTCGCCAAGAAACCGATTACCCGATACCAGTATTCGAAATTTTCTATGCGGACGATTCCAAACTATGTAATAGTAATTATAGTATCAAGATAAATCGAGATATAGACAATTGGAAAAGGGATGTAGACGAAGCTGTTATATGGAATTTGAAATACAATATTGACAAATGCAAATACCTACACATTGGAAAAAGAATACCTAAGCAGACGATTATACAATAATAAAGGGCCAAGAAGGAATAATCATTTAACAAGTAAGACTTTAGAGTTATAGTGGGTGACCAACTAAAATTTACAGCTCATATTAAGAGTAAAAAAAAAAAAAAACTCAAAAAACATCGGCAACATTTACAACCGCGACAAAAAGTTCTTACCTAGTTGTTCTATCACAGAAAAAAAAGCGCAGAGAAAATCTTTGTTTATATCTCGAAAGTCGCCGGTCTATATGGAATTGGTAACTCCATGGAAACGATTCCACGAGGTGAAAAAATACTATCTAAGGTGGAACCAAATGGCCGCAATCAGATCCAAGTTAAGAATTTCAATTCTTCAGTTTTCTTCGTTAGTTTTTATTTTTTATCTTTCTTTCTTTCTTGTTCATTTTTTTCTTTCCTATTTTTTTTTCTCAGAAAGATCATACTTGAATTTTTTCGTTGAAGCCCAGGCTTCCCGGTTCCGTCTAGCTACGCGCCTGTACTTGGAAGACATCTCCAGAATTATGGCATAGATCTACTTACTGTTTAGAATTGCCTTTGTTCTTGAGAGTTGTCCATTGATCTATCTATCAGAGTTGGCAATACATCAACATATGCTGGTCTAGTGCCCATTCGTTGTGTATGCTCCTCAGAATAATTTTAGCTTCGAATTACTTTCAATATTGTGGTGAGCTGATCTTGAAAACAAATATCGTCATAAAATGATAATATTTCGATGATTTTAAAAACACACATGTGTTATGTACATAAACATATTTCGTAAGCTAAGTTTTCGTATTTTTCTAACTTATACAATGTTGAAAAGGGGGCAATTTGATAAGATTTTCTCTTTCTTTTCTTGGAAAAGTTGTGGAGAAATATTTATTTTAAAACGTGTATAATCTATTTTTCTTAAAATACAAGTATTACTTTTTCCACCGTTACCCCTTTTCTATTTCCCTTTATCTGTTACTATTTTCCTGTCACTTTCTTTCCGAAGTCGTACACCCCCTTTCAGAGTTGGCTGAAAATAGCGTTTTATACCTTGCTGTCTTGTAAAAAATTCTGCCGCGTTAAGACAAACTGGTTTGTTCCGATGCGAAATTGTTAATGACAAGATGAACAAAAGTATTCTGTGTTCCAGATGCAAGCTTCCATACAATATAAAAGGTAAATGATTTCAAACGTATCATTACCAACTATCCAAGAACTGAAGCTCGAAATTTATGAATGGCATAATATTCGGACATAACGGTTATTTCGGACGGTATTTAAAGAATTTGCTAATCAAGTTTAATATTTTGAAAGAGACAAAAACATTGTTGTCGTTTAGGACCAAATTTATGAAGTGGGACTTTGGGAACCTTTCATAACAAAACTGACGATAACCAAAATAATAAATGAATTGGAGATTAATTTTGTAAGTAAGTAAGTTAGGGAAAAGCCGGAACCGAGGCGGTGCATGGAAATACCAAATTATTCCTGAATTACCAAATTATTTCAAAAATTTTACCAAATTAATTTTATTATAGAAATAGATATGTTGTTTAGCAATGTTTAAAGTGCATTTTTGCATTAATTATATGATGATTCAACATGTAACTAATTGATCTTGCAAAAAATGTTTTGATGTCATTTTATCATTTTATTCAACACCATGAATTTCTGTATTTAATTGGTTACAGTGTGAATTGCTTTTCATGAGAGTTACATACCTCCGTAAAAATAAGTAAATTAAAGTAAGTTTGCCCCTTTATTGTTTTTTTTTTTCAAAAATCTATAGACAGATAGATCTTGATTTGTCCAAATTAAAAGTGTAGTAGACGTCAATCAAAACAATTACTGCCATATATGATAGCAAAAAGTATAGAAAAAGATGAATTTGCATGTTACAACCAATTTCATCTTTTTCCACAATGTTCTAAACCATAACATCACAGGAAAAAATCCAGGATTGTTTGGGAAAAGATTAAAGGCTCACTGACAGACTTAAAAACTCATGTCATAATCATGGAAATACCGGATTGTAGATTGCAAAAACAACTGGATTAAAGAGTGTTATCTGCTACCTACCGAATCATAGCGGTATCTATTTACAGAATTGAACCGGATTGCAGAATTATCGAGTCTGCGTATGCAAAAATCAATTTAGTCTCAACCAAATTAAAAATGTGGTCTGCAACCTACCGAATTACAGCTGTACGGATGTATAGTTTTGAATCGAGGAAATACCACCATTATTCTGGATTGCAGAATTTATCGGGTGCAGATCTATATAATCTCAACTAGATTAAAGAATTTTATCTGCAACCTACCAAATAATAGCGAAGAGATTTGCAAAGGTTCTGGAACAAAGGGACAATGTCTACATGGTCTAAAAAAAAAAAGTAGGAAGATTTTACAAAATTGGTGGATCACACCAGGGCAATGAAATCGAGGGGTTATCAAAAAATAGGGAAATTTATGATTTTTCGGGGAACAATGGTGCTAAAATGCAGTCTTGGTAGATCACTGATAGCGGTTCCGATCTAAAGTTTTGCATCATGGAAATACTGGATTGCAGATTTTATCGATAATGCCAACTGGATTTACCCATTCCAACACAACAAAATTTTAGGCTGGTCCAAATTGAAAGAAGCTGTAGACAACAATTTCAAGTTGATGGAATTTTGAATTTTTCGTCCTTTTGGATAGAAAACCTTGTGGATGAGGAAGAAATTGCTTGATACAAGCAATTTCTTCATTTTCAACAATATTTTCCACAGCTTTTTTCTTGAGGGGTGTAAAAAGGAGGTATTAAGTGGGAATGGAGCCTGCAATCTACCGAATTATAGAGGTACCCAATTTTAAGTTTTGATTTGAAAGCAGATAACATTTTCTACTCAAAAGTCTTAAATGGCACAAATAATTCTGTTTAGGCCAAAAAAAAATTTATGTGTTTACTATTGTTTGGACAATATTGGTCTGCAAAAAAGTGTCAAACATAAAAAAATAGGTTTAACCCTGTATATTTCTCTTGAATTGGGCTTGGGGGCAAACTAAGTCCAAAATCAAAAAAAATTGGGCATAGGGATTTTGCTCTTTTCAGATTTTTTCTTAGGCCAATAAAGTGGGTTGGGTAATACAGAAAATAGAGGAAAAGGATGGGACTTGTACAGTGGCTCATAAATGACAATTGTCAGCTTCCAAAGCACAGCCTTTTCCCACACCTAAGACAGTGTAAAAAATCAAAACATACCTGTATTAAACTCTCTCCATGTGATTTCATGCCCTTTTCTTAAATACAAAAATAAATTGATTGCGTTTTTCTACTTTCGATTTCGTACAACATTTATCACGAAATCGAAAGTACAAAAATACATTCAAGATATTTCTGTATCCCAAATTGTTGGCTCATAGACATTAAATAATAATATTGAATAATAAAAAGAAGCAAAACAGCGAATGGATAAAGACAAATAAGTCAATTCACTGTATCATTTTTTTAGTACAGAAAACCAGCCGGTATGCCAAAATACCTCGAACTCCTCTCAGTCGTGAATGCTTGTTTTGGCTACCGCCCGGAAGAAATAAAGTTTTCTACAGTCAATATGGTGTTCGTAGAAGACATCAAGAATCGTTTTCCAGTGGCTTGTGGCCTCGCAGAAGCTTGTTTGTTCCTGGTGATCGCATTTTTGAATCGAAATGCGATCACCGAAGTCGGAAAGGCGGCCGACTGGAGCGAAGACTGGTACCACTGTCGACTGTAATAAAGCCTTTGTTAAAGTCGCCAGTGGTACCGGTCTAACTGGAGCGCCGCCATATTGGATCTATGAAAATCTGGGTTGGGACTAAAAAGCTGAAACTTGAAAGGGGGGCGTGGTTTGGGGGTCGGTGTGTTTTTTTTTTTTTTTTTTAATTGAAAAAAATTAAGGACGGCGGCTATTTCTAGGGTCGGTCGGCCGACCGTAAAACACACAAATTTTTTTTTAGCCTTAGAATTTTTACGATTCAAGTATAAAACAAGAACTAACCTTTCTCTTCTGGTAAGGCGTCTTTTTTAGCAGTATAGGTAAAGCCTGCTCTTTCTAGTTGACTCAGGAGATCTTACTCATGGAACTGCAGAGTGAGCAACTCAGGCGATAAATTTGCCTTATTTCATAAAACTTCCCCCGTGCTATTAATCAAAGTTGCCAGTAAATTCATGCGTAAATTGCATCTATCACTTAAGAAGAAAGTGTATTGATAGGCAACATAAATGCTTTATTAACACCTCCCATGATTGGATGGTTGCAAGCTCTTGAATACTGTGGGAACTGTTTGAAATTGAAATATGTTGCAAACGACTGTATCAAGATGACAAAATTTTAAAAAAATCTTTGTCATTTTGGGTAGAAAAGTTTGTAGATAATTAAGAAATTGCTAATATTTAAGTGATTTCTTCATTTTAACCCTTGTCATGCTGAACCCAGAATATTACGGTTTGGGCAGGTGTAGATCAGGATCAGCCTGCACATAAGTGCAGTCTGATCTTGGTCTTCACCTTCTGCTTGTACTTTTCCTGCCAGAGTTGTTTGTGAAATTGATCTCTAAAAGAAATATTGATTTTTGAACCACAAGTACTTTCAGTACTTTAAGCCCTTTGATTTTACAGAAATTCAGTAAGGTAATATATACAGCATGATAAGGGTTACAAACTGTTTTTAGCTCTACAGGCTGAAGGCAACAAGAGCTATTGCGGCGGCTTTTTCGTTCCCGCATCCATGCGTCCATCTGTTGTCCGTCCTTTAAACATTTCCTTGTTAACACTCTAGATTCCACATTTTTCATAGGATTCCTTTCAAACTTTCACTGAATGATTGTACCATCATAAGGATCGTTCCTTTCAAAATTGGGTGATCTGTCAAGAAACATGAGAAAAGGGGCCTAATTAAAATTTAATAAATAAATGCTTGTTAACACTCTAGAGTCCACAGATTTCAGGGATGTGGAAATACAGATTTTCTCTACTTGTCAATGGACAAGTAAAATTTGATTTCTACTTGTCCAGGATCAGAATAGACTTGCCCATGAAAGATGAAGAACAGATAAATTTTGAAAAAACATTATTTCAAAAGAAGAAAATGCTGGAATTCAGCATTTTCTAAATTAAAAGCAATATTTTCTAGCCTTAGATACAAACATTAGGCTCATAAATCTCGCTATCTTTTTAGTACCATTCCAAGATTTGCCCTGATATTTACTTCTCCACGGACAAGTGGCCTCGAAAAATGTACTTGCCCGCAGGTAGAAAAGCCCGTGTCAGACAAGTCGGGCATGGGAATTCCACACCCCTGGATTTCATCGGATTTCTCTTCAAACTCACAGAATGATTGTACCATCCTAAGGATCGGATTTTCTAAAGTGGGTCAGATCTGTCATGAAACATGGGAATAGGGGCCTAATGAAAATTTAATTAAAAAATCCATTAAAAATTCTTGTTAACACTTTAGAGTCCACAGTTTTCATCGGATTCTCTTTAAACTTTCTCAGAATGATTGTACCATCATAAGGAACGTTTCTTTCGAAATTGGGTCAGATCCACCAAAGAACATGGGAAAAGGGGCCTGATGAAAATTTAATTAAAAAATCCTCGTTGACACTCTAGAGTCCACAGTTTTCATCAAATTCAATTCAAATTTTCACATAATGATTGTACATTCCAGGGCTATGAAATCCGATTGGAATCCCCAAAAATTATACAAAAATCGGTCCGAAATTGATAAACTCGCCCACCATCTATCAAAATCTTCTTGAAACCGAAATAACGCAAGGGTTTCACACGTTACCTGCAGATTAAGAGATAAACAAAAGTGCCAAAAATCGATAATTGGTTTACCCGCCAGCCAGTCTAATACCCTTCGCACGTGGACCTAATTTTCAGTTTCACGCTTGACCGAACTTCGAGTTTTGTAAACTATTTGCAATAGACTCTAGAGAATAGGTTTGACTTACAACATGTTCAAAGAAATGGACATCTAATACTGCGTCGATTTAAAGTTACTCGTGAAACTATTTTGTTTTTTACTATAACATGGGATGCGTATATAAATCGAGACATGAACAGGCTTCAGTTGCCGTTAGTTCAAAGTCGGAATAGCTTAGCACAACGCTTTTATGAAATTAATTTATCACAAGTAAGCGTGTGAAACCCGAAATTTATATAAAAAAATCGTCGTTAATAGTTTTTCATTCACGCTTAGAAACATAGCCAATAGAATTCAAACAATAATTGGAAATCAGCAGAATACAGATAACTTAAATATAAACGAAAACGACAGTTCTGTAAATAAAATGAAATTTTACTTCAGGGGTGGAAAACGTCCGATTAAAAATCGGAAGTCAACTACAATAAATAAATGACCGAGATTTGTGAACAAATTCCACTCTAGGAAAATTGTGCAACACGTGGGAGACCCACTCGAGTTTGTCTCGTCGGTCTTTTTGATGTACGTCATGATTCTGTGATCCCATTGGGTAGAATGGACTGACCCGACATTTTTGTGACGTCAGCTGTGTTTTTCCATCAACAGTCGCTCGTGTTGAGAGAAAATTGACATGACTGTGTTAAATTAACAGAACTTTGGATAACTAGCTTATGAAAATGAAAAAGTATATCTTTACTATAATTAAATCAGCGGTACTCTGAAAAACCTGGAAATTTTAATAATGTAATTTATTTGTCTGTCTAATTCTACAACATATTAGAATTTCGTGGACTGCCGTACATTGCCGGAATTGTAATTTATACTCAGCCGAATTTTCAAAAACAAAATGAAAGTAGGATCTGTCAGTTGTTTTCATCTATCTTCCACTCGTTGAAGATAATAATCATCTTCGGAACATTTGAAAGAGAAGGCAACTACTGAATGAATGATGAACCCTTTTATGTGCGTGAAAGGTGAAAAAAAGGCGGGGGTAATCGTTTTTGCGGAGTGGGGGGGTCGTTTTTGCCGGCAGGAGGGGGGGGGGCAAAGTCCCGGACCGATATAGATTTCCAAATTTCCGGAGCCCTGGTACATACATAAGGATCGTTCCTTTCGAAATTTGGAATGATCCGTCAAGAAACATGGGAAAGGGGCATTATGAAAATTTAATTAAAAATTCCTTTGAAAATCCTCATTTACCCGATAGAGTCCACAGTTTTCATCGTATTTTCTTCAAACTTTCTGAGAATGATTGTACCATCATAAGGATTGTTCCTTTCGAAAATGGGTATGAACTGTCAAGAAACATGGGAAAAGGGCCCTTATGAAAATTTTATTAAATATTCCTATAAAAATCCTCGTTTACACGATAAAGCCATAGTTTTCATCTGATTCTCTTCAAATTTTCTCAGAATAATTGTACTATTAATGGATTGTTCCTTTCGAAATTTGGTCAGATCCGTCAAGAAAGATGGGAAAAGGGGCCTTATAAAATTTTGAGTAAAAAAACCCTGTTTACACTCTAGAGTCCACAGTTTTCATCAGATTCTATTCAAACTTTCACAGAATGATTGTACTATCATAAGGATTGTTCCTTTCGGAATCGGATATGATCCGTCAAGAAACTTAGGAAAAGGGGCCTTATGAAAATTTAATTCTAGATTCTACAATTTTCATAGGATTTTCTTTAAACTTTCACAGAATGATTGTACTATCACAAGGATTGTTCCTTTCGAAATTGGGTATGATCCGTCAAGAAACACAGGAAAAGGGGACTTAGAAAAATTAATAAAAATCCTCATTAATAAACTAGAGTCAACAGTTTACATTGATTCCCTTCAAACTTTCACAGAATGATTGCACCATCATAAGGATTGTTCCTTAAAAATTGGGTATGATCCCTCAAGAAACATGGGGAAAGGGGCCTAATTGAATTTTTTTTAAAAAAATCTTGGTTAACACAATAGAGTCTACAGTTTTCATCAGATTCTCTAAAAACTTTCACAGAATTATTGGACCATCATAAGGATTGTCCCTTTCAAAATTGGGAATGATCAGTCAAGGACCATTGGAAAAGGGGGCCAGGGCTCTGCAGAGTGGGCGACTTAGGTGAAGAAGTTGCCTGGTTTCATGAAACTTTGCCTGTGTTGCTGATCAATGCGAAGTTGAAGTCGCCTGGAAAATACCGGAAGTCGCCTCGTTATGATAGGCGATAATCACATTTTGCCTAGAATCTATCAAATTAGGGGACAGTAAATCAATTATGTAACTGCTGATCAGAAGCCCTTTGATCATAAATCAAGTGTGTATCGATAGGCGACATGCTTGCTTTAATTGCATCCCGGCTGATTGGATGGTTCCAAGCCATGGTAAGCCACCGGCATTAAATTCTATTATATTAGAGAAACTTTTTGATATCAAACCCTTTCCCTTCCGAAGATTCAATTTTTCTGCGGCAAATTGTGTTTATTTTATCAATCTATGGGATTTGTTGCGTACTTTCAGGCAGTGAGAATAATGGCGGACATTATAACCAACGCCATGCCATTTACCTGACTCAAAATTCATTGATAACAAAATAAAGTCATGGTGATGAAAATTGAATTTTTCAGTATAACTACGAGAAAAAAAATCAAAGAAATCATTCAAATCTAGTTACCTACTTTAATTTAACAAATGTAGAAAAAATTAGACAAACAATTGAAGGCTTCTAGGATCTTTTCACAAGTTATATTTTTAGATTTCTCTCAAGAAATTAAATTTCACTTATCTTGTTTTGGTAATTAATCCATTCAATGACATGTAATCCAAAAACCTAGTGCAAATTATTCCGTGTTAACATAGTTTCAAATATAGTTTTAAACCTTCTCTATGCAGTCTGTGATTTGTGTATTCAGCTTTTATTTTTACCCTTTACTTACTGCAACTCGGTCAGAATGAACCCTTTTCAATGTATTAATTAGAAGTTTTTTATTCTTTTTTTTGTTATGAACAGGTGAAGTTGACAAACTTTAAGCCATTACCAAAATCCCGCTCTTTGATGCATTGAAGAATTTAAATGTTTAAATGGAAAACTTGTGAGAAAAGGAGGAATTGCTTGTACAAATATCTCCCTTTCCCGCAATATTTTTAATCTCATCTGATACTCTTTTTCTGTTTTGAGCTTATTCTGATTTGAAAAGTGGTAGGCAACTATTCTTTTTTAATTTGGACTAGTCTGAAAATTGTGTCTTCTAGGAATGGATTAACCCATTTCTGCACAAGCCCTCCTTTTTACGCCCCTCAAGAAAAAAGCTTTAGAAAACATTGTGGAAAATGAAGAAATTGCTTGTATCAAGCAATTTCTTCATTTCTCACATTGTTTTCTATCCCAAAAAGACAAAAAATTTAAAATTCCATCACCTTGAAATTGTCGTCTGCAGCTTCTTTCAATCTGGACTAGTCTAAAATTTTGCTGTGTGGGAATGGGTTAAATGAAAGAGTAATGATAAAAATGTCTTCTTATTTTCTGCTTCAAATTAAACTGTGATCATTTCGTTAATTCAGAGCACCTATACACTCTTTGCAAATTATTGATTATTGTCATTTTTGAGAACATTATAATTATATTCTCAAAAATGACAATAATTTATAATACCTTCTATTTATGATATATTCAAGAAAATAAATTCTGAATCATATTCTTTTATTCTCAAACCCACAGAAAGACAAAGATATTTGTTCGCAGGAATAGGATCTCTGTAATAAGGACTAAAAGAAAGAGTGAGCAATACATTGCACACTTTCTAAAACAAAATATGCATCTACTTGGTTGTAAAGCTATTTTCATTTCCTGAAAGAAATAACTTGTTATTTAAGGTGACCCACTCCTGCTGAAAGTCGCACCACTGCTCCCTATTTTGAAAAACTTCTCCAAATTCTCAGACTAAGGAGAAGTCACTCCTCCCCAAATTCGGAGAGTCTGCAGAGCCCTGGGGGGCCTTATGAAAATTTGATTAAAATAATCCTAGTAAACTCAATAGAGTCCATAGTTTTCAACAAATTCTCTTCAAACAATTTCACAAAATTTATAACTTTAAATGGATTGTTCCTTTCAGAAGTGGGTGTCATCCATCAAGTTTCATGGGAAAAGGGTCCCTATGAAAATTTTTAAGAAATCTTAGTTAATTAACAAATCATGGCCCTATATTTCACCTGATCGACTTCAAACTTTCACAGAATGATTGTACCTTCAATAAAATTGTTCCTTTTGAAATTTGGTTTGTTCTGTACAGTATCATGGGAAAAGGGGCCCATGAAGATTTCACTATAAACCCATTAACACAATAAATTCCAAAGATTACACAGATTGATTTTACCATCATTACAATTGTTGATTTTTACAGTGGATCTGATTATGGCAAGTGTCATATAAAAAAGGGGCCTTATGAAAAACTTTCTTAAATATTCTAGTTAACACAATGATGTCCCTTGATTTCACCGGATTCACTTCAAAATTTCACAGAATGATTGAACAATCACTTAAATGGTTCTTTTCAGAACTGGGTACAATCCATCAAGTATCATGTAAAAAGGGGCAATATGATTTATTTCTTAAATATTCCAATAAACATAATAAAGTCCCAATATTTCATTGGATTCACTGTTAAACTTTCACAGAATGATAAAACCAACAGTAAAATATCACGGGAAAAGGGGCCTCATGAGAACTTGATTTTAATATCTTTGTTAACACAATAAAGTCAACAGTTATATTGGATTCTCTTCAAAGATGCATGGAATAATTGTGGCATTCAAAACACAGGAAAAGGGGCCTAATATAGATTATCATTCAAAACATTATTGTGTCTTTGATGAAGATCACAATCATTATCAAATTGTCTTTTAAATTTCACAGGACAATTTTAGGGTTGTAAGGAAAGTTCCTTTTGGAATGAAATCCATCAGAAAACACAGGAAAAGGAGCCTTATGGATTTTCATTCTAAACAATCCTGTTTATGTGATAAAGTCCAAAATTATTCTGATGAAAATTTCACAGGATGATTGTAGGGTCATAAGGTAACTTTCTTTTGGAAATGGAGTGGATCTGTCATGAAACAGAGGAAAAGGGGCCTTAAGGATTAATGCTAAAATGATAAAGGGGATAAAGTCCAATTTTTAGCTCTACAGGCCGAAGGCCACTAGAGCTATTGCAATGGCTTTTTCCCCTCTGGCGTCTGTGCGTTCCGTCTGTCCATCCATTAAACTTTTCCTTGTTTACCCGATAGAGTCCACAGTTTTCTTCAGATTCTCTTCAAACTTTCACAGAATGATTGTACCATCATAAGAATCCTTCCTTTCAAAATTAGGTCAGATCCGTCATGACACATGGGAAATGGGGCCTTATTAAATTTTTTTTAAATTCTCGTTTACGTGATAGAGTCCACAGTTTTCATTGGATTCTCTTCAAACTTTCACAGAATGATTGTACAATCAAAGGGATCGTTCCTTTGAAAATTGGGTATGATCTGTCAAGAAATATGGGGAAAGGGGCCTTATTAAAATCCTCGTTTTTGTGATAGAGTCCACAGTTTTCATCGGATTCTCTTCAAACTTTCACAGAATTATTGTACCATCATAAGGATCCTTCCTTTCTAAAATGGGTATGATCCGTCAAGAAACACAGGACAAGGGGCCTTTTTAAAATTTAATAAAAAATTCCATTAAAAATCCTCGTTTATGCGATCGAGTCCACAGTTTTCATGGGATTCTTTTCAAACTTTCTCAGAATGATTGTACCATCATAAGGATCATTCCTTTGAAAAATTGGTACGATCCGTCAAGAAACACAGGAAAAGGGGTCTAATGAAAATTTAATTAAAAAATCCTTGTTAACACTCTAGAGTCCACAGTTTTCATCAGATTGTATTTAAACTTTCACAGAATGATTGTACCATCATAAGGATCATTCCTTTTGAAATTTGGTATGATCAGTGGAGAAACATGGGAAATGGGGCCCTATGAAAATTTAATTAAAAAATTCAATTAAAAATCCTCGTTTACAAGATAAAGTCCACAGTTCTCATCGGATTCTCTTCAAACTTTCTCAGAATGATTGTACCATCATAAGGATTGTTCCTTTGGGATTTTGGTCAGATCCCGCAGGAAACACAGGAAAAGGGGCCTTATGAAATTTAATCGAAAAATCTTTTAAGAAACCCATGTTAACACTCTGGAGTCAACAGTTTTCATTGGATTCTCTTCAAACTTTCACAGATGATTGTACTATCATAAGGATTGTTCCTTTCGAAATTTGGTATGATTCGTCAAGAAACACAGGAAAAAGGGGCCTTATGAAAATTTTAATAAAAAATTCTCATTAATAATCTAGAGCCAAAAATTTCAACGGATTCACTTCAAACTTTCACAGAATGATTCTACCTTCATAAGGATTGTTCCTTTTGGAATCGGATATGATTCCTCAAGAAACATGGGGAAAGGGGCCTTATTAGAATTTAATTGAATGATCTTTGTTAACACTCTAGAGTCCTAAGTTTTCATCTGATTGACTTCAAACTTTCACAGAATGATTGTACCATCATAAGAATTGTTCCTATCAAAATTTGGTATGATCAGTCAAGGACCACGGGAAAAAGGGTCCCAATAAAAACTGGATTGAAAAAGTCCTTGTTAACACAATAGAGTCCATAGTTTTCAACAAATTCTCTTCAAACATTCCCAGAAAGATTATTACATTAAATGGACTGTTCCTTTCGGAAGTAGGTTTGATCCATCAAGTTTCATGGGAAAAGGGGCCCTATGAAAATTTAATAAAAGAAATCTTAGTTAACACATAATGGCCCTAGATTTCACCTGATTGACTTCAAACTTTCACATAATGATTGTACCATCATAAGGATGGTTCCTTTCAAATTGGGTCTGATCCATTGAGAAAAATAGGAAAAGGGGCCTTTGGAAAATTCAATTAAAAAAATCTTAATTAATGCTTGTAAGTCCACAGATGAGATGGTGTTGTCTTAATGCTCAAACAGAATAATTACTTTTGTAAGAAGAGTTCCCTTTGGAATTGGTTCAGATCCATCAAGTAACATAGAAAAGGGGCTATATGAAAATTCAATTAATAAAACCCTGTTAACACAATGAAGCACACAGCTTTGATCAGATTATGTTGAAACTTTCACAGAATGATTTGAAGGTCATAACTATCATTCTTTTCATAACAGGTTTTGAACTGTCAAGAAACACAGGAAAAGGGGCTTATGAAAATTTCATTTATAAATCCTTGTTACCAAGTCCAAGCTTTCATCGGATTTTCTTCAAACATTCACAGAATAATTGTACAATAATAATGATTGTTGATGTTTGCATTAGACCTGATCTGTCAAGTATCACAGGAAAAGGAGCATTATGAAATTTAATTTTAAAATCATTGTACCACAATAAAGTCAACAGTTTTCATCAGATTCTGTTAAAACTTTCACAGAATGATTATTCTATCATGAGGATTCTTTATTTTCAAATTAGGCGTGACCTGTCTAGTATCATGGGAAAAAGGGCCTTTGAGAATTTTATCTATAATCCTTGTAAGCAATAGAGCTTTAACGATACACTCGAATATTCGGTGAATCGAATATTTTTTTACCGGCGAGTACGTATCATATTCGTCTGTCTGAGAACCGAATATTGGCAAATACAAAATGTGAAAGATTTTCCCAGGATGCAAAGTGCAAAAAAATATCCAAGAGGTTATAGATATCCAACATGCACAAGCTATAACGACGGTTTCATCAAATTTATGAAGAAAGATGTAAATCCTTAAAGCCTAGGCGGCTCCCGTAGTGGATTGACAGAGGGCGCCTCTGATGCAACTGAATACATATTCTAGATACCAAATCAAAGAATTTCTATTTCACTGGTGACAGCTATTTATTTGTTGTCTAAAAGTGGCATTTTGGGTAGTGAATGATAGATTAACTGGACAATCGACGCATGAATTTGACCGCCAACGGTCAGACCTCTGTTAATACTAACAATCAAAAATCATCTTTTTTTAAGTCAGTCTTAGTTCTACTAAACCTTTTAAATCAAGATTTTCAATTCAAATTCTAGTATTTATGGCCTAATTTTTCTATCTTATTGACATTTAAGTGCAGATTTTGAAGAAATTGAATGACATAATTTTTCCGAGCAAAGACCATTGTCTTCAATTATGCAACGTATAAATTACCTCCCTTTAAAAAATAAAAGGTAAGCCATGGTTGCATGTCCAATATACCTTGAATGTTGGCTAAAATTTAAATATTTCGTCTTTTCATTATAAGTGATCAATTCTGGTGACAAAAGTTTTCATATTAATTGGTAAGTTTGTAACAGATAGAATTTTACAACATAATTCAAAATATACATATTTAAAGTACAAATACGTGAAATCCATTATTTACATGCAAGCAATTTGAAATGATCCAGCTTAAAACAACGAGGGATCTTGATTCACCCTTTGTTAGGCTTGAATTGCGATACACCTTTGATTGCTGTTGCAGAAATAATGAAATAGTTAACTTAAATCAGCTGTCTGTATCACAGATAGGCATAAGTTTGTTTCATTCATCACTCAAAGAAATATACAGATAAATATGTCTGTTCCTGGAATAAGTTGTATTCATGAATAAATATTCATATTCATGACCCTGTATCGTGATCTGTATTCGTATTCGTCACTTTCTGTATCGTTACAGCCCTAGTAAGCAAGTCAAGAGCTTTCATTGGATTTAATTCAAACCTTCACAGAATCATTGTACAATAATCACGATTGTTGATGCTGACATGAGACCTGATCCTTCAAGTATCAGAGGAAAAGGAGCCTTATGAAAATTTTATTCTAAAAATTTTATACCAAGATAAAGTCTGCAGTTTTCATCAGATTCTGTTCAAACTGTCACAGAATGTTTGTACCATCATAAGGATTGGTTCTTTCCAAATTGGGCCTGATCTGTCTAGTATCATAGGAAAAGGGGCTGTATGAAAAATTATTACCAAATCCTCATAAACACAACAATGCCCTCAGTCTTTATCAGAATCTCTTCAAACTTTAATAGAATGACTGTACCATCATTTGGATTGTTCCTTTGTAAATTTGGTCTGATTGGTTAAGTGACACAAGAAAAGGGACCTTATAAAAATATTATTACAAAACATCATTATTTCAATAAAGTCCTCAGTCTTTATCATTTTCTTCAAACTATCATTAGGATTGTTCCTTTGTACATTGGGTCTGATTTGTTAAGTTTCACGGAAAAAGGGGCCTTATGAAAATTTTGTAACAAATATTCTTGACACAATTCTGTCCACTGTTTTCATTGATTCTCTTTAACTCTTAAAGAATGATTGTACCTTCATTAGAATTGTTCCTTTTGAAATTTGGTTTGTTCTGTAAAGTATCATGAGAAATGGGGCCCTATGAAGATTTCACTATAAACTCATTAACACAATAAATTACACAGATTAAACAGATTGATTGTACCATCATTCCAATTGTTGATTTTGACAGTGGATCTGACTTTGGAAAATGTCACATAAAAAGGGGCCTCATGAAAAAACCCTCTTAAATATTCTGGTTAACACAATGATGTCCCTTCATTTCACTGGATTCACTTCAAAATTTCACAGAATGATTTTACAAATACTTAAATGGTTCTTTTCAGAACTGGGTGCAATCCATCAAGTGTCATGTAAAAAGGGGCCATATGTTTTTTTTTCTTTAAATTATTCTAGTAAACATAATGAATTCCCAATATTTCATCGGATTCACTTTTAACTTTCACAGAATGAAAAAACCAACAGTAAAATATCGCAGGAAAAGGGGACTTATGATAACTTGAATTTAATATCTTTGTTAACACAATAAAGTCAACAGTTTTATTGGATTCTCTTCAAAGATGCATGGAATAATTGTGGCATTCTAAACACAGGAAAAGGGGCCTTACAGATTATCATTCAAAACATTCTTGTGTCTTTGATGAACAATCCTGTTTATGTGATAAAGTCCACAATTATTGTCAGATTCTGATGAAATATTCACAGAATGATTATAGGGTCATAAGTTAACTTTTTTTTGGAAATGGAGTGGATCCGTCATGAAACACGGGATCGGTCTTGAAACACGGGAAAAGGGGCCTTGTGGGTGGATTGTTGCTCAAAATAATAAAGGGGATAAAGTCCTGTTTGTAGCTCACCTGAGCACAACGTGCTCCACCTGAGCACAACGTGCTCAAGGTGAGCTTTTGGTATCACCTTTTGTCCGTCGTGTGTCGTGCGTTGTGCGTCGTCAACAATTCTTTAAACATCTTCTCCTCAGTAACCACTGGGCGGAATTCAACCAAACTTGGTAGGAATGTTCCTTGGGTGACCCTTCTCAAAAGTTGTTCGCAGATTTTTGATTGACCCCCAAATATGGGCGTGGCAGGGCGTGGCAGTTTTTAACTTAGAAATCTTTAAACATCTTCTCCTCAGTAACCATTGGGCCAATTTCAACCAAATTTGGTATGAATGTTCCTTGGGTCACCCTTTTCAAAAGTTGTTTGTGGAATTTTGATTTATGCCCAAATATGGGCGTGGCAGGGCGTGGCAGTTTTTGACTTAGGAATCTTTAAACATCTTCTCCTCAGTAACCATTGGGCGAATTTCAACAAAATTTGGCTTGAATGTTCCTTAGGTGACCCTTTTTAAAAGTTGTTCGTGGAATTTTGATTTATGCCCAAATATGGGCGTGGCAGGGCATGGCAGTTTTTGACTTAGAAATCTTTAAACATCTTCTCCTCAGTAACAGTTGGGTCAATTTCAACCAAACTTTGCATGAATCTTCCTTTGGTGACCCTTTTCAAAAGTTGTTCGCAGAATTTTGATTTATGCCCAAATATGGGCGTGGCCGGGCGTGGCCGCTTTTAACTTTGAAATCTTTAAACATCTTCACCTCAGGAACCATTGGGCCAATTTCAACCAAACTTGGTATGAATGTTCCTTGGGTGACCCTTTTCAAAAGTTGTTCGCAGAATTTGGTTTCACGCCCAAATATGGGCGTGGCAGTTTTTGACTTTGAAATCTTTAAACATCTTCTCCTCAGTAACTATTGGGCCAATTACAACCAAATTTAGTATGAATGTTCCTTGGGTGACCCTTTTCAAAAGTTGTTCGCAGAATTTTGATGTATGCCAAAATATGGGCGTGGCAGTTTTTTTACTTTGAAATCTTTAAACATCTTATCCTCAGTAACAGTTGGGTCAATTTCAACCAAACTTTGCATGAATCTTCCTTTGGTGACCCTTTTCAAAAGTTGTTCCTGGAATTTTGATTTATGCCCAAATATGGGCGTGGCAGGGTCAGGCACTTTTTTGACTTTGAAATCTTTAAACATCTTCTCCTCAGTAAGCATTGGATCAATTTCAACCAAACTTGGCATGAATGTTCTTTGGGTGACCCTTTTCAAAAGTTGTTTGCAGAATTTGGTTTCACACCCAAATATGGGCGTGGCAGTTTTTGACTTTGAAATCTTTAAACATCTTCTCCTCAGTAACTATTGGGCCAATTTCAACCAAATTTGGTATGAATGTTCCTTGAGTGACCCTTTTCAAAAGTTGTTCTAGAAATTTGATTGATGACCAAATAAGGGCTTGGAAGGGTAGGGCAGTTTTTGACTTTGAAATCTTTAAACATCTTCTCCTCAGTAACCACTGGGCCAATTTCAACCAAACTTGACATGAATGTTCCTTGGGTGACCCTTAGGAAATTTGATTGACGCCTAAACATGGGCATGGCCGTTTTTTATTTAGAAATCTTTAAATATCTTCTCCTAAGTAAGCATTGGGCCAATTTCAACAAAACTTGGCATGAATGTTCCTTTGGTGAACCTTTTTCAAAAGTTGTTTGTGAAATTTGATTGATGCCCAAATATGGGCGTGGCAGGTTGGGGCAGTTTTTTATTTAGAAATCTTTAAATATCTTCTCCTCAGTAATCATTTGGCCAATTCAACCAAACTTGGCATGAATGTTCCTTTGGTGACCCTATTCAAAAGGTGTTTGTAGAATTTTGATTTACACCCAAATATGGGCGTGGCAGGGCGTGGCAGTTTTTTTACTTTGAAATTTTTAAACATCTCCTCAGTAACCATTGGGCCAATTTCAACTAAATTTAAATGAATATTCATTGGGTGACCCTTTTCAAAAGTGTTGTCAAAATTTTGAATCATCTTACATTAGTCAGGTGAGCGATTTTTGGGCCATTCTGGCCCTCTTGTTTTCTTTATACATTCTTCTTTGAGTAATTAACTTCCTTAAATATCAGATTTCTTTGATGGAAAACTTGATAACCAGTAGAGCGTCTCAAGCCCTCATGGGCCTCTTGTTTTACTAATAAATTGTATTTTGTGAGGTTTTTGTAAAAGTATTAGCAAATAAGTAGGATTGGAACTTTGTAAAAAGGATTTCATCATTAATTCCGCATGTTTCAACTGCCTGTCAACTACGATCACTGATGCATGTCCATCACTTGGGAATGTTAATTACCAATCAAGCTTGGTATTATCCATGATGGGGTTGCATATTTACATAATCAATTGACCTTTTCCAACAATTGAACACACTTATGATGATCCTTGACACATGGCTGCTAATTTACGAGTGTCAATATGACGCATAGGGTCACATTTTTTGAGCCTCAAAATTGCTTCTTTTTTCAATTTCTGGGTGTCAAGACCCAAGGTCTCAGGTCAAACGAAAACCCTGTATGTCTTGCCCATTTTACTAGATCAACAGAGATATGAGACCTGTGACCATTCAATAAAATCAGCATCTTTTTACCATCCCGACTAGGTATATATCTAAGGATATGGTTTTTCAGGTAATGCCTAAAAACACACCATTTGCAGGGCTCAGCAGACTATCAGATTTTGGAGAGAAGTGACTTCTTCCTAGTCTGAGAATTGGGAGAAGTTTTTCGAAATCAAAATGGGGAGAAGTGGTGAGACTTTCAGGAGAAGTGGATCGCCTTAGATAACAAGGTTTTGCCTCAATCCTTATTTCTAAAGAAAAATAGCTTTACAGACAAGAAGCTGCATATTTGGTTTTATATAGTGGGCAATTAATATAAAAAGTACTGCTCATCCTTTTTTACGGTCCTTATCACAGAGATCTTATTCCTGTGATTAAATACTTTTGTCTTCTTTCTGTAGATTTGGGTATTAAAGAATATGATTCTTAATTCATTTTAGAATGTTTGTCTACATGATATCTCGGGCAAGTTCAAAATGGGTCATGTGGGGCCAAAAACTAGGTCACCAGGTCAAATCTTAGAAAAACCTTTTGTGTACTCTAGAGGTCAAACTTTGGCTCAAATGCCTTGAAACATGGTCAGAATATTTGTCAAAGATCTCTGACGAATTTGAAAATGGTTCATGTAGGGTAAAAAACTAGGTCACTTGGACAAATTTTAGAAAAAACACTTGGACAAATCTTGGAAAAACCTTGTGTGCACTGTAGAGGCCCATTTGTGGCTCAAATGTCATGATTTTTAGTTAAAATGTTTGTCTGATATCTTGGACAAGTTCAACTTAATACTACATGGAGTCAAAAATTAGGTCACTAGGTCAAACTTGAGAAATACTTTGTGTGCAATCTAGAAGCTAGATTTTTGGCTCAAATATCTTGATTATAACTTAGTCAGAATGTTTGTCTGCAAGATATCTCAATCAATGGAAAAGAATTCTTAGAAACTTGTGAGATCCATTAGGTATTTTTGAAGAAATTATCAGACTGTCCATTCATGCAGAATTTTATGTGAATCTGGCTTGTGCAAATAAGAAATAACTGATCAGGTACATGCAGGCAAAAAATGGAGGCGAAAGAGGTCATAGTCATTGAACTTTTCATACAGATTTCATAAAAATAGGAGATTGCTATGCAAGACATTTGATTGTTTTGAATCACACAGAATTTTAAACCTACAGAAATTGTTTGTCTTTTTCAATTTCTGTTTTGACTGCCCATAGGCATGGTAAGTAAAATGCTTTGTTCTTTCTTTCTTTCAAGAGAAAAGAAATGGTAAGAGAATAACTCTTATAATTCAAACAGCCTCTCTGTAATATTTCAAATAACCCAGATAGAGAAACAAAACAACCAGGCTTCAAGTACATTGGTTCCAAGAAATCTTCTTAACCCTTTTCATGCTGAATAAAATCCTCTACAAAGTTGTGTTAAAATCAAAGGACAGAAAACACGGAAGACACTCATTTTAAGTTGATAATTATTTAGAAAATCAATGGTATAAAGAATTCTGACTTTATATGGACAAGCAGGAGGTCTAGACAAAGATCAGAGTGCACATAAAAAAGCTCTGGATATATTTTTACAGGGGCTTGTTAAATTTTTATGCTGATCCTGTTATAACAAGTCCTTGTCTGAAACCCATCTATTGCTGCATTCTTGAATGTTTGGTGAAGGAATGACCTCACAACACAAGTGTTACTAATTATATTTCCAGATGGGAAGTATAACAAAAAGCCTTTGCTATTGAACTGTGGCCATACGTTTTGTGAATCCTGCTTGATACAGCTCTGGAGAGAAAGAAAGACCAGCATTAAATGCCCAGCATGTTTGGTAAGTTAACAAGATTCTGTTTTTTGTCCTCAAGGGACTATATTTAAAAAAAAATGGAAAAAAAGAGAAATAACTTCTCCTTTGATTACATTTTAAATCGTCATTCTTGAATGGCAGATTTTTTATGGTCGCCTTAGTAGAGTGAAGTGTGTTAATGGATAAAAAGTTGATAGCGAGTTTCTGAGGCTTCAAGGTTTTTGTGTATATATACATGGATGGACAATTAATACACAATGTCCAAGGAATACTGTTGTAACTCAGAATACACCATTTAGTTATTTACAGTAAACTCGAATTGCATAATTTATGTATTCATTCAATTAGAAAAAGTATTCCAATTTGCAGTTCTGAAAATAGATCAAGAAGATGTAAGGAAGTCAATAAGTGGTAGAAAGAAGGGGTTTGTCTTATCGGTTACTGTTTTTGCATATGGAATATAGTAGCTTCTTATTAACCCAGGGGAAATGTAGATTATATATTTTATCCCATTACCAATTACACAATTTTAGGTCCAAATTGAAAGCAGTTGCAGACAATAATCTCAAGTGGTTGGAATTCAGAAAATCTTTGCCTTTTAAGGATAGAAAAAAATTGCTGGGGTCTTGTTTCTGATTTTTTTGACATAATACATCAACGTCCGCTTATTGAGAGCACTGAACAGGTCAAATTCAAAAGAATATATAATGAATGCAAGAGATGGAAAATAATGAGTACAAAGACTACTCACCTGGTACATTGTTGTTCCAGAAAAGGTCCTGCACCTTTGAAAAGCACATGAGAGAAGGAAATCGCTTCAAACAAAATAACACACTGCAACTCCACTATAACGTTGAAGATGGGGTCTAAGAAATTACACAGCAGAAGAAGTTGAGTTATTATGTTATATCTCCTTGCAAACCCACAAGTTGTTGAACACCAGGGTATACATGTCGAGAAGATGTCACATGGATATACCTTGCAAACTCTTTAGCGGTAATGGTCAAATTTCTTTACCATCGTTAAAAGATAATATGGTAACAGTAACAAAGAACTCTGTCTTAACCTTGTCATTTATGAATCAGAATTTACAATGACAAGCTGCAGGTTAACAAAACTGGACTAAACTTTGAAATGGGTAAACAAACAAGTCGGATTTTATTTAAAACTTAAATCACAATATCAAAAAAATTCTGAGACAGCTAAATGTCTAGTTTCACTTTAGACTGGGTCTGGGTCTAAGACCGACAAGTCGTTGAACATCTAGAGTTAGTGAAGCGTTGAGAAAATATCTTGTGGACTGACCTTCAAACTTGTTTATGGGCTTTGCATTAATTCTTTACTCTTGTTAAAGTATAATTACAATAGATTATCTAAACCTAATCATTTACGAATTGGGATTTAAACCAAACAACTGCATGTGGAGGAATTTGGATTTAACTTAAAAATTTGTAACTGGTAAAAAAAATACCCTTGATTTTATTCATAATTCTTTATTTGTCCCAATAATGGACATAATTTCCAAGACTGTGTGATACCTAGTTTACTTTGGAGTAATTTGTTCTAATTCTGTCCATGGATTTAAAAAGCTATAGCCAGTACTTTCAATTTAGATTTATATGCTCCCTGAAAAATTTTAGGGGGAGCATATAATCTCCGGCTTGTGCGCATGTCCGTCCATCCATCTGTCTGTCCGTCCGTCCGAGGCATATCTCAGGAACACCTGGACCTAATTGGGTAAAACTTCATATATATAATTTTACTAGGAAATTTCAAAGACACCTCTTTTGAATTTTCTCCATTCAAGGCTGCATCATGGAAAAGGGGCCTTAATATAAAAATTAGTTTTTTGCCAATTTCTCTTAGTCTATTAGTCAGAATTTTATGAAATTTCACACTTGAGTAGCAAATCAGATCCTCTTGACCTTAAACTATCAAAAAAATATGTCATGGGAAAAGGGGACTTAATGTAATTAGCTTTACAAAAGCTCTCTTTTTGTCCTGTAAAAACTTATATTGGCCATGAATTTTGATTGGTTACAGATGTAGTCTTCATATTTAACATGTGCATTTCTTGTGATAAATACTTTTTGTAAGTACTAAGTTCAAGGTCATCAGATAGATATATATGATTAAGCCTTCATATTTCAAATGTTTATTACTTGTGACAAGATCTTTTATTAGAAAACTAAGGCAAGGATCTTGCCCAATGTCAAGGTCAAATTGTCAAGGTCAATTTCCATCATAAAACTCAAAGTTGACAATAACTTTTAATTGAAATGAGATAGGACCTTCATATTTCACATGTGCTTTGCTTGTGATAAGACCTTTCTGTTGGTTCCAAGTTCAAGGTCATCAGTCAAGTTCAAGGTCATTTCTCAATGTCAAAATTTGGCCATAATTTTGCAATGTTAGGTGATATAGCCTTCATATTTCAAATGTTCATCACTTTTGACAAGATCTTTCAGTAGATATCTAACACAAGGTTTTTGGTGACATGTTTATTGTTTGTGAAAAGATCTTTTTGTTGCTACCAAGTTCAGGGTCATCTATCAAAGTTAAGGTCATTTCTCAAGGTAAAAAATGGAAAATTAAAGCTTTGAAATTGGCCATAATTTGTGATGATAAGTGATATAACCTTCATAATTCATATGTTTATTACTTTTAACCTTTCAGTAGATAATTAAAACAAGGCTCTCGGTCAAATTAAAGGTCAAATTGTCAAGGTCAATATTTTCCATCATAAAAACTCTAAATTGGCCATAACTTTTAATTGGGTCGAGATTTAATCTTCACATTTCGCACATGCATTGCTTGTGATAAGACCTTTTTGTTGGTACCAAGTTCAAGGTCATCTGCCAAGGTCAAGATCATTTCTCAAGGTCAAAGTGGGAAAATAAAAACTTTAAAATTCGCTGGTAAGTGATATAACCTTCATATTTCATATGTTTATTACTTGTGACTAGACCTTTCAGTAGATAACTAAGACAAGGCTCTTGGTCAAGGTCAATGTCAAATTCCAACTGACAAGTGATTGCAATGTCTGCCTTTGAAAAAGTGGGCCACTAAAATGAAAAGGACATTTGGCGATTTATTTCAATTTTTGACTCAATGAACCTTACCATGCTAAAAGGGGGCTGCATATAATGCCATGTTGCTTTACATTTTGTTTACTTCCTACTCTAAAATAAATCAGTCTATTGATTCTGTAAGACTACTCAAGTTAGAGTCTTCATTTTTTTATGTAGACATTTTTCATTGATAACTTTGACTGTCAAGGTACTATTTAACCTTTTACCATATAATAATATTGAATTTTACTAGAATCAGGCCTGTGAGGCTGAACAGATTCATATAATGTTTGTCAAACTTCCAAATTTCTTGTGAACCGAACTCTCAAACAATAGTTGTATTCAATAAGAAATCTTTTGTCAAATAATGGCGTACAGTTTTGTGACAAAGCCTTATTCGGGGAGCATAATCTGTCTCTGACGGCTCTTGTACTGGATTAAGTGCTGTAGCGTATAGCTTTATAATCAAGTTGCAGTTCACTTATGCTTCTTGTCGACCAAATTAGGCCAGTAAGAAGCATGTTACATTACTGATTTCCTATAGTTCCTGTTGTTTTTGGTCTTAAACTTAATCTATTACCTCACAATCCAAACTTTTTATGCCCTACGGGATTTATACTAAGGAAAATAGTATATACAAAAAGGGAAACTACCTATTATTATCTTATACTTGATATTCATGCTTCCCGTAAAATTTTAGGGGGAGCATATAGTCTCTTGCTTGTGCACACATCCGTCCATCCGTCTGTCCAACCATCCGACGTCAAAAAAAGATGTGTCATTAGAAAAGAGGGCTTAATGTTTGATAGCTTTACGCAAGCTCTCCATTTCTCTGCAACAAACTTACATTGGCCATAACTTTTGATTAATAAGAGATATAGCCTTCATATTTCACATGTGCATTGTTTATGACAAAGTCTTTCTGTTGGTACTAAGGTCAAGGTCATCTGTTAAGGTCAAGGTTGTTTCTCAAGGTTAAAATTTCAAGATTTTTAACTAACATTGTCCATAAGTTTACAATGGTAAGTGATATTAGATTTCACCTGTGCATTGTTCATGACATGACTTTTCTGTTGATATTAAGTACAAGGTCATCTGTCTAGGTCAAAGTCATTTCTCAAGGTCAAAGATTGGAAAAATTCAGCTTTAACATTGCCTATAAGTAAACAATGTGTAGTGATACAGCCTTCATATTCTACATTGCTTCTGACATGACCTTTCTGTTGGTACTATGTTCAAGGTCATTTGCAAAGGTAAAGGTCATTTCTCAAGGTTAAAACTTCGAAAAATTAACATTGTCCATAATTTTAAAGTAGTAAATGATACAGCCTTCATATTTCAAATGTTTATTACTTGTGACAAGACTTGTCAGCAGATACCAAAATCAAGGTCATTGGTCAAGGTCAAGCTCAAATTGTCAAGGTCATTATTTTTCAAATATACCTCCTTTACCAATAGCCAAAATTTTTTGTTAGTTTACATAAATGTTGTGCCCTAGGTAATTTTTATTCAATTTTTGACTCAATGAACCTTACCATGCTAAAAAGGAGGTTTAATGCCATTTAGCTTTACATTTTGTATACTTCCTACTCTAAATAAGTCCATGTCTCTGTAAGACTACTCAAGGAAGAGTCTTTATTTTTTGTATGTAGACATTTTTCATAGATAACTTTGATGGTCAAGGTAAAATAATTAACCCTTTACCATATAATATTGAATTTTACTAGAATCAGGCCTGTAAAGTCATGTAGATTCCTTCAATGTTTGTCAAACTTCCAAATTTCTTGTGAACTGAACACTAAAACTGAAGTTGCATTCAATAAGAAGTTTTTTGTGCAATAATGGCATGCAGTTTTGTGACAAAGCCTTTATGGGGAGCATAATCCATCTCCGACGGTTCTTGTTAATTGGTTCACTTCCAAAAGTAGAATGTTTGAGAAACTTTGAAATTATTGGATGTACAAGCTTAGTTAATAGATTGCTTCTCAATTTACCAATCAAATCACTCATTTAAACTGGAATTGAATGTTGACTTCTTCATTTATGTAAAGCTTTTAGCATGGCAGTTTTCTGGGAAAACCCCAGGTATCAGTGTGACCAAATTGTTGTCTATATCTGAAAACTTTGACATTTTTTAATATCTCTAGTATTAACAAACATGATAATTGTTCACTTAAAGCCCAGAATAAATGTTCACTATCAAATGAGAAATCTAAAACAACTGAAGGGATAGGTCTAAATGTACTTTTGAAAAAATAATGCATCTTTTTCTATTTAGAATCTTTACCCTCTATCAAGTACAATGGTCGAGCTTTGGCATCTGCATGAAATGCTCTTGTTGTTGGTTAAATGACTTAGACAATGTAAATACAGCTAAGCTGTTTTGCAACATTATGGTCGACAACAAACACCCTGCCAACATGATCCTTATATGATATGATTCCTAATTCTGCAAACTAGCGTTTAAAATCACAGTTAATCTACAGGTTGAATATTCATGGGCATGGCTTGTGATCCTTTGATTCTGGTAGTATATCTGTAAGGTAACTATATGCTCTACCACGCATAATGCCAAGATCAAAGTAAAGATCAGAAAGCAGCATTTGGGCATTGGAATGGCCTTTGTACTAGACTTATTTCACTAAACACAGTCAAATTTCAATGAATTTCAATGAATGGAATTTTTTATATCAAAGATGAGTGCATACCATTATTTGATAATGGCTAAGTAATCTGTCACAAAGATACCAACCTTTGATACAGGTCTTTTTTGAGTTTGAATCACCTTAAACCATTACCAGATGACAAAATTTAGATGTGTTCATAATGAAAAGATTTTCAGTCAACAATTCAGAGTGCATTTAATTAAAAAAAAATATATATGCCAGATAGGGTAAAAGCATTCTGGACAAAGGAGAAATTGCTTATTTTCCTGAAAAAATTAATTCAAACAAAATTGATAGGAATGTTCCTTGGGTGTCCTTTTTCAAAACTTGTATATGAAATTTTGATTCATGAAAAAAATAGATTTGTGGCACGAGGAGGCTTGGCTTATCAGACTTAGAGAAACCATGAAATAGTTCTATAGAATTTTTCTCCTCTTAACCGATTCCAACACGATGATGCTTTTGGACGCCCCTCAAGAAAACAGCTGGGAAAACATTGTGTAAAATGAAGAAATTGCTTGTAATAAGCAATTTTTTCATTTTACATAAAGTTTTCTATCCAGAAAGCTAAAAAAATCTAAAAGTTCATATACTTAGAATTGTCGTCTGCAGGTCCTTTTAATTTTGACCAGTCTAGAATTTTATTGTGTGGGAATGGGTTAAACCACTGGGCCAATTTGTAGGAATGATCTTTGGTTAACCCTTTCAGAACTTGTTTTTGAAATCTACACGTGAAAAAAAAGTTTTGCAATTAAGGCCCTCTTTTTTTATCGGTTTATATCCAAATGTCCCCGTCTTAGTGCACTAAACCTTTTAACCGTTTCTCAAGAACAGATTTATTCATAGGTAATTTGTTCAAATACAAAGGTCATGTCATGTCAATAAAATCAAGCTCTAGAAGGGTTGAATTAAATTGTTTATGTATTTTAGGCTGAAACTATAATATCAGAAGAGGAAGGTGGAGTCCAGAATTTATCTGTAGACAAATACATGGTTGGCCAGTTGTTACAGAGTCAGAAAGACATCCTCAAGAGGTATAAATGCAATGAATTTGAGCTCATATAGACAAAACAAGCCTTAGTGCAACATAGTTGATATCTGAGCCAACCTTGATTTAACCCATTCATTCCAACACAATCCCGCTTTCTTACGCCCCCCAGTTTAAAAAAGTTTCAGAAAACATTGTGGAAATGATGAAACCGCTTGTAACAAGCAATTTCATTTATATCCTCAATGCTCTCTATCCAAAAAATTTAAAGAATCTCATTTCATTAACTTATAATTGTCTGCAGCTTCTCTGAAGTAAGACTAATCTTAATTTATTTTCATTAGGTAGCTTAATAAATAATGTAATCATATGCTGTCTGTTAACATGATATCAGCTAAATTAAAGTCACTGCTCTTTACTTATCCAAGGAAAATCTCTTCTATACCTTAACTTTATCTTAAAATCTTCATCCTCAAAATGAATTAGCAGGGTTCCCTTTGTCAGGGAAAAGTAGGGGGAAAATGAGAACAATTCAAGGCCAGGGAAAAGTCAGGGAATTTTGAAATCAGGGAAATTTAAAAATATGACAAAAGTCAGGGAAAAGTCAGGGAATTTCAGAATCAGATGTAAATTTTTTTTTAAGAAAGTAAAGGAAAAATAACAAATGTCTATGATGGCAGTTTCTACTAAAAAAGGCATGGATGTGTTTGTCATTGTATCTCATTAGAAAGCATATTTTGTTTTTGTGAACTCATTTCTAATTTGTGTCTTTGTTTAAGAGAGAAAAACTGCCTATGAGTCAGTTTTGTTTTCAAAGTATCAACACACATTAGAAGAAACTGAAAGGGTTCAAACACTCCTTGCCTTCTGAGCTGTTTTACACTGGGTAAATGCCGAGGATTTTGGTCAGGAAATTTTGATATTTAGTCAGAGAAAAGTCAGGAAAAGGTCAGCGAATTTTACTTTATGAAGTTTGTTAGAACCCTGATTAGGTCCAACACAAAAAGCTGTTTTTTTTAGGCTTTATTTACCATAGATGGGAATCATCCCTGTCAAATGACTTGATTTCATTGATACACGTACTCAGCGTGATTGATGTCTGGATAATGCACACAGAAATAGAAAGGGTGAATTGTTCCTGAAAAAGAGCTGTTTTATTTATCAAGAGAATGGTTTGTTCTGGTTTATCATTACCATTTGACCTTTGTATCTCATATTGACTATGTTCTTTTATCACATTTTTCCATTGTTAGCTCACCTGAGCATGAAGTGCTCTGGGGGAGCTATTGTGATCGGTCATCGTCCGTCCGTCTGTCTGTCCGTTCACAATTACAAAAAAATCTTCTCCTCCTAAACTTACCATGGAATTTCAACAAAACTTCACAGAAATGATCCTTAGGTCATGCTCTTTCAAAATACTTCAAAGAATTGAAATCCATGAAGAACTCTTGTTGCCATGGCAACGGAGTGAAAAAACTTAAAAAATCTTCTCCTCCCAAACGGCAAGGCCTAGAGCTTTGATATTTGGTACAAATCATCATCTATTGACCCTCTACCAAAATACTTCAAACAATTACCGTATTCTGAAAATTAGCCCTTTTCTGGGCGATCCCTGATTTTACAAAGAAATAAAGAACGAAATCTTTAAAAATCTCCTTCTCCCAAGCCATAAGGCCTAGAGCTTTGATATTCATTATACATCATCATCTATTGACCCTCTACCAAAATACTTCAAAGAATTACCATATTGTGAAAATTAGCCCTTTTCTTTGTGATCCCTGATTTTACATAGAAATAAAGAAGGAAATCTTTAAAAATCTTCTTCTCCCAAACCATAAGGCCTAGAGCTTTGATATTTGGTACAAATCATCATCTATTGACCCTCTTCCAAAATACGTCAAAGAATAACAGTATTCTGAAAATTAGCCCTCTTTTGGGCAATCCCTGATTTTACATAGAAATAAAGAAGGAAATCTTTAAAAATCTTCTTCTCCTAAGCCATAAGGCCTAGAGCTTTGATATTTATTATACATCATCATCTATTGACCCTCTACCAAAATACTTAAAAGAATTACTGTATTCTGAAAATTAGCCCTTTTCTTAATTATCCCTGATTTTACATAGAAATAAAGAAGGAAATCTTTAAAAATCTTCTTCTCCCAAACCATAAGGCCAGGAGCATTGATATTAGGTACAAAGCATCATCTATTGACCCTCTACCAAAATACTTCAAAGAATTACCGTATTCTGAAAATTAGCCCTCTTCTTGGCAATCCCTGATTTTACAAAGAAATAAACGAGGAAAACTTAAAAAATCTTCTTCTCCCAAACCATAAGGCCTAGAACCATGATATTTGGTACATATCATCATATATTGACCCTCTACCAAAATACTTCAAAGAATTATCATACTCTGAAAATTAGCCCTTTTCTGTGTTATCCCTGATTTTACAAAGGAATAAAGAAGGAAATCTTTGAAAATCTTCTTCTCCCAAACCATAAAGCCTAGAGCTTTGATATTTGGTACATATCATCAGCCATTGACCCTTTACCAGATTACTTAAAAGAATTAGCCCTTTTCTGTGCAATCCCTAATTTTAGTTAGGAATAAATAATGATATCTGAAAAACTTCTTCTCCTAAATCATTAGGCCTAGAGCTGCCATACTTGGTATGTATTGATGTCTATACTTCAAAGCATTACCATATTCAGGAAATTAGTGCTATATGGTGGGATCTTAAATATACCTAGGATTAAAAGAGAAATCCTTAAACATCTTCTCAAAAATAATTAGACAGAGGGCTTTGCTATTTTGTTTATATCACAAAGCCATGTACCATCATACTCAGGGGAGCGATTTAGGACCATCATGGTCCTCTTGTTTTTCTATTTATTTTTTGCCATTTATGCCTATACTATTGTATATTAAATCTGTTCTATTTCAGCGAGATAAAAAAAGCAGCTTCAGTCACAATGGTTCATAGAAAGAAAACTTTATCAGGTGATGAATTGTCTACATCCTTACTCTCTTCCCAAGGTATTTTATTTTTTAAAAGCATAGTGTGGTAGCCTGCCCAGAGTGTACTCCTGTAGAAGGTAGATGCTTGGTGGATGGTTTGATATATTGTATATCTGTATACAATCTGTTATCAAGAATAACCTGCCTAAATGATAAAAAATTTTTTTTTCTTCATTTTTTCAAGTCTAGAAAATACTGCCTTCCTTATTCACATAAATGGAAAAAATGTCAATATCTTAAAAACTGTTTTTGTTCATTAACCCATTACTAGCCGGCAAATTATGAACTGGTCCAACCGTCCAAATTTTAAAAAGTCATAGACAACTCTTTTTAGCTGATGAGTTTTTGAAAGTATTCATTTTGTAACAAGGGATTTCATCACCCTCTACAATTTTCCAAAGCTTTTTTTCTTGCGGAGTGCAGCGATAATCAGATAATTGTGATGTGATCAAAACACTGGAATTTTCCAACATCAATATGTAACATCATTTAGGCAGGTTTTCCTAGATTATGGATCATAAACTTGCTTGTAGCTTTGCTGTGTCTAAGGAAAATAGAGATGTTAACAAGGTATTTCTGGTTGTCTTTTTAATCTACACTTTATCAATTCTTTGAACCGCAAAGGAGCTCAAAATGGAGGTCTAGATTTTGATATGAATTCATGAAGTTTTTTGTTTGTCTAACCCCATGTTGTTTGTATTAATTGGAATAATCTTGTTTACAGTTACCAACATAATAGGGTTTCAATAAGAAACGCTACATTCAGTTGATCTCTTCAACATATGTAGAGCGTGCATAATTAATGGGTCTCCACTTTCATTCAAAGAACCAATTCACTAATCAAATCAATCATTTAGACTGGAGGTGAATGGTTACCCAGACATTTATGTCAAGCATTTTTGTTGGTTTTGTCTTTCAACCCTTTCCTTTTTTTCAAAATTTTAGACTGTTCACATTTTAATGAAGTTGCAGGTGACAAATAAAATGAAGTGTAATTAGATAAATAACCAATCTACAGGTTAGAAAATATTGTGGGAAAACAAGAAATTGCTTGTAAGATTACATTATAAATACAGCTTATGTGTGCTTTTGTTTCAAAGCAAATTTTGCAAATCAAATTATCTTAGATTTTCTTGGCCATATTTTTTTGAAAACTGAAATCTCAGTGGAACTGGGTCAGAGGTCAGTGAGCACAATACGTCAATTAACCCAGACTATGTGACTCATTATGCAAAAGTGAGAACAATGTAAAGGTATTGCTTAACCCATTACCACACAGTGGAATTTTATACCTGTCCAAATTGAAAGGAGCTGCAGACTGTTGTATGTTTTGTTTATATTGAAGTAAAGTACCAACACAAGTATAGTGTATACAGGAATATATTCTAATGAATTATAAACATGTATGTACATCAGCAATATAACAAACTAAAACTACAGCTATTGACTATGTATGAATGACCTAAAATAATGAGAGTGGGTGGCTTATATACTAGCCTATTAAAGTATATAGTCTGTTTCATACAAAGCATTCTCACATTCATACAACATCTCCCTTCTTTTAAAAAGAAAACAAAATAACACTCTAATAGATAATCAAATCAAACATAAACAAATGCATGAAGAGTTATCAGTAACTAAAGAGTTAACTCACTACTGCAGACGACTAGTCTTGAGTTATCTGTAACTGAGGTATCATGTTACATAGAAAGAGATGTCCATTCATAAAACAATTGCTATGGTATTTACAATGAAAGATAATCTAACCTAATTATGCCATTCATCACCAGTAAAGCGCTGATTTTTCTTCACAACTCTCCCTGACCGTGTGACATAGTTACCTTGGTCATATTTCGGGGATACCTCTGGTTTTTGGGGTACACTACGGGGAGTTTGGTCAATAAGAATGTTTGCGCTAAAAGGATTAATATCCGTAACATTTTCATATGACGGGTTGAGATGTTTTCTGTTTCTTCTATATGTAAAACCATCTCTAGTTTGCACAATGTATGATCTATTGTTCAACTTTTTAATGATTTTGGCTGGTTTCCAAATATTATTCAATTGTATGTGAACAGAGTCATTTACGTTTAAAGGTTTTAGTTTTCTAGCTGACTTGTCATAATTTGACTTTTGTTTGCTTTTCGATTTTGACATTAAATTTTGAACTTTTTGTAAATCAACCTGTTGCGGTAGGAGTAATTTACCTGTAATCGGGATAAACGATTTGGTTCTGCGACCTAATAATAACTGCGCTGGTGAGTATCCACATTCTAAAGGAGTATTCCTATATTCAAGAAATGAAATGTATGGACTTTGTTTTTCAACAACGGCTTTTTTCATAAGTTTCTTTGCAATACCTACACCCTTCTCAGCCAAACCATTACCTTTCGGATAATACGGAGATGAAGTAATGTGTGTAAATTGCCAAGATCTTGAGAACTGTTTAAACTCATCACTTATGAACTGTGGTCCGTTATCAGATATAAGAGTATCACATATACCATATCGAGACATATGCGCTCTTAGTTTTTGTATTACAGTACTGGATTTCGTGTCTTGCAAATAATCGACTTCGAAAAATCTACTGTAATAATCTATAGTCAACAAGTAGTTTTTTCCATCAAGGTGAAAAAGATCAACACCTATTTTCTCATAAGGCCTATTTGGAAAATCTGTTGCAATCATCGGCTCATTTGCATTTGAGTCATGATGGGTAAGACAGGTAGGACATTTCAAAACATATTCGGTTATCTGTTTTGTCATTCCTGGCCAAAATAAATTATCTTTAGCCCGTTCTAGAGTCTTTGTTACGCCCAAATGACCTATATGTATCAAGGTAATTAGTTCTTGCCTCAGTGCCCTGGGAATAAGAATAGTCTGACCTCGAAATATCATGTTGTCCTCGAATGATAATTCGTCGCGATGATTCCAGAATTCGAGTACATCTTTGTCACATTCGGAACGCGTGGTCGGCCAGCCTTCTAATATAGTCTTTTTCAAAGTTTGCATTTGTGAATCATTTTCGACACTTTCTCTGACTTTTTGCAAACGACTATCGGTAACAAACAAATGTTTCCTGACTGAGTGTACATGCAAATCTAGACCTTCAACAATGTGCGGAAATGTGTCTTCGACTGGTTGACGAGAAAGACAATCACTAACTGGTATAGATTTTCCGCTGACATGACGGACAGTAATTTTGTATTTTTGCAATTGTAAAAGCATTCTTTGCAATCTTGGCGGGGCGGCAGCAAGTGGTTTTTTCATTATAGATTCAATCGGTTTGTGATCACAGTGACAGATGATTTCTCTACCATATGTATATTGGTGAAAGCGTTTAAGACCGTACAAGATAGCGAGAAGTTCTTTTTCAATCTGGGCATACATGCACTCGGTTTGCGTCAAACTTTCGATTCATATGCGATTGGTTTTTCATTTTGGTAAATACAACAACCTATCCCTGACTGGCTAGCATCAGTTTCAAGTATTAGCTGTTTATCTGGGTCGAAATAACCAAGAACCGGAGCATTTGTGATTATCTCTTTGACCTGATTAAAAGCTTTTGTCTGGGGATCGTCCCATAAGAAATCTGATTCTTTTTTTAGCAATATCCTAAGGGGAGCGGTGACCTCAGCTAGATTTGGTGTAAATTTTGCAAGATAATTAACCATACCTAGAAAGGTCTCGAGCTTCTCACGGTTTGTAGGAATGGGGATCTGGGTTATGGCCTTTATCTTATTCGGATCTGGTTTCAGCCCTGAACTACTAATTACATGTCCGAAAAATGGTACTTCGTCTACGCCTATGATGCATTTTTCTGGGTTAAAGCGAACACCCTTTTCTCGCGCTCGAATCATAGCATTTTTGAGATTTTCGTCATGTTCTGCCTTTGTTTTACCGTATACCAGAATATCATCAACTATAGCCTGAATGCCTGGCAAATTTTCAAATACTTCGGTGATCTTTTGCAAAAATATGTCACTTGAAGCATTTATACCAAATGGAAGTCTAAGATGGCAATATCTACCAAATGGAGTATTGAATGTAGTAAGTAAGGAGGATTGTTCTTCGAGCTCTACACTCCAATACGCGTGTCTTATGTCAAGGATGCTAAAATATTTCGCACCTGATAACTGCGAGGTAATATCATCTAATGTCGGCATCTGAAAATGTGGTCTGCGTATTGCCTCATTCAATGCTTTTGGATCAAGACATATTCTAAGTTTGTTTGTTTTGGGCTTTTCTACAACGACGATCGAATTTACCCAATCGGTCGGTTCTGTGACTTTTCTAATAATTTTGTCTTTGACCATTTGATCCAATTCTGCCTTAAGTCTATGCTTTAAAGATTCTGGAATTCGACGAGGAGCATTTATAGTAGGAGTGACATTATCCCTTAAATGCAGGTGACATTTTCCCGGAAGTAACCCTATGCCCTGGAATAAGTCATCATATTCCTTCATAACATGCTCTTTCGTCAATGGTAAATTTTCGATTGCAAAGGTAATTTGTATCAAGCCGAGATCAATTGAAGTTTGGGTACTTATCAAAGGAGGAGCTTTGTATCAACAACATAAAATTTTGTGTTTGCCTTTGAACCTCGGTATGAACAATCAAGATTTAACATACCCTTAGTTTTCAACATGTCTCCTGAGTAAGCGATCAACTTGCAGTCTGACTTTTCCAACGTACTCTTAATACCTAGTGATTTGAACATCGTAAACGGTATTATATTGGCACTACTACCCGTATCAATCTTAAAATTGATTTTCTTTGCGTTAGGACCAATCTGGAGAGTCACAAATAAGGAGTCACAACGGCCTGGTGAAGTTGAAAATGAAGAAGAAGCGCTTACTGTATTTACGCTATATTCTGTATCCTCACATCCTTCACTCACATTCTCATTTATAGTGTTCATGAACTTATTTGATTTACATTTTTTCTGAAAATGGTTCATTTTTTTGCATTTCCTACAACGTTTACCCTTTGCAGGACAAACGGTATCATTGTCATGATTGTAACCGCATCGATCACACTGCCTCGAGGTCGATTGTAGCCCTGGCTTCGTTTGTCGTTTTTGTTTAGCCCAAGATCGTTTGTTTTGGCCCACAGCGTCCACGTTTGTCGGGGTATTAATCTGCATAAAGCTTAGTTGCTTCTGGCAATACTCATGGTTTTGTACAATTTGAACAGCTCTATCCATGGTCAACTTTTCGCCTTCGTTGATTAGTTTTTCACGAACTTTTTGGTCATTGCAGCCAAATACTATTCGATCTCGTATCATATCGTCGGTAATGTCAACATTATCACTGACACGAAAGTTACAGTCTCGTTCTCGAATCTGGAGCCTTGTAACAAAAGCGTCAATTGTGTCACTGCCCTGTACTTCGTTGTAGAAGCGAAATCTGGCAAATATCGGATTCAGTTTGGGTTGAACATGGTCTTTAAAACGATCGTAATAGGTTTTCAGCAATTTAGAGTCATCCTCGGAGATAGTCCATGACTTGTAAATCTGGCGCCCTTCCTCTCCAACCCATAATAGTAGGTACGACACTTTCTCTTCTTCCTCCCTTTCATTAAGAGGTCCAGAAAATATCAACTCTATGTGAGTTTGAAATCTGTCCCACTGTTCTGGTAAATTGGAACTATTCCAGTCCATCACGGGAGGGGGTATTCCACTTAAATCCATGATTTCAATTTTAGAGAACTAAAGTGATACACAGCGAGAAATATGTCCAATACTCAGAAATAGTATTTTTTATTCTGACACCATGTTGTATGTTTTGTTTATATTGAAGTAAAGTACCAACACAAGTATAGTGTATACAGGAATATATTCTAATGAATTATAAACATGTATGTACATCAACAATATAACAAACTAAAACTACAGCTATTGACTATGTATGAATGACCTAAAATAATGAGAGTGGGTGGCTTATATACTAGCCTATTAAAGTATATAGTCTGTTTCATACAAAGCATTCTCACATTCATACAACACAGACGACAACTTCAAGTTGATGTGACTTTTTATTTTTTCGTCTTTGTGGATAGAAAACATTGTGGATAATGAAGAAATTACTTGATCCAAGCAATTTCTTCATTTTCCACAATGTTTTCCAAAGCTTTTTTGTTGAGGGGCGTAAAAAGGAGGGATTGAGTGGGAATGGGTTAACCCATTACCACATGATGACACATTTTTGATGCCCCTCAAGAAAAATGCTTTGGAAAACATTGTGGCAAATGAAGAAATTGCGTGTAATAATATCTACATTATGGACAATGTTTTCTGCCCCAAAATACAAAGATTTAATGGGTTAACCCATTACCAGATGACAAAATTTGGGACTAGTCGATTTTCAAAGATGTTGCAGATGACAGTTCAGACTGTTTAAATTGAAAAAAATAGAGAATCAAAAAGGGTATAAATATTATTAGGAAAGGAGAAATTATTAGGAAAGGAGAAATTCCTTGGTATGAGTAATTTGTTATTTAATGTTTTGCAAGTGTTATCATTTTTCAGGAGCATATGAAGGATTCTGTGATCATGGGATTATGCTTGCCTTGACTTTTAAGCATTTCTTTTTATGCCCCCACATTGATAACACAAAGGGCATATTGCTTTATGGATGTCCAATTGTCCATCATTTTGTTTGTCTGCAAATTGTGAATCTAATGCAAAAACTAACATTTTGCTGTTACTCAAACACCGTGGAAGATACATGGCTCATATTTGGAACATAAGTTCCTTAAATTGATAGGCATCAATTGGTTGTAAGGTTAAGGTCATCCATCAAGGTCAATGTCACTTATAAAGGTCACATTTCTGAAAAAAACCTATCACAAATATATCTTATTTCTTAAAAATATGAGGTATTCCCTATTTTGGCATGAGTTTTTTTTCCTTATGCAAAAACTTTAAACATTTTGCAATATCTCTGTTATAACTAAATATATTCAATTGAAACTTAGAATATATTTCCAAAATTACTCTAGTTTGAGTCCCTGCATCTCTTGTCATTAGGATATGACTTTGATTTGAGGCCCGTCTTCATATGACCTTTGTAGACAAATGAGATGTAAAACCACATACAGCGAATCAATCCTATTTCCTCAGGTATTAGCATACCACCTGCTTTGGGGCCACTGGAGAGGTAAAAAGCTTTGAAAAATTAGAAAAAATGCTTGTGACAAGCAACAAGCCTTTTCAGCATGGTATTCTATATCAATAAGATGCTTTATTAGTCCCCTACCGGTGAAGCAGAAGGGGACTATATGTTTGCACTCTGTCCATCTGTCTGTCTGTAGGTCCGTCCGACTGTCAGTCTTTCCAGACTTTTTTTCCTAATCCTGGGAGATATTGAATTTGGTATGTAAGTCTGCATCAATGAGTTACAGAACAAGTTCAGGTTTGGTTGCGGTCCATTAATTTTTGAGGAAGATACGGATACTGGACTTAGAAAATACCAAGAAATTTCAGTTTTCCAGTCTTTTTTTCTAAACCCTCAGAGATATTGAGCTGACTTTTTGTATGTGAGTCCACATTAATGAGTTACAGAACAAGTTTGAGTTTGATTCCAATCCATTGATTTTTATGGTAGATACGGATGCTGGACTTTGAAATTACCAAGAAATCTCAGTTTTCCGGACCTTTTTTCTAATTCTTGGGAGATATTAAGTTGTTTTTTGGTATGTGAGACCGCGTCAACGAGTTACAGAACAGGTTTGTGTTTGGTTCTGGTCCATTGATTTTTGAGGAAAATACGGATGCTGGACTTACAAAATTACCAGGAAATATCAGTTTCTGGACTTTTTTCTTAACCCTCAGAGATATTGAACTAATTTTTGGTATGTGAGTCCGTATCAATTAGTTACAGAACAAGTTTAATTTTGGTTCCCGTCCATTGTTTTTTTTAGGAAAATACGGATGTTGGACTTACCAGGAAATTTCAGTTTCAGGTATTTAGCTGATTTTTTGTAAGTGAGTTAGCATTGATGAGTTACAGAATGAGTTTAAGTTCTGTTCCAGTCTATTGACTTTTAAGCAAGATATGGATGATTTTGCAAAATAAGTTACATATTAATAATATTGAGTTTAATTGCAGGCCATTGCCTTTCCAAGGCTTGTAAAGGATGTTAGGGTGGTACTGGTGAGAGAGATACCAGAGAGATACCAGGAATACATCGTAAGGTGCTCCAGCCATTGTTATATGACTGAACAAATTGTTAAAAGTGGTTGCATGAAGTGATCAAGGCAAAATATTTTGATAACCCTATGTCCGTAAAGCATTCATAATCCTAGACAGATTTTTGAAAGCTTTTGTTCAAAGTTTACTTGGGCTTTAGGGTCTTAATTCTCTTAGAACAGATGACTTTATGAGTATATTTTGGCAAACAACAAAAAGAGACACCTATTTTTATGTTTGTGTGTATGTGTGTGTGTTTAAGAATTGCTCATAAAATCTTATACAACTGTAATATTTTGGAGGGGTAGTAATCCCTTTACCACCAAAAAAAATATACCGCTCTAGGGATATAAATAAAGCCGGTAGGGGACTTGGTATTGTCATGCAATACTTCAGAATGCTTGTTTCCATATGTGTCTTCCATCTCCACTGCTTTAACCCTTTCCCACATAAGAGACAAGTTCAATATCAAAGAAATTGCAGATGACAATTTAAAAGCTGGTAGAATTTCAAATATCTTTCTGGATAGAAAACAATGTAAATCAAAAATAACTACATTTTCCACCATGTTTTCCTGGACCTTACTCTCCAGGCGTGTCAAAAAGTGGCATTTTGTGGTAAAGAGTTAAGTACATTAGATATCTATCTTTTGTTCACCTTCTTTACTAACAAATAAATTCATGTTATAAATTTTCAGATATTTGTATATATCTCCTTATACTCAAGGTTAGCATTTGCGATCAGCCAATCTTCGCAGGAATGTTTCCTAGGTGATGATTTTTAAAATCTTTTCATGAAATTTGATAGGCCCCTTAATTTGGTGATAGGAAGAATTAGGCTTACTTTCACTTGAATTATTTAAACACCTTCTCCAACCAATGGGCCCATGTTAACCAATTTAGCAGGACGATTTCTCAGAAATTATAATGAAATTTTGATAGGCCCATTTACATTGGTTTGGCAAGGCATGGTTTATTTTCACTTTGAAATCTTAAAACATCTTTTCTAAGCATTGCCCCAATTCCAACCAAACGAGGCTGTTATATTGCCTTGGTACCTATTTAAACCGTGGAATTCTGATGGTCCAATAGATATGGGTGGGATGTAGTGGGCCAACATCTTCACTAACATATTTAAAGATCCAGTTAGTCAATAATATTCAGGTCAGTGATGTAGGACTGTTCTACCCTCTTGATGCACTCTATTTAAAGAATGCTCCGTATTGTAACTTGATTTACCATATGTGTTTGCTTTGTAACAATTGGTTCAATAGCCATTTCAAAATGCTGACAAAAGCAAGATGAACAAGGTCATAGTCTTGTGTACCAAAAGGGTAATTACTCTGTTATTATTATATTGTCAAAGTGTTCACCTTTTGTCTTTGCATCTCTGTAAAACTTTTCGCATTGGTCATCCCTTTTGCATGGTAACTGATAGGGCCTTCATATCTCCATACTTTTTTATAATTCACTGTGTTAACCCTTTCCTAATCAGTCCCTTGTTCTTAAAGCCCTGTGATTTAATACTTGAGAAAACGTTGAGGTAAAAGAAGCATTTTCCTCCTATCCCACAATGTTTTCTATTCTCAGCGTCCTATTCTATTTGCACTCACTTTTAATTGTTGTCTGCAGGTTATTTTGAAAGGTTTTGGAACACTAGAAAGGGTTAAGTCTTCTTCATTAGAACCTGGTTAAGGTTCAAGTTCAAAATTTCCTATGGTGGTCAAGATTAGTTTCAAGGTCTTTTTCTTTATGAATTAATAAGTATGGGCTGTTACATGGCTTTCATATTTGTTATATGTATTTGTTAGGTCACCTGACCGAATGGTCATGGTGACCTATTGCAATCATCGTTTGTCCAGCGTCGTGCGTCGTGCGTCGTCCGTCTTCTGTCGTCCGTTAACTTTTAAACATTTTCATCTTCTTCTCAAGAACTACTGGGCAGATTTCAACCAAACTTGGTAGAAAGCATAATTGGGGGATGCCAATTCAAGTTTGTGAAAATTGGGGTTCTGGGGGTCATAGGGGCCCAAATAGGAGGCAAAAAGGGGTAATTTTTGGTACTTCTTTAAAAATCTTCTTCTAATAAACCATTAATGCCAGAGCTTAAATATTTTGTGTGCATGACAACTAGGACAGGTATATTATAAATTGTGAAATTCATGTCCCTGGGGTCATGTATGGGGCCACACCCAGAGGTCAAAGTTCATCATATTAAAAAATTCACATTTTCATCTTCTTCTGATGAAGTACAAAGCCAATTTCAAACAAGCTTGGTGAAAAGCATCATTTGGTAATGGTTATTCGGATTTGTGAAAATTAAAAGGCTGAGGGTCAGGAGGCCCTAAAATGGGGACCAAAAGGGGGTAATTTTTGGTAATTTTTAAATATTTCATCTTCTTCTCAAGAACTACTGGGGGGATTTCAACCAAACTTGGTAGAAAGCATCATTGGGGGATGCCAATTCAAGTTTGTGAGAATTGGGGTTCTGGGGGTCATAACGGCCCAAATAGGAGGCAAAAAGGGGTAATTTTTGGTACTTCTTTAAAAATCTTCTTCTAATAAACCGTTAATGCCAGAACTTAAATATTCTGTGTGCATGACAACTAGGACAGGTATATTATAAATTGTGAAATTCATGTCCCTGGGGTCATGTATGGGGCCACACCCAGAGGTCAAAGTTCATCACATTAAAAAATTCACATTTTTATCTTCTTCTGATGAAGTACAAAGCCAATTTCAAACAAGCTTGGTGAAAAGTATCATTTGGTAATAGTTATTCTGATTTGTAAAAATTAAAAGGCTGGGGGGTCAGGGGGCCCTTAAAATGAGGACCAAAAGGGGGTAATTTTTGGTAATTTTTAAATATTTCATCTTCTTCTCAAGAACTACTGGGGGGATTTCAACCAAACTTGGTAGAAAGCATCATTGGGGGATGCCAATTCAAGTTTGTGAAAATTGGGGTTCTGGGGGTCATAACAGCCCAAATAGGGGGCAAAAAGGGTAATTTTTGGTACTTCTTTAAAAATCTTCTTCTAATAAACCGTTAATGCCAGAGCTTAAATATTCTGTGTGCATGACAACTAGGACAGGTATATTATAAATTGTGAAATTCATGTCCCTGGGGTCATTTATGGGGCCACACACTGAGGTCAAAGTTCATCATGTTAAAAAAATCACATTTTCATCTTCTTCTGATGAAGTACTAAGCCAATTTCAAACTAACTTGGTGAAAAGCATCATTGGGTACTGATTAACCAAACTTAACAGGGATGTTCCTTGCACAATCCTCTTCCAAACTGCTAAAAATAATTTTGTTCCATGAACTCTGGTTGCTATGGAAACAAAATTAATTTCTAACAGAAATTTTGATTGCAAAATTCTTTAAAACTACTTGGTAGATTCTAATCAAATTTCACATGAATGTTCCTTTGGTGGACCTTTTTCTAATTCTTTCAAACAAAATCACTTGTCTTGATGCTCTTTTACTCAGGTGACCGTTAAGGCCCACTGGGCCTCTTGTTATATGTATTTCCAGTGGCAAGGCCATTCCAACAGTATAAATTCATTTGTCAATTTGGATTTTTTAAAAAAAAAAATCAGTTGAAGGCACATTCATAATATGCAAGCACATCTTGTTACAATCTAGAGTGAAATTCCTCTGTTTCTAGATAGGAATTAGTTTGACTTTCTATGTCTGTGACAGGCAACAGGCACTTTGTTTTTTCACTTATTTTCCATATTACCACTTTAAGGGCTTCAAAATTTTAATATTTGTTTGGGATGCCCTTTGTCTATATGAGATTAGGTATGGATAGGACTTTAAACTCATTACCACAAGGCAGATTTTTAGACTGGTCCAAATTAAAGAAATGCAGCCAATTTTTGAAAGTGTGATTGAAAGATAAATGTCATTGAGAAGAAAGCAGAAATTACTTGTTACAAGCAATTTCTCTTTTTCTTAAAATGTTTTCCAAAGCTTTATTTCTTCAGTATAAAAGTGCTGAATTAAGTGGGAATGGTTTAAACCCTTTTCATTCTTGAATTTTATTTTGCAGATAAAGATTGTAAAGAATGTTGCAGGAAACCTGCAACAAGCTATTGTGCCAAATGTGATTGTAATATGTGTGCTGGCTGTTTTCAAAAGGTGAGATTATACCGTTCAGTATAAAATAGAGGGTAATTGCAAGGTGTTAAGTGCCTCCATATTATAAACATATATGAAACAGTCTTGTAATAACCACATGATACAGATTCAGTTTTTTATACAGTAAACTTTGCATATTCAATTTTCAAGGCTTTACAATGAATGTTTATATTAACCCATTCCAACTCGATCCCTCCTTTTTACGCCCTTCAAGAAAAAAGCTTTGGAAACATTGTGGAAATGTTGAAATTGCTTGTATCAAGCAATTTCTATATTATCAACAATGTTTTCTATCCAAAAAGGTGAAAAAATTTAAAATTCCATCAACTTGAAATTGTCGTCTGCATCTTCTTTCAATTTGGACCAGCCTAAAACTTTGCCATTGGGAATGGGTTAAGATGATAATTGTTTGTTTTCCATATAAGGTCAACTTATCTTTAATTAAATGAGTAGTAAAAGCTGTTACAGAGATGCAAAGTAAGAAAAAAAACTTTGTAAGTTGAAGATTTATAGATCATATATGAACGAAAATAATTCTTCCCCCCCCCCCAAAAAAAAACATAATAAAGACAGTATCTCATGAAAATACATAATTTTTGTATCTGCATTGCTGCAAGATCTAATGACCTCATCAATGAAATTTCATGGGTGTATAGGTCTTACCAAGGGGGATTGCAGTGCACAAGAACCATAACTCTACCTGGCCTATTTTTTGAATTATTGCCCTTTGTTGTTTTTCATACTTGAATCTTGTTCGTTATCTCTAATAGTATAATAGCGAGAATCATGAAATTTCATGGATGGATAGAGCTCACCAAGAGGGAGTGCAGTGTACTAGAACCGTAACTCTACCTAGCCTATTTTTTGAGTTATTGCCCTTTGTTGTTCTTCATACTTGAATCTTGTCCGGAGTATATCTCTAAAAGTATAATAGCTAGAATCATGAAATTTCATTGATGGATAGAGCTCACCAAGTGGGAGTGCAGTGTACAAGAACCATAACTCTACCTAGCGTATATTTTGAGTCATTGTCCTTTGTTGTTTTTCATACTTTGACAAAAAATATTCATTCAAAATAACCTCAGTTCTATTCAAACCCCAGTTAATATTAAGCAGTGTGATGGGCTTATCTTGTGACAATTTGGCACCTTGTTGTATCTGCATTGCTGCAAGATCTAATGACCTCATCAATGACTTTCTCCTGCATAATTCATTCTCGAAATATGATTTTTTTCAGAATTTCATCAAGTTGAAATTGTAGTCTCTGACTTCTTTCAATTTGGACTAGTCTAACATTTTGATGTCTGTTAATGGGATAGTTTTTGTTCAGTAGAGCAAAAGCCACAAAATAGGAGGGAAATCTACCCCAACAGTAAGTTATTCACTTTATCCATTTCCCTGTTGTAATAGTATCAGCTTAATAATTGACCAAAAATTCTTGATACTTGATTGAAAAGTGCTCAAGAATTTGGTTCAAATATTTAACACACAAAAATAGAGAGGCCTTTCCTGTAATGATGTGTTTCACAGATCTGGTTTCCAATAAAATATTTTTAATTATAGGTTCATAGCCTGTCAAAAACCTTACAGAGCCATAAGTCCCTTCCTCTCCCAGATGAAAGGTAGGTAATATATAGTTAAACTTCAGTGGCTCAAACAAGTCAAGGACTGGCTTATTTGAGATTTCGGAAGTTTGATCCGAAAATCAGATAAGGCACTTTCATTTGTCCACGGTAGGTATTGTCTAAAAAATGCTCACTTACTTGCTTGACCAGTTTTGAATTTCCTAGAATCCAACGTATGTTTTCAAACCTTTCTATGAAAAATTTACCAATGTTTTTTAAAAAAATGACAAAATTAATTGCACTTAACAAGCATATGTTTACTTTGTTTTCAATGTTCATTGTATAAATCATGGTTACGTTTGCGGTCTAAGTTGTAAATTTCAGAACTCTAACATAAAGCATTAAAAATACTACACCTATTTTGTCAACAGGTTATGTTATCTGAAAACAGGCAGAATGCATTTCAAGCGCACCACATGCCATAAACTTTCTTTTCAAGAGTATTGGCAACCATCGATAATTGTGGTCCTTGGCGTTGTAGGGCTTAAAGATTTTATCATCAGATTCCAAAGGTGTTTTGGAGTTGGTATGAAAAATTCTCCAATGAAATGCATGTCTTAGATATTGTTGTTGATGAATGTGCAAACAATTAATTACCAGGTATAGTTTAAAAAAATGTATTTTTTGCGGAACAGTTTATTATAACACATGGTGCATCATCTGCAAATAAGTTGTCATAAACAAATTAACAGGTCGAATGTGTGAAAATTCATTAGACATGTTGGTTTATGATTGTCTGCCAATCATTGGTTAAAGATGAAATTTATAGTGATTTGTAGTTCAGGACTTTGAAAAGAGTTTGAAAGTTTGACTTTTGAGTTGTACAGAGGTCAAACACTATGAATCATGAACACATTTTTTTGCTGGGTCTAAGTTTTTGATTGAAATTTCTGTTGAGTTCAAGAATTCCCTTGTTTGTGTAAATGAAATTTGACTGTATTTTACCTGATTGTAGAAAATGCTGTACACACTCTACACAAACGTTACACCTTGAGAAAAAAATTACTGTCGTTAGTTGTCTTTTAGGACGGGTGATCAGTCATATATGTAATTTCTTTGGTAGCTGTATATGCCAACACATTATGTATTTATGTATATGGCAGTTTCCATTGAATAACACTCCAAAGATAATAACAGCTTATTATACTCACCAAAATATATTTTGGGGGTATATAGGAGTCAGCTTGTCGGTCGGTCGGTCAGTCCGTCTGTCTGCTCAAATTCTTGGCAACCATTGCACGGATTTGATTCAAACTTCACTGATATAATCAGTATCAAGCAGAGATGTGCATATTCCATTTTGGTTAGGGTCCATTGATTTTTGACGGAGTAATGGCCCTTTGGTGACAAATCGTGTCCGCTCAATTTCTCAGCAACAATTGGACAGATTTGATATAAATTTCATAGAAAGACTGGGTATAAGTCAGACATATCCTATTTTGGTTATGGTTCATTGATTTTTGACTAAGTTAATGTCCTTTAATTAAAAAATCTGTTTTTTCTTATGGCCCCTTGGGAGATAGCACTTGTACATGGACAAGTGCTGTTGGGGGGTATTAGTCCATTTTGCAACAATGGCTAGTTTAACCTGTAGTTATGACATTTCAGCTGCATGTCAACAATCCAGAAGGGTCGTATAATGTTAGAACTGGTCGTCTGTCCGTCTGTCCGTCCTTCCATAAGCAATTTTTGTGTGTGCAACTCCTCCTAAATATCCATGGGAATTAGCTGAAACTTGGCACAATTACTCCCTATGATGTCTAGTTGTCTAGATGTCTAGTTGTGCACAAGACCTTTGAAAATTCAAATAGCTCCAGTCATTCTTTAGTTATCTTGAATTATCTGCTCTTGCTCTTGAATTGATCGAAAATCACTGTTTTGTGTGCACAACGCCTCCAACAAAAATAAACATGTCGTAACTACAGCTTGAATAAGCTGTAGTCACATTGTTAAACCCGTTATCCCACAATCTTGCTTTTGAGGCTCCCCAAACATGTTAAGGAAAACAAGCTGGAAAATAAAGAAATTGCTTGTTACAAGCAATATTACATGCTGTTTTTACCAAAAGACAGAACTCTCTAACTTTGTGTTGTCTGTTTGCCATAATGTTTTCTATTTGAAAAGATAAGGACTACATAAAATTGTTTTCTGTAACTCTTTTGACTTTTGACCAGTCTGGTATTGGGTCAACCCAATCCCTCACAACTCTGTTTTTTGATGCCCTCAGTAAAAAGCTTTGGGAAACATAGTTAACAATAAAGAAATGGCTTGTAACAAGCAATTTCTTCAATGTTCATTATGTATTTTACCCTAAAATGCAAACAATTTTTCAAACTTCACCCATCAAGTATAACAATTGCTAAAAAGAAATTGCATTTAAAATTTCATATACTTTATATTGTTCACTGCACACTCTTTCAATTAGGACAAGTCTAAAATTTTGCTGTCTGGTAAAAGGTTAAACTCTGGACATGCCTTTCAACCCTTCCCTGGACAACCCGGGGTTTTACGTCACTGTGATTTTATACTTGAGAAAACATTGTGGAAAAAGGAGAAATTGCTTATAACAAGCAATTTCTCTTTTCCCCACAAAATTTTCTACCACATAGGATGGTCAGATTTCAAATTGCATGCATTTTTCATTGTCGTCTGCAACCTCTTCAAATTGGACCAGTCTAAAATTTCATGAAACAGGAAAGGGTTAAAAGCTTGCATCAAATAAGGTTGTCTCTATTTTCAGCCAGTTGGAAGTATCACAAATGTGTAAGGACCATGAGACTAGACCACTGGAATATTTCTGTGAGGATGATGGAACAATAATCTGTTCTAGATGTGTGATAGTTGGCTCCCATAAAGGTCATAATATCTCATCCATTGAGGACAAGGTATTGGCCTACCACCTGTATCATTTCTCTATCTTTTTCAAACAAAATATTAACAATAAAAGTAGTATGAACAGCCGCCACAACACAATCAGGTATATTGACATGCTTAACCCATTCCCACACAAAAATAATTAGACTGGCCCTAAATGATAGAAACTTCAGTTGATAATGTTAAGTTTGTGAAAATTGATAAAAATCTTTGTCTGTTTTGCTTGAAAATATTGTGAATACTTAAGAAATTGCTTGTAACAGGCAATTTCTTCATTTTAGACAATGTTTTCCAAAGCTTTTTAGCTCTCTTTCATGCAAGGTGCTCAATGGTGAACTTTGGGATACTTTATTGTCCATGATGCGTCATGCCTCATCAACAATTTAGTGTTGCCACCTTGCTGGTCACAAATTTTGCTCAATTTTTCAGTGGGTAGGGCTAGTCATTCTTCAATTGTGAGATAGTGTTATTAAGGTCAACTTTGTGACAAAAAAAAATTAGAACTGGTTCAAATTGAAATTTCATCAGATGATAATTGATTCCAAAATAAAATCCTAGATAATTTTTTAAACAGTATTTACCCATTCCCACACAGTATTGTTTTCAAGAAAAAAGTTAGGAAAAATGTACTACATGAACATTTGTTACAAAAATTTCTTCATTTTTCACAGTGTTCTCTTTCTGAAGTGGCAAGGATTATTTTGAATATCAGCTTGTAAAAATGTCATCTGCATCTTCTTTCAATTTAGACCAGTCTAAAATTTTCTGGTTTGGTAATGGATTAACTCCTTTATCTTTTATTATAGAATAGACTGATTGTAAATGAAATGGAGCCCAACCTTCAGATGGCAAACCATGTCTTCAGACGGCTTAAGAGAATAGATAAGGTAGGTAAATAAAGGATGATGAATAAATGGGTATTAAATACTGAATTTTGTAATCAAGTCATCTATAAATGTGAATACTAGACATCTGTTGTAGATGACATTTGTTAAACTTGGTATCTAATCACTACATAGCCACAGGTGACATTTTACCTTTGCCATGTGTTTATCTGTTGTTGATGACAAGTTTTATAAGTTGTGTTTCTATTGAACACAGATGATTTATTCTGTTCATGAAATGACCTACAACTTTGAGATCAATTTTCAAGTTGTTTTACAGCTAAAATAATTTCACAAAACATAATGCTGTATATATGACCTGCAGCAAAGATAAACAACAACAACAAAAAACCAACCCAGTGAATTATTTGATATTACATGGGTTATAATACACTACTGAAATAACTTATAAAATTTGGCTTAACCCATTGCCAGACAGCAAAATTTTAGACCAGTCCATTAATTCAAGGAAGTTGCAGTCAACAATTTTAAGTCATTGCAGGGCTTTTTTTCCAGAAATTTGGAAAATGCCTTAGCCTGTTAGTTTTGGGAAATTTTTGCACAGTTTCCAGAAAAATTTGGTAATTTGAGTTTATTAAAAGAAAGTTATAAAAGTAAGATTCATGCATCATTTTCAAGATTCAGTGATAAATAACTACATTTAAGGGTCTTATCAGTAATAAAATGAATAGAAATATTAAACAAAACAAATTTTGAAGAAAATAAATCCATATGAATAAAAAATAAGCTGTAATTTCTCTGCCACAAGTGGGAAAAAAGAGCCTTTTATAGGCCCCTGTTAAAGAAAGAAAAAAAGCCCTGCGATGAAATCTTTAAAATTATTGTCTTTTTAGGTAGAAAACTTTGTGAATAATGAAGAAATTATTGAAGTTAACCAATTTCTAGACATCAAATTTCAGACTGGTTCAAATGGAAAGGAGTTAAAAAATTTTGATATTTTTTTACTTTCTGGATAGAGATTTTTCATCTTTCTTGGTAGAAAATATTGTGGAATATGGAGAAATAGCAATGTTTTCCATATTGTTTTTCTTCAGGGGCGTCAAAAATCATCATTGTGTGGGAATGATGTTAGAAAGAAAGAAATTTCAAAAAGTAAATTTGATTTTTGTGACCAGTGGGATCATTGTACCTGTAATGACAATTTTAAAAACAGGGAATATCATAAACAATATATTTCATCCATTTGTCGCAAATATTTAGATAATATTATAAAACTTCAAATTTGTATCACATATCCTCTCTAAAATTACATCATTATACCCCCACCTTAGAAGTAGAGGGGGGCATATTGAATTCACCATGTCTGTCCATATATCTGTCTATAGATTTTTCATTTCTCTTCTATAACTCAAGAACCAATGGGCCCCTACCGATATACGGAGTTCTCCCGAAAATTGCCCTTTAATTAACTCCCTTGATTCTACTGGGTAGTGCCGGTTTAAATTTCAACAAAGAGTATATAAGGGCTGAGACTAAAAGCGTCTGTTTTGGAGAGAATTAATTATTTTTTCGGTATTTCACACAAGACGACAAGGGAGGGGGTGGAACAAAAGTATTGCGACAAAAGGAGTATTTTTACAAGGAACTTCTCCAAATCTGAGCGATCCGTTATTTTTGATACAAATGGATTTTAATATTTCGTCTGTATCCTATTTCGTTCTGAGATTTTTTTATCTACAAAGGTTTAAATGGCAAGTTAATCTTAAGAATTATCGATGTCCGTCCATAAACTCCTGTTTTAATCCAAGTAACTTACACGTTTTGAGTCGGTATCTTTGATTACGCAATAGTCCTCGGGTGGTATCCGGATATATCTCATAATGATCGGCTATTTGCTTTGATTTTCACACGACTGCCCAGATGTACTTCTTTTGACTAATTAACAAGGGAGTCGGTTGACTTATTTTATTTGGAATTTATCTAGTTCTACAGATTGATTAATGTTTTATCTTTCTGTCCACATATTATATGCAAAATGAGGTGGTTGGGTCCCTAAGTAAAAGTACACTATCAGAGGTTAAATACTCCTAAAAAAAGCAAAGGCGTCCTTTTGTAGGAAATCATTGCGTTTACTTCTTTAACCTTGAAAGACTTATTAAAACAAGGAAACCACACAACAACAATCAAGAATAACAATATTTTGATAAAGAGTACTTTTTAAGCCGATTTTCTCCACATCTCAAAGATCCATTATTTTCGGTACACATGGCTATTAAAATTTCATTTGTATCCTCTTTCGTTCTGAGATTTTTTTTCTGTGAAGGGTTATTTGATAAATCAAATTTAAAAGTTAACGATGTCCTCTCATAAACTGCTGTTTTAATCCAAGTAACTTACACGCTTCTGATCGGTATCTCTGATTGCGTAATAGACCACGGGTGGTATTTTGGATATACACTGGATATTTCTCATAATGATCGGTTATTTGCTTTTGATTTTCACCCGATATTCCCTTATTACAAGTAACAGAGGAAGTCGTTTGCTATTCCCTCTAATTCTAAGGAAATTTCTAGTCTGTACATTTTAAATAGGATTATAAATGCAAGAGAAAAAGGAAATCTATTTTAAAACGCTTCTCATTTAGAAAAAAATGGTAAAAATGTTTAAGTAAGAAAAATCTGGGGAAAAAAATGTTTAAGATAATTTTTTTACAACAAAAAGATTTGAATATTTAGTATATATGTATTGTATCATATATGTCATTGCATGATATATCTCAATATAGTAATAAGAATTTGGTATCAACTATATGGATTAAAACGATCAAAAATATTGTCTTAGTTTAATCTTTGTAACACTTCTTACGGTCATCTCTTTTATATTTCCACTTTTTTATTTCTCACTTTTTCTCAAATACTTAAATACATGAAATGATATATAAAACAATAAATTAAAAAAAAACATTCAGCAGGGTAGAAATACTGTGGAAAAAGAAAGAATTGCAACAAGCATATTTTTTTTCTACAATGCATTCTCAATTTGAAAGCCACAGGGAAGTATAAACCAGGGTTAACCAGAATACATTTTTATATGAAAAATATAAATTTGTGCACACATCTAATATCAGATGCTAAAGCTAGTGCAGGTTGACTGATTAAATTGGTTTACCCATGCCCACACAATGACGCCTTAGGCGCCCCTTAAGAAAAATAATTGGGAAAACATTGTACAAATTGACAAAATTGCTTGTTACAAGCAATTTCTTTATTTTGCCGATGTTTTTTGCCCAGAAAGATGAAAATATCTACAAATTCACAAACCTAAAGTTGTCATGTGCAACTCCTTGAAATTTGGCACAGTCTAATATTTTGCCCTCCGGTTATCGGTTAAACACCACTTTCAACTTTAAATCAGTTAATTACTAAGCATAACTGACATTTCATCTGAGCAACCAGCTGCTCATCCTACTTAGACCTTATCATTTGCCGATTGGTAAGAAATAAATGATATATCTTACTTGCCATTGGTAAGAAAAGAATGATATATCTTGGGAGGACCTACAGAGGCAACAATCATTTCCACAAGCCTACAGACACTTTACAAAGCTTGTTGAGGTTCATGCAATGAAATTCTGATTAAATTTATTTCATATTTATCAATGAAAAGGGTATTTGGTAAATTCCCATGGTCATGAAATGAAGACGTATGGAGAGCTTCTTTGTAACAGTTCCCGTTTGTAAAATGACATATATCTTATAAATTCAAAGCCCCGCTTGACATGTGAAATCATTTTTTATAAAAGGAAATAACGGAATGTATTTCCGTGAGTATCATTGTATTTATTTTGATAAAAATAGCTCTTTTTAGCTCTACTGGCAGAAGGCCACTAGAGCTATAGCGATGGCTTTTTCCCGTCCATGCGTCCGTCCTTCCGTCGTCCGTCCGTTAAACTTTTCCTTGTTTACGCGATAAAGTCCACAGTTTTCATCAGATTCTCTTCAAACTTTCACAGAATGATTGTACCATCATAAGGATCGTTCCTTTAGAAATTGGGTCAGATCCGTCCAGAAACACAGGAAAAGGGGCCTTATGTAAATTTAATTAAAAAATCTTCGTTTACGTGATAAAATCCACAGTTTTCATCGGATTCTCTTCAAACTTTCACAGAATGATTGTACCATCATAAGGATTGTTCCTTTCGAAAATGGGTATGATCCGTCAAGAAACACAGGAAAAGGGGCCTTATGTAAATTTAATTAAAAATTCAATTAAAAATCCTCGTTTACGCGATAGAGTCCACAGTTTTCATCTGATTCTCTTCAAACTTTCTCAGAATGATTGTACCATCATAAGGATCGTTCCTTTCGAAAATGTGTATGATCCATCAAGAAACACGGGAAAAGGGGCCTTATGAAAATTTAATTAAAAAATCCTCGTTTACGCGATAGAGTCCACAGTTCTCATTAGATTCTCTACAAACTTCACAGAATGATTGTACCATCATAAGGATCGTTCCTTTCGAAAATGGGTATGATCCGTCAAGAAACACAGGAAAAGGGGCCTTATGTAAATTTAATTAAAAATTCAATTAAAAATCCTCGTTTACGCGATAGAGTCCACAGTTCTCATCGGATTCTCTTCAAACTTTCACAGAATGATTTTACCATCATAAGGATCATTCCTTTGGAAAATGGGTATGATCAGTCAAGAAACACAGGAAAAGGGGCCTTATGAAAATTTAATTAAAAAATCCTCGTTTTCGAGATAGAGTCCACAGTTTTCATGAGATTCTCTTCAAAATTTCACAGAATGATTGTACCAACATAAGGATCGTTCCGTTTGAAATTTGGTATGATCCGTCAAGAAACATGGGAAAAGGGGCCTTATGAAAATTTAATTAAAATTCCATTAAAAATCCTCGTTTACGTGATAGAGTCCACAGTTTTAATTGGATTCTCTTCAAACTTTCACAGAATGATTGTACCAACATAAGGATTGTTCCTTTCGAAATTGGTTATGATCCGTCAAGAAACATGGAAAAAGGGGCCTTATGAAAATTCAATTAAAACTCCATTAAAAATCCTCATTTACAGGATAGAGTCTTCAGTTTTCATCGGATTCTCTTCAAACTTTCTCAGAATGATTTTACAATCATAAGGATGGTTCCTTTCGAAAATGGGTCTGATATGTCATGAAACAGGAAAAGGGGCCATACGAAAATTTAATTAAAAAATTCTTGTTAAAACTCTAGAGTCCACAGTTTTCATCAGATTGTATTTAAACTTTCACAGAATAATTGTACCATCATAAGGATTGTTCCTTTGGGAATTTGGTCAGATCCATCTTGAAACATGGGAAAAGTGGTCTTATGAAAATTTAATCCAAAAATATTTAAGAAATACTCTTTAACACTCAATAGTTTTCATCGGATTCCCTTCAAACTTTCACAGAATGATTGTACTATCATAAGGATTATTCCTTTTGAAATTTGGTATGATCCTTCAAGAAACACAGGACAAAGGGGCCTTATGAAATGTTTAATAAAAAATTCTCATTAATAATCTAGAGCCAACAATTTACAACGGATTCTCTTCAAACTTTCACAGAATGATTGTACCATCATAAGGATTGTACCTTTTGGTATCGGATATGATTCCTTAAGAAACATAGGAAAAGGGGCCTTATTAAAATTTAATTCAAAGATCATTGTTAACACTCTAGAGTCCACAGTTTTCATCTGATTGACTTTAAACTTTCACAGAATGATTGTACCATCATAAGAATTGTTCCTTTCAAAATTTGGTATGATCAGTCAAGGACCACGGGAAAATGGGGCCCGATTAAAACTGGATTGAAAAAGTCCTCGTAGACACAATAGAGTCCATAGTTTTCAACAAATTCTCTTCAAACATTCCCAGAATGATTATTACATTATGTGGATTGTTCCTTTCGGAAGTAGGTTTGATCCATCAAGTTTCATGGGAAAAGGGGCCCTATGAAAATTTATTAAAAAAAATCTTAGTTAACACGTAATGGCCCTAGATTTCACCTGATTGACTTCAAACTTTCACATAATGATTGTACCATCATAAGGATTGTTCCTTTCAAATTGGGTCTGATCCATTGAGAAACATAGGAAAAGGGGCCTTAGGAAAATTCAATTTAAAAAATCTTAATTAATGCTTGTAAGTCCACAGATGAGATGGGGTTGTCTTTATACTCAAACAGAATAATTATACTTTTGTAAGAAGAGTTTTTCTTTGGAATTGGTTCAGATCCATCAAGTAACATGGGAAAAGGGGCTATATGAAAATTCAATTCATAAAACCCTGTTAACACAATAAAGCCCACAGCTTTGATCAGATTTTGTTGAAACTTTCACAGAATGATTGGAAGGTCATAACTATCATTCTTTTCTCATAAGTCCAGAGCTTTCATCGGATTTTCTTCAAACATTCACAGAATAATTGTACAATAATAATGATTGTTGATGTTTGCATTAGACCTGATCCGTCAAGTATCACAGGAAAAGGAGCATTATGAAATTTAATTTTAAAATCATTGTACCACAATAAAGTCAACAGTTTTCATCAGATTCTGTTAAAACTTTCACAGAATGATTATTCCATCATGAGGATTGTTTCTTTTCAAATTAGGCGTGATATATCTAGTATCGTGGGAAAAGGGGCCTTTTGAGAATTTTATCTATAATCCTTGTAACCAAATCCAGAGCTTTCATTGGATTTTATTCAAACCTTCACAGAATCATTGTACAATAATCATGATTGTTGATGCTGACATGAGACCTGATCCTTCAAGTATCACAGGAAAAGGAGCCTTATGAAAATTTTATTTTAAAAATTTGACACCAAAATAAAGTCTGCAGTTTTCAACAGATTCTGTTCAAACTTTCACGGAATGTTTGTACCATCATAAGGATTGTTTCTTTCTACATTGGGCCTGATCTGTCTAGTATCATAGGAAAAGGGGCTGTATGAAAAATTATTACCAAATCCTCATAAACACAACAATGCCCTCAGTCTTTATCAGAATCTCTTCAAACTTTAATAGAATGATTGTACCATCATTTGGATTGTTCCTTTGTAAATTAGGTCTGATTGGTTAAGTGACACAAGAAAAGGGACCTTATAAAATTTTTATTACAAAACATAATTATTACAATAAAGTCCTCAGTCTTTATCATTTTCTTCAAACTATCATTAGAATTGTTCCTTTGTACATTGGGTCTGATTTGTTAAGTTTCACGGAAAAAGGGGCCTTATGAAAATTTAGTTACAAAAATTCTTGACACAATTCAGTCCACTGTTTTCATTGATTCTCTCTAACTTTTAAAGAATGATTGTACCTTCATTAGAATTGTTCCTTTTGAAATTTGGTTTGTTCTGTAAAGTAACATGAGAAAAGGGGCCCTCTGAAGATTTAATTATAAACTCATTAACACAATAAATTCCACAGATTAAACAGATTGATCGTACCATCATTCAGTCATAGCGCAGTTGGTAGCGCGTCAGACTCTCAATCTAGAGGTCCCGGGTTCGATTCCCGACGGCGGCACTCATCCTTTCCGACTACTTGTCTCTCACCAATGGGTCGATAATCGTAGACCTATGTGGGATAGCAGCTGGAGGCTAGGAAAGGATGTTATGGTAGTACTGGTGTGAGAAATACCAGGATTCCGTTGTTAGGTGCTCCAGCCGCCGCGATATAACTGAAAGATTGTTAAAAGCGGCGTAAAACCCCATTCAAATAAATAAATGTACCATCATTCCAATTGTTGATTTTGACAGTAGATCTGACTATAGCAAGGGTCACATAAAAAGGGGCCTTATGAAAAACTCTCTTAAATATTCTAGTTAACACAATGATGTCCCTTGATTTCACCGGATTCACTTCAAAATTTCACAGAATGATTGTACAAATACTTAGATGGTTCTTTTCAGAACTGGGTACAATCCATCAATTATCATGTAAAAAGGGGACATATGATTTTTTTTTAAACATTCTAGTAAACATAATGATTTCCCAATATTTCATCGGATTCACTTTTAACTTTCATAGAATGATAAAACCAACAGTAAAATATCACGGGAAAAGGGGCCTTATGAGAACTTGAATTTAATATCTTTGTTAACACAATAAAGTCAACAGTTTTATTGGATTCTCTTCAAAGATGCATGGAATAATTGTGGCATTCAAAACACAGGAAAAGGGGCCTTACAGATTATCATTCAAAACATTCTTGTGTATGTGATGAAGATCACAATCATTAGCAAGTTGTCTTTTAAATTTCACAGGACAATTGTCGGGTTGTAAGGAAAGTTCCTTTTGGAATGAAATTGATCCATCAGAAAACACAGGAAAAGGGGCCTTATTGATTTTCATTCAAAACAATCCTGTTTATGTGATTAAGTCCACAATTATTGTCATAAGGTAACTTTCTTTTGGAAATGGAGTGGATCCGTCATGAAACATGGGAAAAGGGGCCTTGAGGATTGTTGCTAAAAATGATAAAGGGGATAAAGCCCCCTTTTTTTTCTTTATGCATTCTTCTTTGAGCAATTAACTTCCTTAAATATCAGATTTCTTTAACGGAAAACTTGATAACCAGTAGAGCTTCTCAGGCCCTCATGGGCCTCTTGTTATGGTAATTAATACATATATCCGGAATTAGGGTATATCCGAAAAATACACTTTCATACCGGCTCATTTGCGATTATAAACACATAAAACGTTACTTAGCTTTAAAAATTAAGCTCAGCTGTTAAAATAAAGTAGTCTCTAGATCATCTAGGGTTTCAACATTGATGACACATAGTAAGAGCTGGCAACAACCTGTTAATGTTTTTGATACCGATAGTATCGATTTTTTCACCGGAACTACCCAAAGATTTAAGGGAGGTCACTCTAATACTAAAACTAAGTAACTGGATATCGGTAGGGGCCCATTGACATATAACCTTGAAACTACATATAAATGTTGCCTGTGACCTAAGGAAGTGCGCAGAGTCTCGCAGGTCAAAAATAAAGGTCACGATTGAACTTTTGTTCAAACCATTTCTGTTTTTAACTCATAAGCCATTTGACCTAGGACCTTGAAACTTTATATACATGTTGTCCAAGGCTCAGGGAGGTGCAATATTGTTAAGGTCACAATTGATCTTTGGTTGAAAACTGTTTCCGTGCCCTTGATAGTTTGCATGAAACATAAGCAGTTTGACCTCTTTCAAAATAGCTAAAATCATTACTCTTTGGTCCCCAGGGGCGGAGCCTTGAAGTGTGTGTGTTTTTCTTTAGAAAAATATGGAATGATTTAACATCTCCTCCCAAACTATTGGGCCTATTTGAACCAAATGTGGCAGAAAAGTTCCTTAGGGGGTCCTCTTTCACAAAAGCTAAATGAACATTGCTAAAATTTGGACTTCCGGATCCCAAGGTACAAAGCCTATATATATCAAGTATGGGCTATGCCCACTTGTTTAATAATCCTAGCCTTGAAATTGAATTTAATCATTTCTACGAAAGAGCCTTTATTTCGGGTGAGCACACCAGGGCCCTCTTGTTTTTGGGTCAAGTAGGTCAAAGGTCAAAGTTACAATTGAATTTTATGTGTAGTGTAGGACAAAAGGTCAACTATACTACTTCAATGCCAAAGTGCTGATGGGGTATCAGTCAGTTTTATGACGGTTCTCGTATGGATCATTCTTATGACTTGACTAATGTTCTTCTGACTTGACCAAGTTCCATTTAGATTTAACCAAAACTGTGGCTTCTAGAGAATAAACAACAACAATAGAGTATAAACAACAACAACAACAAAAAAGAAAATAAAGAAATTAAAAAAGTATTTTTAATAACTAGAAGTCTAAACCCATTCCCTCTGAATTGATCATTTTAATGTCACTAAAGAGTAAATTGAGGAAAACATAGATAGACGAGAGGATATTACTTGAAATGAACTAATTTCCCCAATTTCATAAATTTGTCTACCCTAAAAGGCAAGTTGTGACAATGGATTGCCAACTGCAGATTCTTTAATTTTTAGCATATCGAAAGTTTTGTTTACTAGTGGTAATGGGTTTAAGAAATGTCATTCTTTTGGTTCAGAGAAATTTAGTAGAATTGCAAAGTTCAGTAAGGAAAGATAAAGCTTTCCTTTGTTACAACATGTAAATATCACAAGGTGCTGAACATTTTACCAGAAATCTTCCCTTGCAGGATGTAGCAGCATTCTTACCTGATTGTAAGAGGGAGATTGGGCCAGCCCTGGAAGAAGTCAGCAAGTATTTCCAGTATTTGCATGGGTTATTACAAATTAGGGAGAGAAAAGTTCACCAGAAGATCATGGAATCCTTCAAAACTGGAGTTGAACCTATAGAACAACTGGTGGGTACTAGTCATCAGCGCTTAACCCAGTACTAGACTATCATGCTTATTATACCCCCCCCCCCCCCCCCGAAAAAAGCTTTGGAAAACATTGTGGAAATAAAGAAATTGCCCTTAATATGCAATTTTTTTCATTTCAAACAATATTTTCTACTCCAATAGACTATTGATTGGATGAAAAACATGGTTTTAATGGGTGGGGCTAATTCCTTATATCAGAAAGCTTTGAAAATCTTCTTCTCATAAACCATTTGATTGATATGAAGTAAACCTCACGTAAATGATCCTTGGATGATCTTTTATCAGATTCATTCAAAGAATTTTGATTTGATAAAAAATCATGGCTTTAATAGGCGGGGCCAATTTCCATTTATGGTGAAACCTTTAAAGATCTTCTTTTCACAAACCATTGAACTGTTTTCAACCAAAATTTATAGGAATTAACTTTGGGTTATCATATTTCTTCATAGAATTTTGATCAGATGAAAAACATGGCTTTAACCCATAGGGGTGAAACAATACAGTAATAAGTGTATTGCAATATACACTTCACAGTGAAGGTATAAATACTTCCTCAAAGTGAATTTAAAGACAAGTGGAAAACTAATGAATTCCCCTTTTAACTCTGAAATTATTTCAAATTAATGAAGTTAATGAATAGTTTTGTATGCAATTCTTTGCATGAATGAATAAAAGCAATAGTATTTAAGTTCAAACTGAAATTGACAGATAATTCTACACTGACATTCAGTAAAATGACCTTATGACAAAACAACAGTTATTGAGTTGCAGATAAAGGCATATTCTCTTTTACGAAATTTGAAATGTCAACTTTGTCAGAATCCAAAGATGCCATCTGTGTTAGTGAATATCACAATCAATCCTGAAGACTTGCTCAGAGTGCACATTTGAATGCAACATGCAGTCTGTCACGGCAAGCATGATTTATAACGATCTCTTGAGAAACTCATTTTCTATCAAGAAGAAAACATGCCTATACAGCCCTTTTGCCGTCAGGTTATTTAACAGTTCAAATTTATCCGCTGTGTGACGATAAATGTCTGCCATGATGGTACTCTAGGTTTTAAAAGCAGCCCTCTTTCCGAAATTCGGAAGAGTAAAATTTTCCCCATTTACCTATTTTGTTTAACCCTTCCTGTTTTTCAAAATCTTAGAGCTGTCCAAATTCAAAGGTTTTGCAGACGAAAATTCAATGTTGATTTAATTTGAAGAATAATCATTCAGGGTTGGAAATATTGTGGAAAAAGAAGAAATTGCTTGTTAGAAGAATGGGGGAGAACTAATTTATTTTTATATGGGATATATTCTGAGAAATTTGAAAATCTTCTGATGAGAAACCTTTGAGGGATTTCAACCAAATATCGCAAGAGTTAACCTCAGCTGACTCTTTGTCAGATTCCTTCATAAAAATTTGATCTTTTGAAAAACATGGCTTTTATTGTCATGGCTTTTGTCCATATTTGGTGAGTGAAATTTTTTTAAATACCTTTTCATCTAAGTTAGTAAATGAATTTTACATAACCCAACTTGACTATTGTATACCAATGAAAACTTTGAAATGCTTCTCCATAAATATTTTAAAGATTTTAGTGACCAGATTTATTTGCCAGGTATGGTAAATACGATTCAGTTTATATTGAATTCCTGAAAATACCATTTTGATTGATTTCAAATAGATTTCAAAGGCATTATACTTTGAAGACCCTTTATTGGATTTCCTCGATGAATTTGATTGGATCAAGATCATGGCTTTTCAATGGGGGAGAACTAATTTATTTTTATATGGGATATATTCTGAGAAATTTGAAAATCTTCTGATGAGAAACCTTTGAGGGATTTCAACCAAATATCGCAAGAGTTATCCTCAGCTGACTCTTTGTCAGATTCCTTCATAAAAATTTGATCTTTTGAAAAACATGGCTTTTATTGTCATGGCTTTTGTCCATATTTGGTGAGTGAATTTTTATACGCCCGTCGAAGACGGGACGTATTATGGGATCACCCGTGGTGTCCTGGCGTCCGGGCGTCCGGTCGTCCGGGCGTCCGGTTGTCCGGGCGGTGTCCTCTTCTTTGTCCGGAGCATAACTCTCTCACCGTAAGTCCGATTGACTTTAAACTTGGCAGTTATATTCTTCTCATCAATACGGAGTGCAGTGCGCAATAACCATAACTCTACCTGGCCTATTTTTTGAGTTATTGCCCTTTGTTGTTTTTCATACTTGAATCTTGTCCGGAGTATATCTCTGAAAGTATTATAGCTAGGATCATGAAACTTCATGGGTGTATAGATCTCACCAAGGGGAAGTGCAGTGCACAAGAACCATAACCCTACCTGGCCTATTTTTTGAGTTATTGCCCTTTGTTGTTTTTCATACTTGAATCTTGTCCAGAGTATATCTCTAAAAGTATTATAGCTAGGATCATGAAACTTCATGGGTGTATAGATCTCACCAAGGGGGGGTGCAGTGCACAAGAACCATAACTCTATCTGGCCTATTTTTTGAGTTATTGCCCTTTGTTGTTTTTCATACTTGAATCTTGTCCGGAGTATATTTCTAAAAGTATAATAGCTATAATCATGAAATTTAATGTATAGATAGAGCTCAACAAGTAGGAGTGCAGTGTACAAGAACCATAACTCTACCAAGCCTATTTTTTGAGTTATTGCCCTTTGTTGTTTTTCATACTTAAAACTTGTCCGGAGTATATCTCGAAAAGTATCATAGCTAGGATCATGAAACTTCATGGGTGTATAGATCTTACCAAGGGGGGTGCAGTGTACAAGAACCATAACTCTACCTAGCCTATTTTTTGAGTTATTGCCCTTTGTTGTTTTTCATACTTGAATCTTGTCCAGAGTATATCTCTAAAATTATAATAGCTAGAACCATGAAATTTTATGGATGGATAGAGCTCACAAAGTTGGAGTGCAGTGTACAAGAACCATAACTCAACCTAGCCTATTTTTGAGTTATTGCCCTTTGTTGTTTTTTCATACTTGAATCTTGTCCGAAGTATATCTCTAAAAGTATTATAGCTAGGATCATGAAACTTCATGGGTGTATAGATCTCACCAAGGGGGAGTGCAGTGCACAAGAACCATAACTCTACCTGGCCTATTTTTTGAGTTATTGCCCTTTGTTGTTTTTCATTCATGAATCTTGTCCAGAGTATATCTCTAAAAGTATAATAGCTAGAATCATGAAACTTCATGGATGGATAGAGCTCACCAAGTGGGAGTGCAGTGTACAAGAACCATAACTCTACCTAGCGTATATTTTGAGATATTGCCCTTTGTTGTTTTTCATACTTTGTTTGACAAAAAAAATTAATTCAAAATAACCTCAGTTCTATTCAAACCCCCAGTTAATATTAAGCAGTGTGACGGGCGTATCTTGTGACAATTTGGCACCTTGTTTTTAAATACCTTTTCATCTAAGTTAGTAAATGAATTTTACATAACCCAACTTGACTATTGTATACCAATGAAAAATTGAAATGCTTCTCCATAACTATTTTAAAGATTTTAGTGACCAGATTTATTTGCCAGGTATGGTAAATACGATTCAGTTTATATTGAATTCTTGAAAATACCATTTGCACATATCACATTCAGGCCTAAGGAGTATTACAGGTGCTTTAGCACCTAGATCGGTTCAATACGATTAGAAAAAAAGGAAACAAAAGGGGCCATGTGAAAATTTAATTAAAAAATCCTTGTCAATACTCTAGCGTCCACAATTTTGATTAATTCTCTTTGAACTTGTACCGTCATAAGAATTGTTCCTTTTGAAATTGGGTACCGTCATAAGAATCACTCCTTCCGAAATTTGGTCCGATCCGTCAAGAAACACGAAAAAGGGGCCTTATGAAAATTATATTAAAAAATGTAATAAAAATCCTGGATGATTTTACCATCATCATGATTGTTCCATTTGAAATTTGGTTTGTTCTGTCAAGTGTAATGGAAAAGGGGTCGTATGAAAATTCATCTTGAAATCCTTGTTTACACATTGAAGTCCACAGTTTCATAGGATTCTGTTCAAACTTTCTCGGAATGTTTGTACCATCATCAGAATTGTTCTTTTTCAAATTGTGTCTGATCTGTCTAGTTTCACAGGAAAAGGGGCTGTGTGAAAATGTTATTACAAAATCCTCAGTAACACTAGAATAGCCTCAGTCTTAATTAGATTCTCGTCAAACTTTAGTAGAATGTATATACCATTATTTGGATTGTAAATTGGGTTTTACCTTTTAAGTTTCACGAGAGAAAGAGCCTATGAAAATTTTATTGCAAAAATGTTATCACAATTAAGACCTCAGTCTTTATCACTATCTTCAAACTTTCAGAATGATTGAACTATCATTAGGATTGTTCCCTTGTAAATTGGATCTTATTTGTTAAGTTTCATGGGAAAAGGGGCCTATGAAAATTATATTACAAAAAATTCTTGAAACAATAAAGTCCACTGTTTTATTGATTCTCTTTAAACTTTTAGAGAATAATTTTACCTTCATTAGAATTGTTCATTTGAAATTTGGTTTGTTCTGTATAGTATCATGGGCAAAGAGGCCCTATGAAAATTTCACTAAAAAATCTTCATTGACACAATGAATTCCACAGATTACATAGATTGATTGTACTAATCATTGATCTTGACAGTGGATCTGATCAGTCAAGTATCACACAAAAAAGAGCCTTTTAAAAAACTTATTTAAATATTCTAATTAACACAATAATGTCCCCAGATTTCACCAGATTCACTTCAATCTTTCAAACATGATTGTACAATCATAATGGTGGTTTCAGAATTTATAATCTGTCATGTGTCATTTAAAAAGGGGCCCTATAAAGATTTTAATTAAATATTTTAGGTAACGCAATGATGTCCTCACATTTCATTGGATTCACTTTAAACTTTTACAGAATGATAAAACCATCTTTTGGATGTTTATTTTTTTCTAATTGGATCTAATCAGTCAAGAACCATGAGACCTTATTGAATTTCTATTACAAAATAAAGTACATAGTTTTCATCAAATTCTCAAAATTTCATAGAATGATTGTTAGATCCTAAGGATTGATTCTTCATAAAATGGGTAAGGTCACAGAAAAAGGGGCCTTCTGAGAACTTGATTGAAATATCCTTGTTAACACAAAACAGCCCAAAGTTTGTATCTGAATCTCGTCAAAAATGCATGGAATAATTCTGGCATTGGAAACAAAGGAAAAGGAGCCTTCGGGTTATCATTCATTCTTGTGAATGTGGTGAAGTCCACAATTATTATCAGATTGTCTTTAAAATTTCACAGGACAATTGTAGAGTTATAAGGAAAGTTTCTTTATGAAAAAAAGTGGATCCATCAGAAAACACAGGAAAAGGGGCCTTATGGATGTTCACTCAAAACAATTCCTGACTACCTGATAAAGTCCACAAATGTTATTGGATTCTGTTGAAAATTTCACAGGATGATTGTAGGAACATTAGGAAACTTTCTTTTGGAAATGAAGTTGATATGTAATGAAACACTGGAAAAGGGGCCTAAAGGACTGTTTCTCAAAATGATAAATGGGATAAAGTCCAATGTGTTATTTTCATCATAAGCATTTTTCTTCATGCAATTAACTTCCTTAGATATAAGATTGCTTTAAAAGATAACATGATAGCCAGTAGAGCATCAAGGGCCTCTTGTTAGCTCTACTGGCCAAAGGCTTTTTCCCGTCCGGCGTCCCTTCGGCGTCCGTCAGTTAAACTTTTCCTTGTTTACATTCTAGAGTCCACAGTTTTCATCGAATTCGCTTCAACTTTCACAGAATGATTGTACCATCATAAGGATCATTCCTTTCGAAATTGGGTATGATCCGTCAAGAAACATGGGAAAAGGGGCCTTATGAAAATTTAATGAAAATTTCCATTAAAAAACCTGGTTAATACTCTAGTCTCCAAAATTTTCATCGGATTCAATTAAAACTTTCACTGAATGATTCTACCAAAATAAGGATTGTTCCTTCGAAAACAGGAAAAGGGGCCTTATGAAAATTTGATTAAAAATCCTCTTTAAGACTCTAGAGTCCACAGCTTTCATCAGATTCAATTCAAACTTTCACAGAATGATTTTACCAACATAAGGATTGTTCCTTTTGAAAAGGGGTATGATCTGTCTAGAAACATGGGAAAAGGGGCCTTATGAAAATTTAATTAAAAATTCAATTAAAAATCCTCGTTAATACTATAGAGACCACAGTTTTCATCAGATTCTCTTCAAACTTTCACAGAATGATTGTACAAAAATAAGGATTGTTTCTTTCGAAATTGGGTATGATCCGTCAAGAAGCATGGGAAAAGGGGCCTTATGAAAATTGATTATAAATTCCATTAAAAATCATCGTTAACACTCTAGAGTCCACAGTTTTCATCAGATTCTCTTTAAACTTTATCAGAGTGATTGTACTATCATTAGGATCGCTCCTTTTGAAAACGGGTATGATCCGTCAAGAAACACGGCAAAAGGGGGCTTATTAAAATTTAATTAAAAACTCCTTGTTAACACTCTTGAGTCCACAGTTTTCATCAGATTGTATTCAAACTTTCACAGAATGATTGTACAATCATAAGGATTGTTCCTTTCAGAATTGGGTCAGATCCATCACGAAACACCGGAAAAGGGGCCTAGTGAAAATTTAATGAAAAACCTTTTAAGAAATAAGTTAACATTCTGGAGTCATTAGTTTTCATTGGATTCTCTTCAAACTTTCACAGAATAATTGTACTATCATAAGGATGTTCCTTTCGAAATTGGGTATGATCCGTCAAGAAACACAGGAAAAAGGGCCTTATGAAAATTTAAATAAAGAATTCTCATTAATAATCTAGAGCCAACAATTTTTAACGGATTCTCTTCAAACTTTCACAGAATGATTGTACCATCATAAGGATTGTTCCTTTTAGAATCGGATATGATTCCTCAAGAAACATAGGAAAAAGGGCCTCATTAAAATTTAATTCAAAGATCATTGTTAACACTCTAGAGTCCACAGTTTTCATCTGATTGACTTGAAACTTTCACAGAATGATTGTACCATCATAAGAATTGTTCCTTTCAAAATTTGGTATGATCAGTCAAGGACCACGGGAAAAAGGGGCTTGATAAAAACTGGATTGAAAAAGTCCTCGTAAACACAATAGAGTCCATAGTTTTTAACAAATTCTCTTCAAACATTCCCAGAATGATTATTACATTAAATGGATAGTTCCTTTCGGAAGTAGGTTTGATCCATCAAGTTTCATGGGAAATGGGGCCCTATGAAAATTTAATAAAAAAATCTTAGTTAACACATAATGGCCCTAGATTTCACCTGATTGACTTCAAATTTTCACAGAATGATTGTACCATAATAAGGATTGTTCCTTTCCAATTGGGTCTGATCCATTGAGAAACATAGGAAAAGGGGCCCTTGGAAAATTCAATTTAAAAAATCTTAATTAATGCTTGAAAGTCCACAGATGAGATCGGGTTGTCTTTATACTCAAACAGTATAATTATACTTTTGTAAGAAGAGTTCCCTTTGAAATTGGTTCAGATCCATCAAGTAAAATGGGAAAAGGGGCTATATGAAAATTCAATTAATAAAACCCTGTTAACACAATGAAGCCCACAGCTTTGATCAGATTTTGTTGAAACTTTCACAGAATGATTGGAAGGTCATAACTGTCATTCTTTTCATAACAGGGTTTGAACTGTCAAGAAACACAGGAAAAGGGGCCTCATGAAAATTTCATCTATAAATCCTTGTTACCAAGTCCAGAGCTTTCATCGGATTTTGTTCAAACATCACAGAATAATTGTACTATAATAATGATTGTTGATGTTTGCATTAGACCTGATCTGTCAAGTATCACAGGAAAAGGAGCATTATGAAATTTAATTTTAAAATCATTGTACCACAATAAAGTCAACAGTTTTCATCAGATTCTGTTAAAACTTTCACAGAATGATTATTCAATCATGAGGATTCTTTCTTTTCAAATTAGGCGTGATATATCTAGTATCGTGGGAAAAGGGACCTTTTGAGAATTTTATCTATAATCCTTGTAACCAAGTCCAGAGCTTTCATTAGATTTTCTTCAAACCTTCACAGAATCATTGTACAATAATCACGATTGTTGATGCTGACATGAGACCTGATTCTTCAAGTATCACAGGAAAAGGAGCCTTATGAAAATTTTATTTTTTAAAAACTTTACACCAGGATAAAGTCTGCAGTTTTCATCGGATTCTGTTCAAACTTTCACAGAATGTTTGTACCATCATAAGGATTGTTTCTTTCCAAATTGGCTCTGATATTTCTAGTTTCATAGGAAAAGGGGCTGTATGAAAAGTTATTACCAAATCCTCATAAACACAAAAATGTCCTCAGTCTTTATCAGAATCTCTTAAAACTTTAACCGAATGATTGTACCATCATTTGGATTGTTCCTTTGTAAATTAGGTCTGATTGGTTAAGTGACGCAAGAAAAGGGACCTTATAAAAAATTTATTACAAAACATCATTATTACAATAAAGTCCTCAGTCTTTATCATTTTCTTCAAACTATCATTAGGATTTCTATTTATATTGAATTCTCTCAACTATGCCAGTAATTCTTGTCTTTTTCAACCCTAGTGGAGAACTAATATTATATTTGACTCTTACGGGATTCGAACCTACGCGGATACGACAACGCCGCCTAGCGCTGCAATGTCCGATGTCCTTAACCTCTGCGCTACCGAGACATCCCCCAAAAAAGGATGTTCAAATAGCGCATATAAAGCTTCCCAACATTGCAGCACACTCCGTATAAGGGTTCTATTTTTAGAAATTCTATTCATATTGAATTCTCTTAACTATGGCAGTGACTCTTGTCTTTTTCAACCCTAGTGGAGAACTAATATTATATTTGACTCTTACGGGATTCGATCCTACGCAGATACGACAACGCCGCCTAGCGCTGCAATGTCCAACATCCTTAACCTCTGTGCTACCAAGACATCCCCCCAAAAAGGATGTTCAAATAGCGCATATAAAGCTTCCCGACATTGCAGCACACTCTGTATAAGGGTTCTATTTTTAGAAATTCTATTTATATTGAATTCTTTCATCTACGGCAGTGATTTTGTCTATTTCAACCCTAGTGGAGAACTAATATTATATTTGACTCTTACAGGATTCAAACCTAAGCGGATACGACAACGCCGCCTTAAGCGCTGCAATGTCCGACGTCCTTAACCTCTGCGCTACCGAGACATCCCCAAAAAAAGGATGTTCAAATAGCGCTCCACTATTAGTTCTCCATTAGGGTTGAAAAAGACAAGAGTCACTGCCGTAGTTGAGAGAATTCAATATAAATAGAATTTCTTAAAAATAGAACTTTTATACGGAGTGTGCTGCAATGTTGGGAAGCTTTATATGCGCTATTTGAACATCCTTTTTTTGGGAAAGGGGCCTTGAGGATTGTTGCTCAAAATAATAAAGGGGAAAAGTTTTTTTTTCTTTATGCATTCTTCTTGGAGTAATTAACTTCCTTAAATATCAGATTTCTTTAATGGAAAACTTGATAACCAGTTGAGCGTCTCAGGCCCTCATGTGCTTCTTGTTTTTTGATAGAATTTCAAAAATCTTTACCTATGGGGGGTGGAAATCATTATTGATAACAAACAAATTGTTTAATACAAGCAATTTCTTTATTCTCCACAATTTTTTTCAAAGCTTTTTTTTTTTTTGCGTAGGGTGTGTGTGTGTCACAATACATGATAGTGTGGAAAGGCAAAAAATGAATGTTTCTGATGTGAAAACAACAAAGTGCTTGTCATGGATAACATTTGAACTGATATGATATTTATGCCATCTGGAAAACGACAAATAACCATAAAGTCAAGGTTTTTGATGCCTCTGAGAAAAAGGGCTTTGAAAACATTTTGGAGAATGAAGGCATTGATTATTGGAAGCAATTTCTTCAATACCCACAATGTTTTCTTCCCAAAAAGGCATATACTTTTTAAAATTCATCAACTAAAAATTGCCGTGTGTAACATCTTTGAATTTTGAGCGATATAAAATTTGTTTGTCTGGTAATGGGTTCATTTGTGTTCACTACCTATCAATGTTATCAATGAAGATTACTACCTGAAATCTTTAAGACTCATGTCCATTTTACTACTATTTTTACACCATCCTCTTCAAAGTTTGTAGCCAAGCAAAGCATCTTCATGTGGTACTTTTGCATGAAGAAATGTTCTCAAAAAGCTTAACCTATTACCTCAAAATCTTGGTTTTAAACGACCATCAAGAAAACAAGTTCAGGAAAACATTGTGAAAATTGAAGAAACTTCTAGAAATTAGTAATTTCTGCAGTAATGTTTTTACCACAAAGAATTTTAAAATTTCATTTACTAAAAATTGTCTGCATCTTCTTTGTTTTTAGACTAGTCTAAAATTTTGTTTGGTAATAAATTAAATCTTTTTACTGTTCACTACTACTTAATCTTCTACTTTCAGAGATTAGATCTACAGAAAGAGTACAGGCAGTTAGATTCTACCATTAAAGGTACTTTTGTTATAGCCATCCCAATATTTCCTCTTATGTTTTCTAGTCACTCTAGTTTTGACTCATTACCAGATGACTAAATTTAGGCTTGGTCCTTATTCAAAGATTCTGCAGACAATATAAGTTGTTGAAATTTTATACTGGGAAGAAGACATTGTGGATAGTGAAGAAATTACTAATAACAAGCATTTTTTTCATTTCCCATAATGCAATTCGAAAGCTTTTTACCTGGGGTAGGGGACTTTAAAAAACGTTTTTGTGCGGGAATTGGTTAAATTTTACAAAATAAGCATCTATAAATGAAATAACTTACAAACCAAAACATTTTATAGAAACAGTGAAATTGCTTATTATGAGCTATTTCCCTTGTTCTCTATTTTAAGCTAATCAATTTGTCATTGATCTACAGCGGTTTGGGAGGCAAGGGGACAATGTCCTCATGGTCTACAAAAAGTAGGGCCATTTTACAAAATTGATGGATCACACTAACAAACTAATATAGCTACCATGGCTTTCGAACCAAGGGAACAGTGTCCCCATGGTCTTAAAAATCTGGGGACACTTATAATTCTTTGGAGACAATGGTGCCAAAATGCAGCCTTGGAACATAACTGAGTTTGTGGAATGTTTGTGGAAGGTAGTAAACACAGTTTATTTGTATTATTATCAATATTTTAGCTCACCTGAACACATTTTGCTCAAGGTGAGCTTTTGTGATCATGCTATGATTGGTGTCCATCATGTGTAATTTGTCGTGTGTCATCCGTCAACATCTTGTATGCACTCTAGATGCCACATTTTTGGCTCAAATTCTTCATTTTCATGCCCCCACATCGATAAGATCTGGGGCATATTGTTTTACCGGTGTCCGTCTGTCTGTCCGTCTGTCTGTCTGTCTGCAAAACTTAACCTGCCAACTAAACATTTCCCTATAACTTCAACCCTGATTAAGTTACAATGCTAATATTTGGTATGTAGATAGGTCTCAACAAGGCGCAACTGGGGAAGGTCATTTCATCAAGGTCAAGGTCAAAATTTAACCCTTTACCTGTGTCTTAAGAATTCCTGTTTCGGGGGCATGGTGATTCACAAACACATCTTGTTTGTCATAATGTTTGTCTCCATGAAGTCTCAGTCAAGCTTGATATTGAGTCATATAGGTACAAATTAGGTCATAAGTAATATCTTAGAAAAGCCTTGTTTGTTTTCAAAGGCCACATTATTGGCTATAATATCTTGATATTTGGTCAGAAGGTTTGTCTCTGTGTAATCTCCGTCAAGTTTGATATTGGGTCACATGAGTGAAAACTAGGTCACAAATTCAAATCTTAGAAAAACCTTGTGTGCACTGTAGAAGCCACATTTTTGGCCCAATTATCTTCATTTTTAGTCAGAATATTTGTCTTCATGAATTTTCGGTCAAGTTCGACATCAGGTCATATTTGGTCAAAAACTAGGTCACAAGGTCAAATCTTCGAAAAACCTTGTGTGCACTGTAGAGGCCATGTTTGTGGCTCAACTGTCTATATATTTGGTCTGAATATTAGTGTCCATAAAACATCTGTCAGGTTCAATATTTGGTTAAATGAGGTAAAAAACTAGGTTACTAGGTCAAATCTTACAAAAACCCTGTGTGCACTGTAGAGGCCAAATTTTTAGCTCAAATGTCTTGATTTTTGGTCAGAATATATGTCTTCATAAAATCTCCGTCAAGTTTAATATTTAGGTCACTTGCGGTCAAAAACTTGGTCACTAGGTAAAATCTTTTAGAGCCCTTGTATGCAATCTAGATGCCACATTTTTGACTGAAATGACTTGATATTGATTCAGAATGTTTGTCTTTATAATATATTTATCAAGATTGATATTTGGTCACATAGTGTCAATAACTAGGTCAGATCTGTTGAAAACCTTGTGTGCATTCCAGAGGTCAAATTTAGGGCTCAAATGTCTGAATATTGGGTCAGAATGTTTGTCTTCATAAAATTTTGGTCAAGTTCAATATTGGGTCACATAGGGTAAAAAACTAGTTAACTAGTTCAAATCTTAGAAAAACCTATTGTGCACTCTCAAATGTTTTAATATTTGTTCAGAGTTAAACATCAAGAAATGATTGTTTGCTCTCTTGATGCCACGTATTTAGCCCATTCCGACACAATTCCACTTTTTCCAACCCTGAAAATGCTTATGAAAACATTGTGGGAAATGAAAAAACTACTTGTAACAAGAAACCTCTTCATTCCTTACAATGATTTATTCCCTGTAAGATGAAAAAAAAAACAGCAACTTTTTTTTCAAAGTTCAATTTGGACCTGTCAAAAATTTTGTCCTCTGGTAATGGATTAATGACTTTTATATCTTTCCTTATAAGTACCTCTCCCTTATAGTAGCTCCTATTATATATTGGAACAAAAACTCCAGTAGTCTCATTAAATGACTGAAACCCATTGTCTGACAAAAGAATATTAGACTATTCCAATAAGAAAGTAGTCACAGACAGCAATTTCAAAATTATGAAGCACAAACTTTTTTTGTCTTATAAGGTATAAAACATTTCAGGAAATTGAGAAAAAGCCTGGTTTCTTTATTTTCCACATCATTTTTACTAAGCATTTTTCTTGATGGGCATAAAAAGTGGATTTGTGTGGGAATGGGTTAATAAAGAAATATATATGTATATGGTATTTTAAAGCTGCACATAGAATAATGAACAACAATGATGAGATTATTGTGAATGCCAAAGAAATTCTAGACAAACTGATACACTCTAAAGATATTCCCTGTATACTGGAACCTTGTACAGATACATATGATTCAGAGAAGATTACGTAAGTCAAAGTTTAATGAAGAAAAAAGTAATTGACAATTGCTGGGAATTTGTTATGCATATTTATTATACCCCCACAAAACGAATGGGGTATACTGGAATCAGCCTGTCTGTTTATGTGTCATAGTGTCCGTTAGCTGTGTACTACAATGACTAAATACTACCAATTTTGTGTCATAAACTCCTCCTTCAGTTTTGCTTCAATTCCATCGAAACTATATAAAAAGATAAACCACATGTCCAAGTTTTGCAAGACGCAATTTGAAAGTCTAAATTCCCCTTGGTTCAAGAGTTATCTCCCATTCAACTTAGTCATTATTTATGCCTTGTAGACATATACAGCTTATTGTACTACCTATTTTGTTTTGCAAACTCCTCCTTCAGTTTTGCCTCAATTCCATTGAAACTTTGCACAAAGATTAAGTACATGTTGAAGTTTTGCAAGATGCAATTTTGAAGTCTTAATTTCCCCTGGTTCAAGAATTATCTCCCCTTGAACTTAGACATTATTTATGCTTTGTAGACATATACAGCTAATTATAATACCAATTTTTTTTTTTTGCAAACTTCTCCTTCAGTTTTGCTTCAATACCATTGAAACTTTATACAAAGATTAAGTACATGTTGAAGTTTTGCAAGACGCAATTTTGAAGTCTTAATTTCCCCTGGTTCAAGAATCAGCTCCCCTTCAACTAAGACATTATTTAACTTTTGTAGACATATACAGCTTATACTACCAATTTTGTGTTGTGAACTCCCCCTTCAGTTTTGCTTCAATACCATTTAAAATTTATACGAAGATTAACCACATGTTGAAACTTGCAAGAGGCAATTTTGAAGTCTTAATTTCCCCTGGTTCAAGAATTATCTCCCCTTGAACATAGACATCATTTATGCTTTTGTATACAGAAACAGCTAATTATACTACCAATTTTGTGTCATAAAAAAATCCTCCATCAGCTATGCTTCAATTCTATTGAAACTTCATACAAAGATTAACCACAAGTTGATGTTTTGCAAGACACAATTTAAAGTCTTTATTCCCCTTTGTTCAAGAATCGGCTCCCCTTCAACTTAGACATTATTTAACTTTTTTAGACATATACAGCTAATTATACTACCAATTTTGTGTTGTCAACTCCTCCCTCAGTTTTGCTTCAATACCATTGAAACTTTATACAAAGATTAACCACATGTTGAAGTTTTACAAGAAGCAATTTGGGAGTCTTAACTTCCCCCAGTTCAAGATTTATCTCCCCTTGAACTTAGACCAGCTTATCCAGCTTATTATACTACCAATTTTGTGTTGCGAACTCCTCATTTCTAGAAAAGCAAAGTCAGTAGCTTTGTCCTTGTAATGTTAAAGCTCTCATTACACTAAAAGCACTTGTTGGGGTATTAAGTCACATACTGTGACAAGTTCTATTTTTGAGCTGCATCATAAATTTTGGAAATTAAGAGTAAACTATGAATGTATTTACTCAAAATTTTCACAAGTTAAAGACTTATTCTCAATAGATATAACTTAAATGTTTCAACCATGTTGATAAAAAATTGTGATTTTATACTCCAAAAATTATGCTTAGAGGGTATATAAGAATCAGCTTGTTTGTCAGTCAGTTGTTCACAAAGTGCTCTGGGGAAGCTATTGTGATTGGTCATCGTCTGTCCGTCCGTCCGTCCATTCACAATTACAAAAAAATCTTCTCCTCCTGAACTAACCATGGAATTTCAACAAAACTTCACAGAAATGATCCTTAGGTCATGCTCTTTCAAAATACTTCAAAGAATTGAAATCCATGAAGAAGTCTGGTTGCCATGGCAACGGAATGAAAAAAATTAAAAAATCTTCTCCTCCGAAACGGTAAGGCCTAGAGCTTTGATATTTGGTATATATCATCATCTATTGACCCTCTACCAAAATACTTCAAAGAATTACCGTATTCTGAAAATAAGCCCTTTTCTGGGCGATCCCTGATTTTACATAGAAAGAAAGAAGGAAATCTTTAAAAATCTTCATCTCCCAAACAATAAGGCCTAGATGCTTTGATATTTAGTACAAATCATCATCTATTGACCCTCTACCAAAATACTTCAAAGAATTACCCTATTCTGAAAATTAGTCCTTTTCTGGGCGATCCCTGATTTTACATAGAATTAAAGAAGGAAAACTTTAAAAATCTTCTTCTCCAAAACCATAAGGCCTAGAGCTTTGATATTTTGTACATATCATAATATATTGACAGTCTACCAAAATACTTCAAAGCAATATCTTACTCTGAAAATTAGCCCTTTTCTGTGTGATTCCTGATTTTACAAAGGAATAAAGAAGGAAATCTTTGAAAATCTTCTTCTCCCAAACCTTAAAGCCTAGAGCCTTGATATTTGGTACATATCATCAGCCATTGACCCTCTACCAAATTACATAAAAAATTAGCCCTTTTCTGTGCAATCCCTAATTTTAGTTAGGAATAAATAATGATATCTTTGAAAAACTTCTTCTCCTAAACCATTAGGCTTACAGCTTTTATAATTGGTATGTATTGATGTCTATACTTCAAAGCATTACCATATTCAGGAAATAAGTGCTATATGGTGGGATCATCAATATACCTAGGATTAAAAGAGAAATCTGTAAACATCTTCTCCCCAAATAATTGGACAGAGGGCTTTGCCATTTTATTTATATCATAAAACCATGAACCATCATACTCAGGGGAGCGATTTAGGGCCATCATGGTCCTCTTATTTTATTATGCCCCGAGCACTTAATGTGGGGGGGGGGATATAGATTTGCCTTTGTCTGTCCGTTCGTCCTTCCATCTGTCCCAAAATTGTCCGTGGCATATCTCTGAAAGTATAATAGCTATCAACTTGAAACTTCATAGGTGGATAGACCTAATTAAGGAGAAGTGCAGTGCACAAGAACCACAACTCTTGCTTGCATAATTTTGGAGTTATTTCCCTTTGTTATTTAAAAGACTTACATTTTGCCCGGGGTATATCTCTGAGAGTATAATAGCTATCAACTAGAAACTTCACAGGTGGATAGACCTCATTGAGGAGAAGTGCAGTGCACAAGAACCACAACTCTTGCTTGCATAATTTTGGAGTTATTGCCCTTTGTTATTTTAAAGACTTACATTTTGTCTTGGGCATATCTCTGAAAGTATAATAGCTATCAACTTGAAACTTCACAGGTGGATAGACCTCATTGAGGAGAAGTGCAGTGCACAAGAACCACAACTCTTGCTTGCATAATTTTGGAGTTATTGCCATTTGTTATTTTAAAGACTTACATTTTGTCTGGGGCTTATCTCTGAAAGTATAATAGCTATCAACTTGAAACTTGACAGATGGATAGACCTCATTGAGGAGAAGTGCAGTGCACAAGAACCACAACTCTTGCTTGCATAATTTTGGAGTTATTGCCATTTGTTATTTTAAAGACTTACATTTTGTCTGGGGCTTATCTCTGAAAGTATAATAGCTTTCAACTTGAAACTTCACAGGTGGATAGACCTTATTGAGGAGATGTGCAGTGCACAAGAACCACAACTTCTGCTTGCATAATTTTGGAGTTATTGCCATTTGTTTTTATCATAGCTACCAGTGGGGGCATCTGAGTCCTGTGGAAAAAGCTCTTAAACTACTGCTTGATCCCCGGTAGCAGCACATATCCTTCCGACATTTGTCTCTCACCATTGGATAATTGTGAGAGCAGCTGGAGGCTAGGAAAGGATATAGTGGTAGTACCAGGAAATACCAGGAATCTATTGTTCGGTGCTTCAGCCTCCACGATATGACTGAAATACTGTTAAAAGTGGCGTTGAAAATCAATCAATCAATAATTAATTGCTCCTTGTTCAAAGATTTGATCAAAACATGTAGAAGTATTGAATGTGAATTGTCTTTAGCTCACATGAGCAAGGTGCTCAACATGAGTTATTGTGATTCTCTGATGTCTAGCATTCATTGTCATCTTCATGTGCCTTGTTCTGTCAACTATTCCCTAAATCAATCACCAGATGACAAATTTTGTACTGGTCTTAATTGAAACAAGTTGCAGACGACATTTCAAATTGCCCTAAAATTTGAAAATAAATGCCAAATAAAGTCGAATATGTGACAGAGAGATAAATGCTTGTTACAACCAATTATTCCTTTTCCTACAAAGTTTCCCATGATCAGATTACTTCAAGTCGTCAGAGAGTGTCATTTATGTTTTAATGGGTTTAACAGGTTCATCTCCTGAACCAATAGGCTAATCTTGATAAAACTTGACAAGGATGATTCTCAAGTGAAGCTCTTCCAAAATTGTTCAAGTAATTGAAATTCATTCTGAACTCAGGTTGCTATGGCAACAAAAAGGATGAAAATAATGAAATCTTTGAAAATCTTCTTCTCTAAAACCAGAAGACCAGCAACTTTGACATTTAGTATGCAGCATCTCCTAGATTCATCTATCAAGTTTGTTCAAATGATTCCCCTTGACTCATATTTGTGCACCGCCCATGCATACCAACTTTACTTGAAACAACGAATGAAAACTTTAAAATCTACTTCTCTGACAGCAGAAAACCTACATTAGTTACAGTCAGGGGACTTCTGTCAGGTTGGTTCATATGCTGCACCTTTAGATATATTTTAGCTAGGCTTGGGAACATCCTAATCTATGTAGATACAAAGAAGGAAAACTTCTCTCCTCCTCTCTGAAAGCAGACAGCCTTAAGCATTGATATTTGGCATTTAGAATCTTCCTTTGAACTGTATAAAATTTGTTCATGTGATATCCTTTTGGCACACCTTAACTTGTATAGAAACAAGAAAATCTCATTCAAATTTTCTTATGACAAGTCACCAAAAGCTTAAAGGTTCATATAATGTATGGGTTATCAAATAGTGACCTACAAAACTGCTCTCTGAATATTCCTAAGCTTTGTATCAGGTTAGCACTTTAGGGCCAATGACCCTCTTGGTATATGCTTATTCTTCACATGGCTATGGTACTAAAGGAAGTTTTTCTGGTTATTGGTGACCAAGGATCTACATATTTCTAAAAGTGTGCAAAATTCTACACTTTTAGGTATTGCCAACTTATTGTAAACATAAAATTTGCTAAAAAACTGACATGATGACACCCTTTTTTTTTACCCCACATCAATAAGATTGGGGGAATATTGTTTTACCAGTGCTTGTCTGTCTGGAAGTTATAAACTTATGCAAAAACTGATCATTCTACTCTATTTCAACCACCCTTGCAGATACATGGCTCATATTAGACAACAGTAAACATTATTTCCTGAACCAACCATCAGTTTTCAATGGAACTTGACAGAAATGATTTTTGGATGATGATCCTTCCAAAAAAAAAAAAAAAATAGAGAATAAGAATCTATAAATTACTCTGGTTAGTGCTGCAACCAAAGGGAATTCCTTATGAATTCTTTAAAAATCTTCTCTTATACTACAAGGCCTAGACCTTTCAAATATTGCATACAAGGTATGTAGAATCTCTCACTGAACCTCTACAAGGTTTGTTCATGTAATGCCCTTTTGGTCATATTGGGGTTCCACTGGGTACTTCCTATTTTAAACATACAAGCAAATCAGAATTTTTTTTAAAAATCTTGTTTTCTGTAATGAGAAAGTCTACAGCATTGCTAGTTGGTATGTAGAACCTCCTAGTGAACCTCTACAAGGTTTGTTAATGTAATGCCCTTTTGGTCATATTCGGGTTCCACCCAGATGCTACCTATTTTAAACATACAAACAAATCAGAAAATATTTAAAAACCTTGTTCTCTGTAATGAGAAAGTCTAGAGTATTGCTAATTGTTAGGACATCCTAGTGAACCTCTACAAGGGTGCTCATGTGATGACTCTTGGGTCAATTTGGGCTCAGCCTGAGCGCACCCTATTTCAACATAGAAAAACTTAAAAAACACCCCCTAGTAAAACCCTATTTTACATAGCAAAGAAAAATGGAAATCTTTTAAAAATCTTGGGTCATATTTTTGCTCAGCCCAGGCACACCCTATTTTAGTATAAAAGCGAAGAACTCTTTAAAAATCTGGTTCTCTAATTAGAACATCTAAAGCATTGCAAGTTGATTTGTAGAACCTCATAGTGAACCTCTACAAGGGTGTTCATGTGATGACTCTTGGGTCACTTTGGGCTCAGCCCAGGCGCGACCTATTTCAAGATAGAAAATCTTAAAAACCACCCCACCCCCAGTAAAACCCTATGTGACATTGCAAAGGAAATCTTTGAAAATCTTCTCCAAAACTAGAATCTTTAGAATATTGATGTCTGGTATGTACAATTTCAAAGTATACTTTTACAAAATTTGTTCATGTGATGCCCCTTTGGTCAGATATGGTCACCTGTTGATCCTTCCTGTTTATGTAGAAAATTGTTCTGTTTAAGCTTTATCTCAGTTGAGCACTTTTAAAGGCTAGTGGCCCTCTTATTTTGTAATTACCAAAGAATTAGCTTGGGTCATCTTCAGTGAATTCATTAAGAAAACAGTTGACTGTTTTCTGCATTGTGTTTCAAAATATGTTCACTCCTTTTATCTTGTGCTTTCTAGTTTTCTGCCTGGTCCGTCCATTGATACAATTATATTGGAACATGGAGAAGTCCAGGGATACCTTCCAAAACGGTAAGATGTTAGAATGAAATTTTTCACTGAGTGGTCGAAACCCTGTCAATGAGATCATTTCAATTAACACTCATACCACGGTTTTAGGGCAGTATTTTTGAAATGATTAAATGTGAACTCCTAATTAACTGCTTTTCTATGGTACTGGTATATTCTCAGAGCTACAGATAGAGGGCATAATTTGGATTTTAGATTTAAATAGTTCAACAATAATGCCATTAACCCTGTGTTGTAGGTACTCTTTTGAAACTTCTCATCAAGATGATTCAAATGAGTTCCGACAACATTGGGTTTTAATGAGAAGTAAGAATTTTAGAATGATGTTACCCCTTTTCATCTAGAGCTCTGTATTCTCATCCATGCAGTACTAAAAAGTCAATATAGGATTTAGCTACTTTGCATAGTTAATACACTAATTTGTTGTTGGTCCATGTCATGTAAACAGATCAACAGATTCACATTAGTCTTTGACATATGAGCTTTTGTTTTAAAAGCAAACTGTAGTTACAACATTGAGGTCACCAACTAGCCTGTAGTAAAGATGTTTGGCCAAATCAATGAAAATGCTTCTCTGAAATGTCAGTCAATATTGGAGTTCAAAGTTCATTTTTTAGCTCACCTGAGCACAACGTGCTCAGGTGAGCTTCTGTGATCACCTTTTGTCCGTTGTGCTTCGTCTGTCAGAAGACATCAACAATTCTTTAAACATATTCTCCTCAGTAAGCACTGGGCAGATTTCAACCAAACTTGGCAGGAATGTTCCTTGGGTGACCCTTCTCAACAGTAGTTTGCGGAATTTTGATTGGCCCCCAAATATGGGTGTGGCAGGGCGTGGCAGTTTTTTACATTAAAATCTTAAAATAACTTCTCCTCAGTAACCATTGGGCCAATTTCAACCAAACTTAGTATGAATGTTCCTTGGGTGACCCTTTTTAAAAGTTGTTGGTGGAATTTTGATTGATGCTCAAATATGGATGTGGCAGGGTGGGGCAGTTTTTTTACTTAGAAATCTTTAAACATCTTTTCCTCAGTAACCATCGGGCCAAGGTGACCCTTTTCAAAAGGTGTTTGCGGAATTTTGATTGACGCCCAAATATGGGCATGGCAGGGCAGGGCAGTTTTTTTACTTTGAAATTTTTAAACATCTCCTCCTCAGTAACCATTTGGCCAATTTCAACCTAACTTGAAATGAATGTTCCTTGGGTGACCCTTCTCAACAGTAGTTTGAGAAATTTTGAATGACACTCAAATGTTGGCTTGGTATGGTGGGATAGTTATTTACTTAGAAATCTTTAAACATCTTCTCCTCAGTAACCATAAGGCCAATTTCAAACAAAGTTGAAATGAATATTCCTTGGGTGACCCTTTTCAAAAATTGTTCGCGAAATTTTGATTTATGCCAAAATATGGGGTTGGCATTTTTTGACTTAGAAATCTTTAAACATCTTGTTTAAAGTATCCATTGGGCCAATCTCAACTTGTTTTGGCATGAATGTTCCTTGGATGACCCTTTTCAAAAGTTATTCACAAATTTTGGTTTATGCCCAAATATGGGCGTGGCAGGGTGGGGCAGTTTTTACTTTGAAATCTTTAAACAGCTTTTCCTCAGTAACCATTGGGCCAATTTCAACCAAACTTGGCAGGAACGTTCTTGGGGTGACCCTTTTCAAAAGTTGTTTGCTTAATTTTGATTGATGCCAAAATATGGGTGTTGCTGGATGGGGCAGTGTTTGCCTTAGAAATCTTTAAACATCTTCTCCTCATTAACTATTGGGCCAATTTCAACCAAACTTGGCAGGAGTGTTCTTGGGGTGACCCTTTTCAAAAGTTGTCACCAAATTTTGATTGATGCCAAAATATGGTTGTTGCAGGATTTGGCAGTTTTTGCCTTAGAAATCTTTAAACATCTTCTCCTCACTAACCATTTGGCCAATTCCAATCAAATTCGACATGAATGTTCCTTGGGTGACCCTTTTAAAAATCTGTTTGTGAAGTTTATGAGGCCAAAATATGGATGTGGCAGTTTTTGACTTAGAAATCTTTAAACATCTTTTTTTAAGTATCCATTGGGCCAATCTCAACTTATTTTGGCATGAATGTTCCTAGGATGACCCTTTTCAAAAGTTATTCACAAATTTTGGCTTATGCCCAAATATGGGCGGTGCAGGGTGGGGCAGTTTTTGACTTTGAAATCTTTAAACATCTTCTCATTAACGATTTGGTCAATTTCAACAAAACTTGGCATGAATGTTCCTTAGGTGACCCTTTTCAAAAGGTGTTTGCGGAATTTCGATTGACGCCCAAATATGGGCATGGCAGGGCAGGGCAGTTTTTTTACTTTGAAATTTTTAAACATCTCCTCCTCAGTAACCATTTGGCCAATTTCAACTTGAAATGAATGTTCCTTGGGTGACCCTTCTCAACAGTAGTTTGAGAAATTTTGAATGACACTCAAATGTTGGCTTGGCATGGTGGGATAGTTATTTACTTAGAAATCTTTAAACATCTTCTCCTCAGTAACCATAAGGCCAATTTCAAACAAAGTTGAAATGAATATTCCTTGGGTGACCCTTTTCAAAAATTGTTCGCGAAATTTTGATTTATGCCAAAATATGGGGGTGGCAGGGTGGGCAGTTTTTTACTTATGCCCAATCTATAATCATGGTGTGTACAGGGTTCACAGGCTACCGGAAAAAAGGGAAAAAGTCTTGGTTTTGTGATATCTTTAAAAAGAACAGGAAAAACTAGGAAAAAGACAAATCAATTTGATGCAGAACCCAATTAAAGTACATGTTCCAAACAGTTGACAAGTATTCCCCCCCCCCCCCCGCCAGTAGATTTTATCAAAGTGTAAATAACATGGGGTGCATTATCACGTCACAATGTCTGCTGAGAAAGAGAAATTGGTATTTGTTTCACAAAAAAATACAAGCATGGTACTTAATTTTCTGCTAGGAATGGAGGTAGGTGTCCAATTTTACTAAATATATATATGGTTAGAGTACATAAAGCAAATATTTAGGAGAAAATCCAAAGCTACATCTTAAGTGTACCAGAAACCGGACATGAATTGAATTTGGATACGAAAGTTTTAAATGGCCTCCAATACAATTCATTGAAACAGAGAAATCTGGGTAAATAGACATTGAAATTAATTATCATTAACATGATATCGACAATCTACACGTCTAGAAGCAATCAAATTTATCCATTATTTTAAAGTATTGTAGTTTTCTGGACAGAGTTTAGGGTTTTAGTTTGACATCAATAAAATGGGGTCTCGGGGACTCATTAATCTGTGTCATAATAATCCTTTAACTTTTGTCAATGAAAAAGAAGTCTTGAAATTTAGAAAATATCCTGGGAAAAAGTCTGGAAAAAGTCTTGAATTTTGCAAGCAGAAAATTGAGGGAACCATGGGTGTCGTGGGTATGAATCTTGGCAGCAGCACATATCCTTTACCACATTTTGTCTCCCCATGGGTAGATGATCCTAAACTCTAATTCGATGGCAGCTGGAGGCTAGGAAAGGATGTAGTGGTAATACTGGTGCGAGAAATACCAGGAATCAATTGATAAATGTTCCACAATATAACTGATTAATTGTTAAAAACGACTTGGTCATCTTTCATTGGACATTTGGCACAATCATTGTGACAAGTACCTTTTGCCTGCCACCAATGGGCAAAATACAAGTGGTAGTGCACAAGTGAGATGGGTAACTTGTGATAAACAACAACTGATATCCAGTGTTTAGCAAGCAGGACTACTTTTAAGATTATTATTACTTTCTTTTTGTCAAGCCTACTTGTAGTGAACAAGACAAAGTTGTCTCTATGAAAAGTTGGTGTATCTGCCTTAGTCCATATTTGTGAGGGAAATTTTTGGTTGCTAAAAATAAAATTGTCACCATTAATCTCAATTGTGAGTAGATTTGCCATTTGAAAGAAATTCTCAGATAATCTCAATGTCAAAGCTCAAGGTCAAGCATGCCTGTGTTCTTTCATTTTGTTTTAAATCATCTTAAATGAGTCAGGTGAGCGATTTTAGGGCCATTCTGGCCCTCTTGTTGTCTTTACCCTTGTCATGCTGAACCCGGAATATACCTGCTGTGGCAGGAGATATAGACAGAGCTCAGACTACATATAAGTGCAGTCTGATCTTAGTCTAAAACCTGTTTGACTCCTTCAATCCAGAGTTGTTTATGAATTTAATTTTTATTATGACTTTTGCCGAGCAAGCTTGCGGTGAGCAAGACATAGTTGTCACTATGACAAGAAGGTGTATATGCGTTAGTCCGTCCAAATTTGTCCAGACAATTACTCCCACATTTATGGATGGATTTCAAAATAAAAAATTGGCACAATTATTCTCCATCATGAGTAGATGTGCGATCTGAAAGAATTTTTGGGATAGCTTCAAGGTCACAGCTCAAGGTCAAGCACTAGAATTGTGCTTGTCTGGAGCATTTCTCCTACAACTATGGACGGATTTCAAAATAAATTTGCATAATTATTCTCCATCATGAGTAGATGTGCCATTTAAAAGAATCTTTTGGATAGCTTCAAGTTCAAGGTCACAGCTCAAGGTCAAACACTATAATTGTGCTTGTCTAGAGCATGATACCTACAAAACTTTGCGGGCTTGACAGCAATTGTCCTGCGACAAGCATCTAGTTTACCCTTGACTAATGCTTCCAGTCCTTTGATTTTAATGTAAATTCAGGCAAGTATTATATTCAGCATGACAAGGATTAATGTATGATCTGTCAAATTGATGACAAGTATAATTCTTTGTACTGTATTAACTAATTTCCAAATAACTAAATTTTAGGCTGGTCAAAATTTATTGCAGACAACAAATTCAAGTTGATAAAATTGTAATTTTTTTCCTTTTCAGGTAGAAAACATTGTGGATTATGATGAAATTGCTTTGTACAAATAATTTCTTCACTTTCTACTATGTTTTCCAAAGCTTGTTATCCCCCGCCATTTCGGCGAAGGGGATATAGTAATAGTCTCCGTCCGTCATTCTGTCCTTCCATCCTTCCGTCCTTCCGTCACTAAACTTGTCTGGAGCATATCTCTGAAAGTATAGTTGCTATCAACTTGAAACTTCATAGGTCAATAGAAGTCATTGAGGAGAAGTGCAGTGCACAAGAACCACAACTCTTGCTTGCATAATTTTGGAGTTATTGCCCTTTGTTGTTTTAAAGACTAAAATTTTGTCCGGAGCATATCTGTGAAAGTATAAAAGCTATTGACTTTAAACTTCATAGGTGGATAGATGTCATTGAGGAGAAGTGCTGTGCACAAGAACAACAACTCTTGATTGCATAATTTTGGAGTTATTGCCCTTTGTTGTTTTAAAGACTAAAATTTGTCTGGAGCATATCTGTGAAAGTATAAAAGCTATTGACTTTAAACTTCATAGGTCAATAGATATCATTAAGGAGAAGTGCTGTGCACAAGAACCACAACTCTTGCTTGATTAATTTTGGAGTTATTGCCCTTTGTTGTTTTAAAGACTAAGATTTTGTCCAGAGCATATCTCTGAAAGTATAAAAGCTATTGACTTGAAACTTCATAGGTATATAGTTGTCATTGAGGAGAAGTGCTGTGCACAAGAACAACAACTCTTGATTGCATAATTTTGGAGTTATTGCCCTTTGTTGTTTTAAAGACTTAGATTTTGTCCGAGGCATATCTCTGAAAGTATAATAGCTATTAACTTGAAATTTTATAGGTGGATAAATGTCATTGAGGAGAAGTGCAGTGCACAAGAACCACAACTCTTGCTTGCATAATTTTGGAGTTATTGCCCTTTGTTGTTTTAAAGACTTAGATTTTGTCAGGAGCATATCTCTGAAAGTATAATAGCTATTCTCTTGAAACTTCATAGGTGGATAGAGCTCGTTGTGGAGAAGTTTTTGAGTTATTGCCCTTTGTTGTTTTAAAGACTTAGATTTTGTCTGGGGCATATCTCTGAAAGTATAATAGCTATTAACTTGAAAGTTAATAGGTGGATAGAACTCCTTGTGGAGAAGTGCAGTGCACAAGAACCACAACTCTTGCTTGCATAATTTGAGAATTATTGTCCTTTGTTGTTTTAAAGAATTAGATTTGTCCTTAGCATATCTCTGAAAGTATAATAGCTATTATCGAACTCATTGACAAGAAATGCATTGCCTAAATCTAACTGGCTTCAATTTACTATCAAGCTTTTTAGGTGGGGATTGCCATGTCCAACATGGCTCTTGTTTTTTTTTGGGGGGGGGTATCAAAAAGGGTCTTAGTGTGGGAATTGGTTAAATCCCTTTGTCTTATCAAAAAAGTACTATTTAATGTGGAATGGCTAAAGTCAAATGCTGAAGTTACCATACCATATTATTTGTGATTACTTATCTAGGGAGAGTAAATGAATGCATTATCATATCAAGGATTTAAACAGATACAAAGAAAGACTCATAATTGGGTTTCATTAGCTTAGGAACATCCACAATAACAGACATAAGTAGTATTATAACTATAGTATCCTAATGTTTATCTGTTCAGGTTTGAAATGTTTACAATGAGAGACCGACCTGAAAAGTTTACTGAAGACAGGGAAAGCTTAGGAACATCCACACCAACAGACACAAGTAGTATTATAACTATAGTATCCTAATGTTTATCTGTTCAGGTTTGAAATGTTTACAATGAGAGACCGACCAGAAAAGTTTACTGAAGACAGAGAAAGCTTAGGAACATCCACACCAACAGATACAAGTAGTATTATAACCACACCATTTGATAGCTGTAGTGTATCCTCTGCAACCAGTGAAGATGTCATCATCGAAGGTAGGAAGTTCTAAACCCATTCCCATGCAGTCCCACTTTACGTCCATCAAGAAAAATAAGCTTCGGAAAACATTTTGGAAAATGGAGAAAATATTAATCACTAGCAATTTCTGCTCCAAAAGACAAAGATTTTCAAATTTCATCAACTAGAAATTGTTGTTTGTATCATATTGGACCATTCTGAAATTTTGTCATCTGGTAATGGGTTACGTGACAAAATTTTAACACATGTATTGATTAAAGATGGATGCATAAGACTTAGTTGATTTCAGTTGAAAAATGAATATATATATTTGGATAAAACATGATAAAAAAGCAAATTTCTCCTTTTACTATGATTTTCAGTAATGGATTTAATTATTTTCAGCTCAGCTGTGTAACAGTGTAATTGTATTGTAATGTGGGGAACGTAAAAAGCAAAGTGTTGATGGATGACCTAAATGTCTTACCTACAGCTGGAATAAACTTGATTATAATATTAAGTCATGAGGTTGGACCCTATTGAATATGTTGAAGATTAGAAAAACACTGGAAAGGCACCTAAACCCATTCCAACACAGCAGAATTTTAAATTTGTCCAATTTGAAAGAGGCTGCAGATGCTAATTTAAAGTGGATGATTTTTTTTTTTTCTTTTTGGATAGAAAACATTATGGATAATAAGCAATTTCTTCAATAGGAAAATAGGTTAATGAAAGTTTCTTGGCTATCTCTTTAAGGATGTCTTTCATTGTAAATGGGACTGTACCATTGGAATAATCAATTCCAATGAACCAATCCTGTGAAACTATGCAGAGATGTTCCTAAGGTGAAACTCTAACAAACTTGTTAAAATGTATACTCACACATTTATATATGAAAACAAAGAAAACATCTGTAAGAAAATGAAAGGTCTAGAGTATTGATATTTGGTATGTAACATCTATCTCCTAACTGCACCACTACCAAGTTTGTTCATATGTTGATCTTTGGTTATACTTTGGCTTGAGAAAGATCTTTAGAAATATTCTTCTCTGAATCCAGAAGGCCTGAAGCATTGATATTGGTTTGTAGCATCACTGGTCAAGGACAGTCAGATAAATGACATAGGAACATTATGGTCCTTGTTTTTCAAAGTATAGCCAGTTGGGTAAGATGTTTGGCCTCTGCAACCTCTTTCAATTTGAACCAGTCTAAAAATTTACTGTTAGGAACTATGTTAAGCAGTTAAAAGAGTAGAAAGAAACCTTTAAGTATCTTGCATTGAAAAATCAATTGACAGATCACTACTGTTTGCCAATAAATTAGTGGACCAATTAATTGCTCATTTAGACTGTTAGTCTTCTTTGAACTACAATGTAAATGTTCAGGAATTTTATTGTTTGATAACGGAAACATTAAAACTACAGTTATTCAAGGTTGCAAGCCAATATTTTCAGGATTTCTAGGGTCAGGGAAAAGTCAGGGAAAAATGAACAAAATTTAATGTCAGAAAAGTCAGGGAGTTTTGAAATTAGTGAGGGAAATTTAAAAATATGGCAAAAGTCAGGGTAAAGTCAGGGAATTCAGAATCAGAATCTGTGTTTGTATAATCATTATGTTAATTGGGTAGGGTTGACCAAACTTTTAGATGAATTACGATATTATACAATAGGGTTTACCTTTTATAATCACTGTACACTCAAGTCCATAATAAAATGATACTAATACATACTCTGCAAAGTTTAAGTATTCATTTTATACACTAATTAATCTGAAGTAGGTAAAGGTTGGCTGAAGGGATGGAAGAAGGCCAACATTTTTATGTATGATCACATACGCTCGGTAAATGCTGACGATTTCGGTCAGGGAATTTTCAAATTTAGTCAGGGAAAGTCGGGAAAATTCAGGGAATTTTACTTAATGAAGTTTGTGGGAACTCTGATTTTCCTTTTTTACTCAACCTTGAGTTTTTGTGATCTAGCTGTGTCTGGTGTCCGGCATTTCTAAACATCTTTTGTGCACTCTAGAGGCTACAATATTAGGTCAAATGTCTTGAAACTTTTATCAGGATGTTTGTCTCCATAAGACCTTGGACAAGTCTAATATTGGGTCATGTGGGATAAAAAACTAGGTCACTTTGTCAAATCATAGAAATAGTCTTGTGTGCACTCTAGAGGGAAAAATTTTGCATTAAATAAATTGATATATATGGTCAGGTTAATTATCTGCTTAATATCTCTGCCAAATTTGAAAATTGGTTTTGTAGGGTCAAAACTAGGTCAAAAGGTCAAACCTTAGAAAAACCTGGTGTGCACTTTAGAGCTCACATTTTTGCCCAAAATCAATTGATATTTGGTCAGGATGTTTCTGTGCTTGATATCAAGATCTGTATTGGGGTCTATATATAATTGATATAACCAGGCCTTTGAAAAACTTTGTGTGTTTTCTAGAGGGCACATTTTAGGCTCAAATAATTTTATATTTGGTCAGAATAGTTTGTCTGTATAAAGATTGAGTTTTATAGTGGGTCATCTGGGATCAAAAACTGGGTCACAGGGTCAAATCTTAGAAATAGCTTTGTGTGCACTCTAGAGGGCTTATTGAAGCCTCAAATTAATTCATATTTGGTCAGAATATTTGTGTGCATAATATCTAGGTCAAGGTTGATATTGGGTCTCATGGGATCAATGACTAGGATGCTAGGTCACATTTTAGAAAACCTTGGGTGTATTCTAGAGGGAACATTTTAGGCTAAAATAATTTAATATTTGGTCAGAATGTTTGTCCCATTTATAACTTGGTCGAGTTCAAATTTTGATCAAGTTGGGTAGAAAACTAGGTCACTAGGTCAAATCTAAGAATTACGTTGTGTGCACTCTAGAGGCACCATTTTGGGCTCAAGTTATTTGATATTTGGTCAGAATGTTTGTGTCCATTATATCTTGGCAAAGATTGAATATGGGTCACATGGGGTCCATAACCAGGTCAAATCTTTGAAAAACCATGTGTTCACTCAAGAGGCCACATTTTTGGCTCAATTGATTTAAAAATTGGTCAGAATATTTGTTTCCACAACATATCGGCCCAATGTTGACTTTTAGTCACATGGGGTAAAATACTAGGACACTAGGTAAAATATTAGATGTACCTTGTTTACACTCCAGGGGCCACATCTTTGTTTAATGATTTGCACTTTAGAGCCTGCATTTGACTTGATATATGTTCAGAATGATTTTCACCATAAAAATACCTATCAGTTCACATATGGTTAAAACTTAGGTCACTAGGTTTAATCTTTGTAATTTACATGCTACTTTTCTGGTACAAATATTTTGAAACTTTTTTTGCTCTTGATTTCAAGGCAAGATTTGACAATATGCTATGTATGGCTTAAACTTGTTCTTTTAGGCTTTTGCAGTCAACAACTCAGATGTGTGCTTTGGTGCCTATGGCCCTCTTGTTATTTAATTACTCTGAGAACATATTTTCAAAAAAAGTTGCTAATTACCTCAGACAAACTAACATGTCAGAGACAAGCAATACATCAATTTTGTACTGTTTTTAGCTCACCTGAGCACGAAGTGCTCTGGGGGAGCTATTGTGATCGGTCATCGTCAGTCATCCGTCTGTCTGTCCGTCCGTCCATTCACAATTCCAAAAAAATCTTCTCCTCCTAAACTAACCATGGAATTTCAACAAAACTTTACTTAAATGATCCTTAGGTCATGCTCTTTCAAAATACTTCAAAGAATTGAAATCCATGAAGAACTCTGGTTGCCATGGCAATGGAGTGAAAAAACTTAAAAAAATCTTTTACTCCCAAGCCATAAGGCCTAGAGCTTTGATATTCGGTAAAAATCATCATCTAGTGACCCTCTACCAAAATACTTAAAAGATTTACCGTATTCTGAAAATTAGCCCTTTTCTGGGCGATCCCTGATTTTACATAGAAATCAGAGCTACAGATAAGATGCGTTTTTGCGTAAAAACGTATTTAAAATCAATAAAAACGCATTTAAAAAAGATTTAGGGGGTTAAAAAACGCATTCAAAATAAACAATCAGCATTTCGAGTAAATCCATCGCGTATTTTCGTTCCGGGCGGCATCCAAACATTATTCTTCATTCCTAGATAGAACTAATCGAACGCGTCTAGTACTGGTACCCATCTTTTTATGAATTATTTCGTAATCGAATAATTACTGAAGCGGGGCCAAATATTCCCAAGCGAAATGGCATCTAAACTGGGGCGAATTTCCAAACGAAAAACTGGTGCTGAAACGCTCAGCCTTTTCAAATTATTCAAAAGGTTGGAGGGAGATGTGCCAAAATCATTGTTCAACGTATTTTGACCGAGATTATTAATTCGTCAGTTGATTCCTGTGAAATTTCGACCAAGAAACACGGGGGTGACTCGGTGTCCGTCAAAACAGTAGACGGCTGGAAATCCCGATTCCCATGGCTTCATATTATCGGCGAAGGGAAAAACAAATTATTACAAGGTCACATTTGTGAACAGAAAAAAGTAAGAACTATTTGGGCTGAAGAGGGCTCTTCAAATTAACAGTATCAAACGTCATAGTGAATCCAAAGAACACCAGCATGCCGAGTATGAACTATCTAAAAGTAGTTGCTCCTCAAATGTCCAGTTATCAGATTCTGGTGAGGAGGATGACAGTTCTGTAAGTTTGACTGATAAAAACTTGTTTCGTACTGATTTTTATGCTGCTAATTCTGAAACACCTTCATCCCAAATAAACAGTTTGATTCAACTACAGAAGCTTAATGGGGCCACAATTTATTATCAAAATTTAAGCTGGGATACTATCACAGACATTCAGATGTGTATAAGCAATATTTTCCAGAAAGAAATTATTCAAGATATCAAAGACTGCGATTTTTTTTGCAATTATGATAGATGAGAGTACAGACATAGCTATCCATAAGCATCTTTCAGTGTGTGTGCGTTATGTCAAAGATGGAGAACCAGTTACTAAATTTTTAGCTAATGTAGAATTAGACGATTGAAAAGCACACACTATAGTGTCAAAACTTCAAAAATCTCTTACTAAACTGGGACAAGACATGAGATTTCAAGAACAAAATTAAAGCTGTATAGATGTTTTTCATAACTTCTGAATGTTGGACCCTAATAGAAACAAGGCAAGACTATAAATGTCTTAAATTCATGTTTTCTATATTTTCAGCATTGTTTTTTTATAAATCAGCATTACTGCAAATTTTAGGGGGTAAAAACCCTTTAACATGAAAAATTATCTGTAGCTCTGGAAATAAAGAAGGAAATCTTTAAAAATCTTCCACTCCCAAAACCATAGAGCCTAGAGCTTTGATATTTTGTATACTTCATCATCTATTGACCCTCTTCCAAAATACTTCAAAGAATTATCATACTCTGAAAATTAGCCCTTTTCTGGGCGATCCCTGATTTTACATAGAAATAAAGAAGGAAATCTTTAAAAATCTTCTTCTCCCAAAACCATAGAGCCTAGAGCTTTGATATTTGGTACAAATCATCATCCATTGACCCTCTACCAAAATACTTCAAAGATTTACCATATTCTGAAAATTAGCCCTTTTCTGGGTGAACCTTGATTTTACATAAAATAAAAGAAGGAAAACTTTAGAAATATTCTTCTCCAAAACATTAAAGCCTAGAGCTTTGATATTTGGTACATATCATCATATATTGACCCTCTTCAAAAATTCTTCAAAGAATTATCATACTCTGAAAATTAGCCCTTTTCTGGGCGATCCCTGATTTTACAAAGGAATAAAGAAGGAAATCTATGAAATCTTCTTCTCCCGAACCATAAAGCCTAGAGCTTTGATGTTTGGTACATATCATCAGCCATTGACCCTCTACCAAATTACTTAAAAAAATTAGCCCTTTTCTGTGCAATTCCAAATTTTAGATGAAATCTTTAAAAATCTTCTTCTCCCAAACCATTAGGCCTAGAGCTTTTATACTTGGTATGCATTGATGTCTATACTTCAAAGCATTACTATATTCAGGAAATTAGTGCTATATGGTTGGATCATCAATATACCTAGGATTAAAAGAGAAATCCTTTAACATCTAGACAGAGGGCTTTGCTATTTTGTTTATATCATAAAGCAATGAACCATCATACTCAGGGGAGCAATTTAGGACCATCATGGTCCTCTTGTTTAAGTTGTTCATATGTCTTCTTCCTTGTCTGTTGGATCTAATAATCCCTCTCACTTAAACCATTCCAACACAATCCTGTGTCTATACACCCCTCAAGGAGAAACTTAAGGAAAACAATGTTGAAAATGAAGAAATTGCTTGCATCAAGATTTAAGATGTTCAAAACTTGAAATAGTAGTCTGCAACTTCTTTGATTTTGGACCAGTTTAAATCATTGCAGTATGGTATGGGTTAAGTCTTTTTTCTGTGTAGACGTTTTATTTGTTTTCAATGTCTATAGAATGTCAAGAGATCATTGGTATTCATATAAGAATAAAAATCTTGTCTTGTTTCAGATGAAGAAGACATAATTCTGGATGACACAGCCTCCCGAAAATCAGAGAAAACTAGGACAGCATTAAGACCTAAACAGAAAAAGAGGTCTGCTTTAACAAAATCTACGGCAAGAAGTAAGGAAATTATCTACAGTTTGACTCTAAATCTTGTATTTTACACCAGAAATAAACTCATTGACCCATCGAATTTCATAATGTAAACATTGCCCATCAATTCAATATTTACTTTCTAGGAAAGCCACAAATAAGTATTTGATCAAAGCATGTGCATGACATTTCCATCAATTGCACACTAGTCATGGGCAAATAAACCCTTGTCATTGTGAATAAATTCCTCTACAGAAGTGCAATGAAAATATCATTGGGCTGAAAGGAATGGAACCAATTAGTGTGGCTTGATATTCATTTTTGAAAATATCTTTTGAACAACCCTGGCTTTAAAAAAAAGCAGGTGGTGTAGACATGTAGGCTAATCTTGGTCTTTACCTCCTGCCTAAACAGGAATGTTCCAGGTTCAGCATGACTAGAGTTAAAGACTTGGATTATACACATGTACTGTTCATCCACAGGGTCTGATCAATCTTCACTATGGTCTTTGTAGGGAGGTACTAGTCAAAGTTTCTTTAGACATTTCTAAAGTTCCAACAATGTTTTCTACCATATTCAGTCATTATTTTCCTACTTACACACACTTTGAAATGTTGTCAGCAACTTCTTTTTATTATATGACGGCTAAAATAGTACAAGCATTATATCTATTGAAAGAGCTTTAATGAATAATTATTACATGAATTAGTAGTGTGGCAGTAATGGGCCATGCAGTAGCAGAAAATCCCAGAGAGATACCAAAGAAGATTTGGTTTAGGAACTAGGCTAGGACTCCCCTTTAGTTTCCATCCACCCAACCCTCCATGGATGTTACTCTTCTCACATGGAGGTGGCCAAGAGTTAGCTATCAAATCACTGGCCAGGTACTTCCTTTTCAAATTCCAACCCACAGGGTCCTATCCCTGTGTAGTGCACAGTGTTAGGGATTAAATCACTGAGCACAAACTCCTTGGCCCAGTGTTAGAGTTCAAATCACAGAGCCATCTTATAACATGGATTGGCCACTAGCCCATTTATGAAATATTCCTAATGAAATTGATAACCCTCGGGAATTTTCTGCCACACGAACCATGTTCGCTCCGAAATTCCTCCAAATTACTTTTCTTGCAATTTATCAAAATTTGCTGAGACTGCTCAGATTAAAGCGCCATCTACAGGCTAGTGATTCTTACACTGCTTTTTATTTCACGAGTAACCGGGCACTGTCCGGTGACAAGGTAAATAAACATCACTCGATTTTAGGCAGTAATAAATCTGCTTATTTTAAATGAATAGCCCTTATTATTTGCACGTCTAAAATTGTATCGTCTAATAATTGGTTGAGCTCGTGAAATTATGATAAGAAATAAATGCCCTTTAACCAATTCCCACACATGCAGGCATTTTGAAGACTGAAAAGATTTATCCAAAGAAACCATTAAGAGAAAAGAAAAAAAATTTTCATACCCCCCACCTTTGAAAAAGTGGGTTTATTGGTTTTACCATGCCTGTCTGTCCAGCTGTTGTTTTTTTGTTTCCAGGCTCTAACACAAGAACCAATAAACTTACAACCTTGAGACTTCATACAATTGTAGCTAATGATGCAAGGAAGTGCCCTTTTGTTGTTTTGGCCATGGAGGTCAAAGGTCAAAGTCACAATTGACCTTTGATTGAAAAACATTTGTGCTCTAATTCAAGAACCAATAGATCTACAATGTTGACACTTCATACATTGTTGCTTTTCACCCAAGGAAGTGCTGTATTGTATTTTAGGCCACAAAGGTCAAGATCACACTTGAACTTGGAATGAGAGCCATTTCAGGGCTAACTCATAAGTTATGTGACATGTGACCATATAACTTTATACACATTTTATCCATGACCCAAGGAGGTACCCTATCATTTTTGGGCCTCATAGGTCAAAAGTCAAGGTCATAAATGAATTTTGATTGAAAACTGTTTCCGTGTTCTAACTTATAATTGATAAGACTTGGGACCATTAAACTATTTACACATGTTCATGAGCCAGGGAGGTGCCCTATTATTTTTGGGTTATGTATGTCAAAAGTCAAGGTCAGAATTGAACTTTGAAAACCATTTCCTTTATAGGTAATGAAAATAGGTTAACTGTTCTGCTTGAGTGTCAAAACACTTGTGGGAGGTATGGGTCTGCTTTTCAAAAGTTCAAGCTAACACATGATTTCTCCTTACCCAGAATGTTTGCTAGCCTATATGGTATTATTGTATTCAACACATAACCACATATCAAATCTTAGGCTGCTCCAAATTCAAAGAAGGTGCAGATGACAAATTTAGTTGAAATTTTTAAAAGCATTTTATTAAGGAATAGAAAACATTGTTGAAAATGAAGAAATTGCTTGTAAAAAGTAAGTAATATCTATTTCTGCAATGTTTTTACAAGCAATTTCCTCATCTTCCACCATGTTTTCTTTAGTATTTATTTTGAGGGGTGTCAAAATCCTGAGTTGTACAGAAATGGGTTAAATGAAATTTGAGCTGTTGACTGCAACCGATGGGTGAAGCTATTTTGTTAGCCAGATTTTTGTATGTGCATTCAAGTCTACAAATGATAATTGAAATGATTGTAGGTAGAGTAGAAGATGTCATTATCACCCACATCACGAGCCCTCGCAGTTTCTTTGTTCAGTTTAAACGGGACTCTAGTAAACAATCTGCCCTATCATACAGTCTTCAACAGTGGTGTAACAGTCCTGCAGCCAATAAACATAAACTAGATGGTGTTGATGTCGGTAAGGAATAAGTACTCAATATTTGTTATAAACTGAACTGTTCGCAGCTTTAGCACATATTTCTAGCTCGACTATTAGGAGAATGGGGAAAGACTGGGGCTATTCCAGTGACTGTGGCTTTGCCATAAGGCTTTGGTGTAAGTTTTATTTGTAAGTGTCATATCTCAGACCTACAAATGCTATTGCTCTGAAACTTTTTGCATGCTTGTGACCTTAACACCACCCTCTCAGACCTATTTCTTTACTCTGACAGAACTATAACTTTGTTACAACTTACATATTTTATAACGGATTTGCATGCATTTCAAATTTCATATATCTTTAACTGATACAGATTTTGCTTTTAAGTGTTGTGCATTTGCCAAGTTTAATGAATTGATTAATTATCTAGGCAAATATTTGTATCTTTTACATTTGTTTTAGCTGCATTTTGACTTTTATGACTACTTGCAATAATGTTTCATCCATCGTTGTCTGTCGTGCACTGTGCGTCATGCATTAACTTTTTAACATTTTTAACTACTTCTTAAGAACCTTTGGATGGATTGTATAAATTTTGGCCCTAGGGTCAAAATAGGCCTGTTACCAGACGTCACAAGTTTAACAAAGGCTTGTATAGTGAAAACTTTAAAAAATCTTCATCTATCAAACAGAAAGGCCTAGAGCTCTGATACTTGGTATGTAGCATAATCTGGTGGACTTTTATCTGTTTTTGGACTCAGGTGATAGATAAAGCCCTATGGGCCTCTTGTTATGTGCATGTAAGTGCTTAAGATGGTATCTTTGTAACTACTTGACCCTTTCCTGGACAAATCCGGGATTTTACGTCACCGTGATTTTATACTTGAGAATTCATTGTGGAAAAAGAAATTGCTTGTTACAAGCAATTTCTCCTTTTCCCACAATATTTTCTCCCACACAGGATGGTCAGATTTCAAATTGCATGCACTTTTCATTGTCGTCTGCAACCTCTTTCAAATTTGACCAGTCTAAAATTTCATAAAACAAGAGAGGGTTAAGCTTTTGCTTTGAACCTTTGCAGTTTCTTAAGTGCTATTCTTCAACTTTCTTGACAAAATTAACCATTTGTACATTCATATAAACAGAATTTTACCTCTTTTTGATTTAGAAATTCCTTATGAAAAGTTTACATCGAAGTCTGTGTAATATTTGTAACTACTTCAGCTTTGTCTTTTCTATTACCTTTGCACCTGTACTGAGGCTCATGATAGAATTCTCTTGACAAATATTCATAATAATAATCAGTAATAGACATTCACTGATCTTAGCATTTCCAGATTAAAGTTTTAGTGGAAGTTGTCCTGTTTTGAATTGTTTATTTTACCCCAATAATTAATTTTGGGGTATACAAAAGTTGGTTGGCCTGTTGTTCAGTTGGATGATCTGTAGCTTTAGTTGTCTGCCCATTTCCTCTTTCAGTGATTGGTTTCAAATTTCGTGTACAAACTTGGTATAATACAAAGATGTGCACATTTTTTTTCAGTTATGTTTAACCCATTACCAGAAGGTAAAATTCTAGACTAGTCCAAATTAAATGGAGTTGCTGCGACCACAATTTAAAGTTTATGAAAATTTAGTTTTTGTCATCTTTCTGGATAGAAAACATTTTGTGAAATGAAGATTCTTCATTCTACACAATGTATTCCCAATTATTTTTCTTGAGGGGCTTCATAAAGCGTCACTGTGTGGGAATGGGTTAATTCATTTTTAGGTTGACTAGATGAAAGCCAGCAGGCTATTGTCATGGCATTGGGTCTGGTGTGAGTCCGTCAATCTGGTCATTGGTCTGTAAACTTTTACTTTTAAAATCTTCTCACACAGTATGACACAGAATTCAAGCAAATTTCACTGGAATGATCCTGGGATGACCCTTTCTTGGATTCTTTCAAGAATTTTGATTTGATAAAAAATATGGCTTTTAAGGGCAGGACTAATTTCCATCTAAAGTGTATAGTCAAAACTTTGAAAATCTATTTCTCAGAAACTGACTCTATGAGATTCCAGTAAAGAATTTTCATCAGTTAAAAGATATGGGTCCTTTGCAGAGTTTATTTTCATAAATGGTATATAATGAAAACTTTAAAAAATCATCTTCTTGGGGGAGAAATTCGCATGAATAATCTTTTTGTGACCCTTTATCAGATTTCTTAATGAAATTATGATAGATTTACTAATACTGCTTTGGAGAATTGGACAAATTTCAGGCCTTTCTTAACAAGTGATGCAAGGAAAATAATTGTTAATGCACAACTGAGAATGATTTTGAACAAAATAAAAATGCTTTTCTTTAAATAATTAAGTAAATTGAAAAATAGAGAAATTCTTTCTTATTCTACTCTCTCACAGTCCACCTTTCTAAACCTCTCAAGAAAAAAGCTTGGGAAAACATTGTGTAATATGAAAAAATTGCTCGTAACAAGCAATTTCTTTGTCATAATGATTCCTATCCGCAAAGACAAAAGTTTTAGAAATGAAAGTAAACTATTCTGTATCTTTTTTTGTGGTAAGCTAGACTAGTTGTTCTGACTAATGATCTTTCAATCTGAATATTTTAGATCATGAAATATTCTTAATGTTAGAAGTTGTTTTCAGATGACATTGTGCTTGCCAAATACAGTGCAGATAACTTATGGTATCGTAGTCGTGTAAAACAAGTCATCCCCCCTGATGATGGTGAAGCTTTTGAGAAGACCTTGGTAGAAGTTGCATATTTGGATTTTGGAAACATTGAAAGAATGCCAGTCTCCAAGTAAGATACTAATGTTTAGCTAAGCTATTCGAAGAATAGGGGGCTATTTAAGTTACCTTGGCACCAGCATCAGCGTCGACATATTGGTTTCGTTAAACTTTATGTGCAAGTGTCATATCTCTGTTTCTACTAATGATATTGCTCTGAAATTTTGTACATGTTTTTGTGACAATAATATCACCCTCTAGACAAGGTTTCATTACTCTGACATACATTTAAGTGGAATTTTACCCTATTCGGATTTGGAAATTCTTGGTTAAATCTTACATGCAACTGTCATGTCTCCAATAACTCTGTATAACTTTAATGCTTTTGTGACCATCTTATCCTCTCTAGGCAAAGACTCATTACAATTACATTTATTATAGTGGAGTTTTAACTCTTTTTGGACTTAGAAACTCTTGATTAAACATTGTGTGCAACTGCCATATATCTTTAATAGTTCTCTTACTACCTATGCTATAGATTTAAAACTTTGCACATGTTTTTGTGACAATAATATAAGCCTTGAAATATAGATTCATTACACTGACATTCATTGTAGTGGAATTTTTACCTTTTCGGACTTACAAATTCTTGGTTAAACCATATGTGCAATTGTCATATATCTTTAATCACTCTCTTTCTACTAATGCTATTGCTTTGAAAACTTGTGCTGGATTTTGTGAGAATGATAGCAGCCTCTAGATACAGATTCAGTACTCTGGCATTCATTTTAGTGTAGTTTTGACCCTTTATGGACTTAGAATGTCTTACATGCAACTGACATATATCTTTAATAACTTTCATTCTACTGATGCTATTGCTTTTAAGCTTTGCACATGCTTTTGCGACCATCATATCATCTTCTAGGTACAGATTCATTACAATTACATATACAGTCATGACGCATTAATCTGAATACTTTGGTTTCCGGTGGTAATGTCCGGAGTAAGCATATTTCCAGATAAGCAATTTTGTATGAATATCTGACCTAACATGCTTTTGTATTACAATGGTGGTAAGAGAAACCTGTCGTAATAATGGTATTGAACAATTAGGACAGTTTTACAATTTCTCGGTTGATACAAAACTACTAAATCTGACAATGAGTAAAAATCGCATTCGATTTAAAAAGTAAAGCCTACCTGCTGTGTGAAATCTGTTTTATCTTTCTTGTAAATTATATCAGTAATGTAAAAATGTTCAGACAGCCAATTTAATCATGGTGAATTTATCCAAATATTTACAAGGGTAAAATTTCTCACAGGGTAAGCGTGTAGCATGTGTCAATCCGGAAACTCTCCCAAAAATAGCCAAACATCTGGGGGCTGCGCCTTTGATCACCTTTCCTCCCAGAAGTAAAATAAACTGCACCAAAAATCATTTCCCCCCATATAACTTAAAATATTCATTTATTTCGTTAGTCAGCAAGCCTGGGATTAATTTTCGGTTGTCAGGTAACAAGCTTTCCCTTAATAGAGATTACACTTTCGAGATTTGGGTTTTGACTTGTTGGTGACAAATCGGAAGGAATTTTCTGGTGTGGCCTGAGGAAGAGCTGGTTTTAATTCTGAGAAAATAAAAGAGAATAATTTAAACAAACAGCACAAAAGGTATTGACATGCTTGTCAGGTCGTCACCTTGACACGCTTCCCGGGTATAAGGTGTGAATGTCTGCTATCAACTTCGACCAGACGACAACTTTGATTATTCACAAATGTCAATAGTCCAATCAAAACAATACATTAAAGATTGATCTGGTTAACTGAATCATATTTATTCAGATTTTTAGCTCACCTGAGCACAAAGTGCTCTGGGAGAGCTATTGTGATCAGTCATTGTCCGGCGTCTGTCCGTCCATTTGTCCATCTGTCCATCTGTTCACAATTACAAAAAATCTTCTCCTCCTAAACTAACCATGAAATTTCAATCAATCTTCACAGAAATGATTCTTAGGTCATGCTCTCTCAAAATACTTCAGACTTGAAATCCAAGGAGAACTTTGGTTACCATGGCAAATGAGTGAAAAAACTGAAAAAATCTTCTCTACCAGAGACCAAGAGCTTTGATATTTGGTAAAAATCATCATCTATTGACCCTCTGCCCAAAAAACTTTAAAGAATTACAGTATCTTGAAAATTAGCCCTTTTCTGTGCAATCCCTGATTTTACATAGAAATAAAGAAGGAATTTTTTGAAAATCTTCTCTAAAACCATAATGCCAAGAGCTTTGATATTTGGTATGTATCATCACCTATTGCCTCTTTATCAAAATACTTCAAAGAATTACTGTACTCTTAAAATTAGCCCTTTTCTGTGTGATCCCTGATTTTACAAAGGACATCTTTGAAAATCTTCGCCTCCCATACCATTAGGCCTAGAGCTTTGATAATTGGTATGTTTTATCACATATTGACCCTCTACCAAAATAGTTCAAAGAATTACCATATTCTGAAAATTAGCCCTTTTCTGTGCAATCTCTGATTTTACAAAGGATTAAGAAGGAAATCTTTGAACATCTTCTTCTCCATAAGGCCTAAGGCTTCCCTGATGTTAGTTAAGAATAAAGAAGAATATCTTTGAAAATCTTATTCTTCTAAAGCATTAGGCCTAGAGTGTTGATATTTGGAATGTATCAATGCCCATCGATCCTCTGCCTAAATTCTTCGAAGAATTACCATACTTAGGAATGTAGGGCTATATTGTGATATACAATATACACCTTGGTTTAAAAGAGAATTGCGTCGGTATGCAAGGAATGTATCTTGTAAGGAAAATGGGTAGGTAGATAATAAAATATGTTAGGATAGATATATCTTCAGCCAAATACCACATAACCTCTTTTTTACTTTGTGATTGTCTGGTTCTAAGGTAGCTTTGAAAAAGAAGGAGAGAAATAGAAAATCAAGCTTTTAATTAATGTCAAATTAATTTTATTGACAAGAGGATTGTCATAGAAATACTGTATTACATTTTTTGTTAGCTCACCTGAGCACAAAGTGCGAGGTGAGCTATTGTGATCGGTCGTTGTCAGTTGACCGTCCATCTGTCCGTCTGTCCGTCCGTCCACAATTTCTTTAAAAATCTTCTCCTCCTAAACCAGTAGGCCAATCAAGCTGAAACTTTGCAGGGATGTTCTTTGGGTGAAGTTCTACAAAAGTTGTTAAAAGAATTTAATTCCGTCAAAAACTCTGGTTGCCGCAGCATTTGAAAATGGGAATCGTAAGGAAATCTTTAAAAAAATTTAAAAATCTTCTTTTCCTAAACAAGTTGGCCAATCAAGCTGAAAATTTGCAGGAATGTTCCTTGGGTGAAGCTCTTCAAAAGTTGTTAAAAGAATTTCATTCCGTGAAAGACTCTTGTAACCGCGGCATATGAAAATGGGAAATTTTAGAAAATCTTTGTTGTCTTTTTTTCACAGACTACAGGGCCAAAGGCATTTATATTTTATATAGATCTTAATCATATAGTTCTCCACCAAGTTTTAAAATATTTTAATCTCTGATTTAAGTATTTAATCACTCGGGTCAAAAATGGCCCTGCCCCTGAAGTCTGAAGTTTTGAAAAATGCTTAATTAAAGCAATTTCAGACTTCTCCTCTTAAACTGTAAGGTCTAGGATATTCATATTGGGTATGTAGCATAACTAGATGGTTTTGAACTGTATCACTTAAACTTGTCCTCCTAGGGTCAAAAATGGCCCTGCAGTAGGGGTCCAAAAATTGGGAAAAATGCAAAATTTGAGTATGTTAAAAAAAAAATCTTCATTTTAAGGTGGAGAGCATTTATATTTGAGTATAGCATAGCCTGGCTGTATTCATCAATTTTGATTAAATTATGCCTGTAGGTTAAAAAATACCCCTTCCCTGGGTGTCCAAAGTTCGTAAAAATGCTCAATTAGACCATGTTCAACAGTCTTCTCCTCCCAATCTGCAGAGTCTAAGACATTCATATTTGGTTTATAGCATAAACAGATGGTTCTCTACCATGTTAGCTAAAATCTTAGCCCTGGGATAAAACATGGCACTGCCCTAAAGGTCCAAAATTTTGGAAAATACCCAATTAGAGCAATTTCGAAAGTCTTCTCCTTCTGAAATATAAGGTGAAGGGCATTCATATTTGGTATGTACCATGACTAAATAATTTTGTTCTATGATACAGGAAAATATGCTCTTAGGATAAAAAACGTCTCTGCTCCTGGGGAAGAAAATTGCATAAATCGCATTGAAAGAATTCTTCTTAAATAGAAATGGAGAAATTGCTTGTCACTCCCTTTCTCACAATGCTTTTTTAAACCTGTTTTCCCTGAGGGTGACAAATTCTGTGATAGTTTGGTAATGGATAAAACTATAAAGCCAAAGGCATTTATTTTTATTGTAAAGCATTACTGGATTGTTTTGTACAAAGCCCAAAATCTTATATTTGTTTTATTTATTTTGCTCAAGTTGTGTCTTTTTTATACAAAAAAGTACTGTAATTTGCAGATGCCTCAGGTGAGCAATTTAGGACCATCATGGTCCTCTTGTTGTGAAACTTTCATTGCGTGAAGAGAGCTGTAAATGAATACTTTTGATTTTCTTGGTTTCAGTCTGAGGAATATGCAAAACAAGTTCATGAGACATCCAGAGTTTGCTGTAGAATGCTGTTTAGTTGATCTTTTACCTAGAAGCAAGGTAATTCTTAATTCATTGAACAGTTCTCAGATATGTAGAAAAGTATGTGTGGAAGAAGAGGGTATATTCATGAAAAAAAATGATGGAAACTGAATCACTGATATTTTGATTCATGTATATTGTGTTGGTACTTTCAAGAAAATTTCCCTTATGAGTTCCTTCAATAAGGGTTTGATGTACAAGTAACACAAATTTACTTGTCAGCCTTAAACTTTAATGTGCATGTCAACACAATTCTGCACTTTGATGTACTGAAGAAAAGAGCTACGGAAAACATTTGTAGAAAACTGAGGAATTGCTAGTAACATGCAACTTCATCTTTTAAGCTATACTGGCTGAAAGCCAGTGGGAAATTGTCATGGTATTTTGTTTGTCCTGCTTGTTCGACCTTGTCTGCAAAATTTTTCTTAAAATATCATTTATGTTCATTTGAGAAAGTATGAATAGGATCTCAACCAATTTACTATATAAATGTTCCATGGATGACTTTTATAATGCTTCCCATCCTTCTTACCATCTGTCCGCCTTAATATCTATACAACCCTTGGGCTAAATTTGATTAAACTTCAAAACTTGTGAAAAACTGACACATTTTACCTAGTTCTAGATAGCTCCAAGGTTAAGGTCTCAGTTCAAGGTCAAAAATTGAAATTGTTCTTGACCAGAGCATAGTTCCTTCAATTTCAAATGGGTTTCAAAATAACTCGACACAATTGTTCTCTGTTATGAGCAGATGTACCATTTGATTTTTTGTACCCCTGTAAAACGAATGTTTACGGGGGTAAACTGGAAACAGCCTGTGTGTCCATGTGTCTGTCTGTGTACAAAATACTACCAATTTTGTGTCGCAAACTCCTCCTTCAGTTTTGCTTCAATACCATTGAATCTTTATACAAAGATTAACCACATTTTGAAGTTTTGCAAGACCCAATTTTGAAGTCTTAATTCTTCCTGGTTCAAGAATTATCTCCCCTTGAACGTGATCAAGTTTTGTCCTTCATGCGTCGGAAGGCATCAACAATTCTTTAAAGATCTTCTCCTCAGTAACCACTGGGCAGATTTCAACCAAACTTGGCAAGAATGTTCCTTGGGTGACCCTTCTCAGAAGTTGTTTGCGGAATTTCATTGATAAGATCGGGGGCATATTGTTTTACGAGTGTCCCTCTGTCTGTCTGTGTGTCTGTCTGCAAAACTTAACCGCCAACTAAACATTTTCCTATAACTCTAACCCTGATTAAGTTACTATGCTAATATTTGGTATGTAGATAGGTCTCAACAAGGCGCAACTGGGGAAGGTCATTTAATCAAGGTCAAGGTCAAAATTTTAACCCTTTACCCGTTTCTAAAGATACCCGTTTCGGGGGCATAGTGTTTCACAAACACATCTTGTTTTGACCTTGAAATCTTTAAGCATCTTCTCCTCAGTAACCATTGGGCCAATTTCAACCAAATTTGGCATGAATGTTCCTTTGGTGACTCTTTTCATAAGTTGTTTGCGAAATTTTGATTTACGCCAAAATATGAGCATGGCAGGGTTGGACAGTTTTTTACTTTGAAATGCTAAAACATCTTCTCCTCAGTATCCATTGGGCCAATTTCAACCAAACATGGCATGAATGTTCTTTTTGTGACCCTTTTCAGAGGTTGTTAGCGGAATTTTGATTTACGTCCAAATATGGGCATGGCAGTTTTTGACTTTGAAATCTTAGAACATCTTCTCCTTATTAACAATTTGGCCAATTTAAACAAAATTTGGCACAAATGTTCCCTTGGGTGACTCTTTTCAAAAGTTGTTTGCGAAATTTTGATTTACTCTCAAATATGATTATGGCAGGGCTGGGCAGTTTTTGACTTTGAAATGTTTAAACATTTTCTCCTCAGTAACCATGGGGCCAATTTCAACCAAACTTAGCAAGAATATTCCTTGTGTGACCCTTTTCAAAAGTTGTTTACGGAAATTTGATTGGTGCCCAAATATGGGCACGGCAGGGCGGGAGTTTTTGATATTTGAAATCTTTAAACATCTCAGTAACTGTTCAACCAATTTCAACCAAACTTGGCATGAATGTTCCTTGGGTGACCCTTTCAAAATGTGTTTGCGAAATTTTGATTAAAACTGAAATATGGGTGTGGTAGGGAAGGACAGTTTTTTACTTTGAAATCTTTAAACATCTTCTCCTCAGTAACCACTGGGCAGATTTTGTGTCGCAAACTCCTCCTTCAGTTTTGCTTCAATACCATTGAAACTTTATACAAAGATTATCCACATGTGGAAGTTTTGCAAGACCCAATTTTGAAGTCTTATTTTCCCCTGGTTCAAGAATTATCTCCCCTTGAACGTGATCAAGTTTTGTCTTTCATGCGTCGGAAGACATCAACAATTCTTTAAAGATCTTCTCCTCTGTAACCATTGGGCAGATTTCAAAGAAACTTGGCAAGAATTTCCTTGGGTGACCTTTCTCAGAAGTTGTTTGCGTTATTTTGATTGACCCCCCCCCCCCCAAATATGGGCATGGCAGGGAGGGGCTTTTTTTTTACCTTGAAATCTTTAAGCATCTTCTCCTCAGTAACCATTGGGCCAATTTCAACCAAACATGGCATGATTGTTCCTTTGGTGAGCCTTTTCAAAAGATGTTCCTAAAATTTGATTTACGCCCAAGTATAGGTGGGGCAGTTTTTGAAATCTTTAAATATCTTCTCCTCTGTAACCATTGGGCCAATTTCAACTGAACTTGGCATGAATATTCCTTGGGTGAACCGTTTCTTAAGTTGTTTGCGAAATTATGATTGATGCCCTATTTTGGGCACGTCAAAGTATGGCTGTTTTGATATTTGAAATCTTCAAACATCTTCTCCTCAGTAACCATTTGGCCAATTTCAACCAAACTTGGCATGAATGTTCTTTGGGTGACCCTTTTCAAAAGTTGTTTGCAAAATTTTGATTGACGCACAAATATGGGCGTGGCAGGGAGGGGCAGTTTTGACTTTGAAATCTTTAATGTCCAAGCTCAAGGTCAATCATGCCTGTGTACTTTCAAGTTTTTTAGCTCACCTGAAGTGCTGTGGGGAGGCTATTGTGATCGAACATCGTCCTTCGTCCATCAGTCCGTCCACAATTACAAAAAAAATCTTCTCTTCCTAAACTAACCATGGAATTTCATTAAAACTTCACAGAAATGATCCTTAGGTCATGCTGTTTCAAAATACTTCAAAGAATTGAAATGCATGAAGAACTCTGGTTGCCATGGCAACAGAGTGAAAAAACTTTAAAAATCTTCTCCTCCGATGCGATAAGGCCTAGAGCATAGATATTTGGTACAAATCATCATCTATTGACCCTCTATCAAAATACTTCAAAGATTTACCATATTATGAAAATTAGCACTTTTCTGGGCAATCCCTGATTTTACATAGAAATAAAGGAAATCTTTAAAAATCTTCTTCTCCCAAGCCATAAGGCCTAGAGCTTTGATATTTGGTATACATCATCATCTATTGACCCTCTACCAAAATACTTCAAAGAATTACCGTATTCTGAAAATAAGCCCTCTTCTGGGCAATCCTTGATTTTACATAGAATAAAAGAAGGAAATCTTTAAAAATCTTCTTCTCCCAAGCCACAAGGCCTAGAGCTTTGATATTTGGTAAACATCATCATTTATTGACCTTCTACCAAAATACTTCAAAGACTTACTGTATTCTGAAAATTAGCTCTTTTATGGGTGATCCCTGATTTTACAAAAAAAATAAAGAGGAAATCTTCGAAAAACTTCTTTTCCAAACCATAAGGCCTAGAGCTTTGATATTTGGTATACATCATCATCTATTGAACCTCAACCAAAGTTCTTCAAAGAATTACTGTATTCTGAAATTTAGCCCTTTTCTTTGTGATCCCTGATTTTACATAGAAATAAAGAAGGAAATCTTTTAAAATCTTCTTTTCCAAACCATAAGGCCTAGAGCTTTGATATTTGGTAAACATCATCATTTATTGACCTTCTACCAAAATACGTCAAAAGAATTACCGTATTCTTAAAATTAGCCTTCTTCTTTGCAATCCCTGATTTTTCATAGAATAAAAGAAGGAAATCTTAAAAAATCTTCTTCTTCCAAATCAATAGGCCTAGAACTTTGATATTTGGTACAAATCATCATCTATTGACCCTCTAACAAAATACTTCTAAGGATTACTGTATTCTGAAAATTAGCCCTTTTCAGGGCGATCCCTGATTTTTCATAGAATAAAAGAAAAAAACTTTAAAAATCTTCTTCTCCCAAACCATAAGGCCTAGAGCTTTGATATTTAATGACGTCTACCAAAATACTTCAAAGAATTATCAGACTCCAAAAATTAGCCCTTTTCTGTGTGATCCCTGATTTTACAAAGGAATAAAGAAGGAAATCTTTGAAAATCTTCTTCTCCCAAACCATAAAGCCTAGAGCTTTGATATTTGGTACATATCATCAGCAATTGACCCTCTACCAAATTGCTTAAAAAATAGCCCTTTTCTGTGCAATCCTTAATTTTAGCTAGGAATAAATAATGATATCTTTGAAAAACTTCTTCTCCAAAACCATTAGGCTTACAGCTTTTATACTTGGTATGTATTGATGTCTATACTTCAAAGCATTACCATATTTAGGAAATTAGTGCTATATGGTGGGATCATCAATGTACCTAGGATTAAAAGAGAAATCCTTAAACATCTTCTCCAAAATAATTAGACAGAGGGCTTTGCTATTTCTTTTATATCATAAAGCCATGATTAAAAGAGAAATCCTTAAACATCTTCTCCAAAATAATTAGACAGAGGGCTTTGCTATTTTGTTTATATCATAAAGCCTTGAACCATCATACTCAGGGGAGCAATTTAGGACCATCATGGTCCTCTTGTTTTTTCAATCATCTTAAATTAGTCAGGTGAGCAATGTTAGGGCCATTCTGGCCCTCTTGTTTCAGATATCTCCAAGGTCAAGGTCACAGTTTAAGGTCAAATATTAAAACCAATTTTATGATAATGGATTGATTTCGAAATAACTTTGCAAAAATGTTCTCTACAATCAGTAGATTTGCCATTTGAAAAAATTCTCAGATACCACCAAGTGAAGGTGATAGCTCAAGGTTGTATGTTGAAATTAAGCATGACCAGAGTAAAGCGTCTTAAATTATAGATGGATTTCAATATGACTTGGTAGAATCGTTTTCTGTCATGAGTAAATGTGCCATTTAAAAAATCCCCCCCAAAAATAGATAGTGTCAAGGTCACAGCTCAAGGTCAGCATGTCTGGAATAGGTAGAGCATAACCTCAACCTTTTCTGTCAGTTCATACAAACCCTTTTCCCCATTTATTTTATACTTTTTATGATAGGGCTTAAATGGGGAGCAAAATCTGTCTCTGATTGCCCTTATTTAGTCTGCTTGAACGAGTTTTGATAATGTGATAAGATGTCCAACAAAACACCTATTGTTTTATAAAACTTTTAGCTCATTTGAGCTAATGTCTGGCGTCCATCCATCCCACCTTCCATCTGTCCGTCCACCTGTTTACAATTACAAGAAAATATTTTCCTCCTAAACTAACCATGGAATTTCATTAAAACTGCACAGAAATGATCCTTAGGTCATGCTCTATAAAAATACTTCAAACTATTAAAATCCATGAAGAACTTTTGTTGTCATGGCAAACGAGTGAACAAACTTTAGAAATCATCTCCTCCCAAACCATAAAGCACAGAGCTTTGATATTTGGTAAAAATGATCATCTATTGACCCTCTACAGAAAGACTTCAAAGAATTACCATATCTTGAATATCAGCCCTTTTCTGTGTGATCCCTGATTTTACATAGAAATAAAAAAAGAAATCTTTTAAAATCTTCTTTCTTCCAAACAGTAAGGCCTAGAGCGATGATATTTGGTATATATCATCATCAATTGACCTTCTATCAAAACGTTCAAAGAATGACCATTTTCTGAAATTACTCCTTTTCTGTGTGATCCCTGATTTTACATATGAATAAAGAAGGAAATCTTTGAGAATCTTCTTTTCCCAAACCATAGGGCCTAGAACTTTGATATTTGGTATAAATTATCATCTATTGACTCTCTACCATAATACTTCAAAGAAGTACTGTATCTTGAAAATTAGCCCTTTTCTTTGTGATCCCTGATTTTACATAGAAATGAAGAAGTTAATCGTTAAAAATCCTCTCCTCCTTAACCATTATACCTGAGCTTTGATATGTAAAAATGCCTATTGACCCTCTACCAAAATACTTCAAAGAATCACCTTACTCTAGAAATGAGCTCTATATGGTCAGATCTTCAATATACCTAAGATTAAAGGAGAAAATCTTTAAAAATCTTCTCCAAAATAATTTGGCTTAGGGCTTCGTTATTTTGTGTATATCATAAAGCTTTGAGCCATCATACTCTGGGTAAGCAATATAGGACCATCATGGTCCTCTTTTTAGGGATATTGACTTGTTGTTAAAAAAAAAGCCGGTCTTCAACTGGGCCACATCATAGGATGTCATTGGTTTGATCCCAGGCGGTGGCACATATCCTTTCTGACATTTGTCTCTCACCAATGGATGGATAATCACAAACCTAATTGGGATAGCAGTTTGAGGCTAGGAAAGGATGTAGTGGTAGTACTGGTGTGAGAAATACCAGGAATCCATTGTAAAGTGCTCCAGCCTTGAAGATATGACTGAAAAACTGTTAAAAGTGGTGTTAAACCCCATTCAATCAATCAATCAATCAACTCGGCCACATTTTTAGCTAATGGTTTCATGCCGATTGTATGCAGCTCTAGTTCTATTATTGGACTACAAAGTGATTTTTTAACATCAATCATTGTGGAGGGGTTAGAACTGTGGTGTACTGGGTTAATATTTGTTTCCTATTTTTTGAAGGAGGGTGTTTGGCCTGTGAATGCTGTGAAGACGTTTGCTCAAATAGTGGAAAACAAGATTCTTCAAATGACTGTAAGTATTGAGCAAGGTGTTAATTTTGGATGTTCAAGGGTCTTATGAATATATATATTGTATGCCAAATGGTAAAACTAGTGATTAGACTATGTTATTTTAATAATGTTCAAATTGAACCAAATTATTTTTATCTGATTAGATTATTAGATAATTATGATTGTCTTGCTGAAAAAAAACCAGAACTGTTTCAAAATCAAAGGGTTTGAAACACTGCAAACCTAATATTAGGTTAATTTTTAATTTGAGAATTAATCTTATGAACAATTTTGGCTTAAAAGGGACAAACAGGTGGTGTACATATATCAGACAATACACTTTTGCAGGCTAATCGTTTGTACATCTGCCAAAACAGGTCAGTATTACAATGGTTAAAAATACTGATCAGATGATCCAAACATCATCATTTGTAGGTAATGAGGGAAGAGAACAATATCCTACAAGTAGATCTTAGTAAACCTCCTGACAGTGAGATAATAGATGATAGGCCTGTGTCAGTGAGAGATGCTCTGGTGTTCATGGAGCTGGCTAATCTAGAGTCCCCTAACTCTCTACCAGCACCCAGAGGTGAGTGAAGCACAATTCTTAGAAAAATATTGAAAAATGAAGAAATTGCTTATTTCAATGTTTTTTACCCAGAAAGACAAAGACATGGGTTAAAGAATAGAATGAAGTGATGGCCACTATCTTTTTTGTTTTGAGAAACTTCATATTATAGAACTTCAATGTTGAGCTCCAGTATTTGTATATAACTTTTAATTGATGGGTGACATAACCCTTTTCTGTACAAACCTTGGATTTTACGTCGCTGTTGTTTTATACTTCTTTTAATTTGGACGAGTCTAAAATTTCTAAAAAAAAAGGAAAGGATTAACCTACTTCTATATTTTTTTAAAATTAAGATATGTCCAAATTCAAAGATTTTTTCTGCAGAAAATTTAAATTTGATTTAATTAAAGGAATAACCATTTAGTGCGGTTGAAAATATTATGGAAAAAGAGTTGCCTGTTGTAAGCAATTTCTTCTTTTTGTACAATGTTTTCTAATTATAAAATCATAGGGACATTAAAACCAGGGATTGAACAGGAAAGGGTTAAGCATTTTAACTATAGCTTATTTGTTACAACTACACTGCAGCTCCACTATAATGCTATTTGTGGGGTCCAAGAAATGAAACAGCGGAAGAAGTGTAGTTATTATGCTATAATGCTCCCCCCTGCCTGATTAACTTGACCATCGGATAAAAAAAACCCGGTAAAATCGTGATAACTCTACCACATTGACTGCATGTGTCCAAAAATGGATTAAACTTTGTAGCTGGCAACTTTTAATTGTGACAATGAAGGTAATGATAAACGAAAAATATCCGAGACGGCTGAATGTCTAGTATCACTTTCGACTATGGCAAAGACCAACGAATCATTGAACGTCTGGACCTACCTGCTGTGAGAAAAAACACTGTTTTTTGTTAAATGAAATCAGTAATGATGGTAAGTTCAGGCAGTTGATTCTTTAATGACAAGGGTAAAATTTCAGTCACCAAGAAGTAAAACAGGGTACGCACCTAACTCGTGTCAACTCCGGAAACATTCCCATAAAAAGCTGAACATCTAGTGGCAGTGCCTTTGATCACCTTTCCTCCCTCATAATAAAATAAACTGTACCCGAACAACCTTTCCTTCATATTTGTCAAGGAGCTTTTAGTTTTGTGTTTGATCAGACAGAATGGAATTAAATTTCCGGATTTTTGAAAGGAATGCAGAAAAATAATTGTATTCTATTTTAATAAACCAATATCATCTATCCCGTATCAGATGAGAACCTTATGATTTTGTGACATATGCAATGAAAATTCACGCATTTTCTGTGTCCATCTACACGCCCGGTAATCTCGGGCTCCATCCCTTTTTGGAGAACAGTACAAAAAGGAGACAATGATACTTCCGATATGGAGCCAAGGACCGGAACTGGACAGAAAAGGTAAGAAAAACAGTGCACCTCGCGCACAATTTGATCTCCCATTAACCTATTATACATTTTCCCAAAACGTCCAGAGTTTCATACCACATAGAAATGATTATTTTACCCGTTGGCGGTGATAGATTTCAAAAATAATTCCGTTTGTGAATAGAAACTTTAATCAAAGTTTTGACATCGGACCCGATCAAACACGAAAATGCGTGTTGAAATCGTTAAAATCCATGTTATCAACAACATTGAAAGATTTAAGTGGCGATGACTGTAAAATGAATGACAACGTGTTGATATAAAATAATTTTGCCATAAAGAACTGCGTTTATCCTACCCCTTTTACGGATTTTCTTAGAACGGATGGAGACAAGGACGCAGTGCGGGAGACAAGATTCAGAGGGAGAGGGAGAGGCGATGCATATAAAAATGTACTGTAAAACTTCTTTTCGAACACCATACTCTTATGTAACCCCAGTCAATCTTCGAACGTCAAAACCGACCCCTTTTCTATGATTTTCTGAAAACTTATAGTATGTTATAAACCCCAAATCCCCAAAAAATCAATTTAATAACACTCCACTGTCCAAGAAAGGAAACAAAGAAGATCCTGCAAAATACATACCTATATTCTTAACATGTATACTGTGTAAAGCTCTTGAACATATTGTAGCATCAAATCTAACTAAAAATTTTGACAAAAAAAATATTCTTTATGACTTACAGCATGGTTTCAGAGCAAGTTGTTAATGTGAAACCAAGCGACTGCAACTGACCGACCATCTTTCCAGAAACGTTGCTGAAGGAAAACAAACTGATCTAGTTTTGTTAGTCTTCAACAAGACTTTTGATAAAGTTAGCCACTTAAAACTTTTGTATAAATTGCAGGAACATGAAGTAAACAATACTACCCTTTTGTGGATTAAATCTTTTCTTATAGGCAGAACACAAAAAGTAGTCTTACAAGGTGGATGCTCATCCGAAGTTCCAGTCACGTCTGGAGTACCTCAGGGATCGGTGCTTGGTCCTCTTCTGGTTTTTTTTTGTATATTAACGACCTTCCTAATACCATCACCTCCCAAGTTCGTTTGTTTGCGGATGTCACTGCCGTTTACTTAGTTATAAACAACAAGCAAGACTGTATCACTATGCAAGATGATCTCGACAAGTTAATGCAGTGGGAGAAAAAGTGGGAGTTACAATATCTGGAGATCTTTCATGAAACACACACATTGACCATATAACATCAAAGGCAAATAAAACCTAAGGTTTGCTTCACAGAAACATCCAGACAAAAATAAGAAGATCAGACAAACATCGTACAAAACATTAGTCCGACCCCAGGTAGAATTCGCATCAACCGTTTGGAGCCCTTACACAAAAACCTATATCAACAAAGGGGAAAAGTACAACGTAGAGCAGCAAGATGGGTTCAAAATAATTTTCATGCAGAAGGAGCTTGGCTCGCAAACTCTTCAATATAGACGAGACGTTTCCAGAGTCACCATGTTTTATAAAATCGTTGATAGTTTTGATGCAGTGCCCGTACCAGCTTATCTTGAAAGACCAGTTAGGACCACCCGACATATGCACACAGCATCTTTCAGACAGATCCATGCGAATGCTTTCTTCCTTAAATATTCTTTCTTTCCCTACACAGTGATATTTTGGAACAGCCCACCAGAAACAGCAACCTGACACTGCAGCGTTCAAAAAGAGTTTCGATTCTTTTCAGATAGTGAGCCGTCCTGAATGACCAGAATATGTTTATCAGATCTCTTAATCTAACATTCACAATACTTTGGCAACCTAACCAATGATTAACAGTGTATATTCCAGCACAGACGCGCACCTTCAAGTCATATCCGAAAGGGGAGTAAGGCAGTATTTATTGATAGATGGAAATTTATCACCTCCTTTTATTAAAATATACATGCTTTTGTGTTTGTTTGTCTTCACGGACCAATCAGACGCTTTAAAACCCACAGCAGCCAATTAAAATTGTGGAAAATTATTATCGATTTGAATGAAATGCTGCTCATTTTGGAAGGTTTTTAAATGTTTTTGAAATAATTTGAGCGTTTTTAATGGTTTTGGTGAGTGTATGGAATGGATGATTGGAGCGCTGTGTGAGTGATTTTGAATTGTCATTTCACTTCATGTGTGATCTCAAAGTTAACACAAGTCAGCAGAAAATAAACCAGTGTGACTGAAAGTAATGAGCTCTAAGCGTGGGTTCTGTATTAATTTATTGGTGAGTTGTGTAACTCGATTCTTGCGACTTTGATATAAATATGGCTGTTCTAGAGAGTCTGACAGACACATTTACTGTGTAAAGGGGGAAAAAAGTGTTCTGTAATATTCATAAAGTTACAAAATTATTCACTGTACTCTTTCATATGCATCGCCTCTCCCTCTGAATCTTGTCTCCCGCACCGCATCCTGGTCTCCTTCTCATCTAAGAAAATCCGTAAAGGGGTTGGGAAACGCAGTTCTTTGTGGTAACATTGTTTTATATCAACACGTTATCATTCATTTCACTGTCATCGCAACTTAAATCTTTCAGAACTGTTGATAACATGGATTTAACGATTTCAACACGCATTTTCGTGTTTGATCGGGTCCGATATCAAAACTTTGATTCAAGTTTCTATTCACAAACGGAATTATTTTTGAAATCTATCACCGCCAACGGATAATATAATCATTTCTATGTGGTATGAAACTCTGGACGTCTTGGGAAAATGCATAATAGGTCAATGGCAGATCAAATTGTACGCGAGGTGAACTGTTTTACTTACCTTTTCTGTCCAGTTCCGGTCCTTGGCTCCATATCGGAAGTATCATTGTCTCCTTTTTGTACTGTTCTCCAAACAGAGATGGAGCCCGAGATTACCGGGCGTGATCTAAAACCCTGCGAATATTACTGATTGGTTTCAAAGCATATTGTTGTGATTTTATCTTAATTTGTTACAACCGAAGCCACTACCCTCTATGAGTGAATTCAAAAGTAGGCTCAAGTCAATTTGTCTAATTTCACAATCGCGCAATATTTTCAGAACAGGTCCTACCGGGGACTGAAGAAAATTCAAAATGCCAAGAGAAAAACAAAGTGTGATATTTTAATCACATCACCATCAAAGTTAGTAACTGAAGGATACAGAGGTGTGTGCTATTCTCTATTGATTTAAAATTATCAATGACTTAAGGCATTAATAACGTCAATGTCAAACAATTTGACCAAACTATGGAACCAAATTATAAATTGAAACACTACATGTGTCATCCATCAAACAAAGCAATTATCTCTAATCTAATGCTTTAATCGCCACGACCGTCCACTGTTAGGTGTGAAAAACTTACCTGGGTACTGGTAATTATCAATGTTAATGTGCAACCCTTCTTTTTCGAGCGGACCAAAGACGGGATGAAAAAATCACGGTTAAATCAGCGTCAACGTCGTATCTCGGCATCAGCAACCCGAAATGATCCCTCCACAAATTTCAGGAGCCAAGGGGACCCCAGGTAATAATTGAGTCAGCACTGTGCAAGGTGTCGTTATAGAGGAGTTGCAGTGTTTAAGGTTGCCTGCAGAGATTTGATTTTTGTCTGTAAATGTCACTGATCATATGCTATGCAAACTAATGTTGTCTGATATGTATTGCAAAGTAGTGGGCATTGAAGCATTTATTTACTGTATGATCATGCACTTTGATCACTTGTTATAAAGTGTGTTATTCAAGACCTTCTACTTTATTAATTGTCTGCATTTGTATTCTGCTTAACCCTTTCCTGTTTTTCACATTTCTTTTCTTATCCAATTTAAAAGATATTGTAGACGTCAATTAAAAGTCAGAGGAATTTGATAAGAAAGCAAAATAAATGATAGAAAATATAGTTGGAAAGGAAGAAATTACTTGTTACAAGCAATTTCTTCCTTTCCCACTATGCTTTCTAAAGTATGAAATTTCAGGGTTGTAAAAACTCGGGATTGAACAGGAAAAGATTAAATATGACAAAATGAAACATGTTCTTACCTAAACATTTTGAATGACAAAAAATCATTTTTGGTCATCATTCCATTCATCTATGAGTATATGGCATATGATTATGGAGTACAGTTTAGAAACATGGCCTTATTGATATGTTAACCCTAGTCAAGCTGAACCGAAATATTCTTGCTTTGGCAGGTCGTGTTTACTAAGATCAGCCTGCACAAATGTGTAGTTTGGTCTTAGTCTACACCACCTGTTAGCTTTTTAAGCCAGAAAAGTTTATAAGATTACTTAACGAAAGAAGAATTAACCCTCAATTAGGACCTTTTAGTAATTTCAACCCTTTGATTTTAATGCAATTCTTAACAAGGCTTTTATTCAGCATGACAAGGGCTTATCATTTTGTGTCCTAAAACAGCTGCTCCAGCACCTAGTAGGAACTACATCAACCCAGAGCCACTGGAAGAAGGTATTACATATGATGTACAAGTCAGTTTTGCTGGAACACCAGATCATTTTTATGTGCAAGAGGTAAGATTAACTGTATACAAAAGAATCAAATCAACCATTACCAGACAATAACATTTTAGACTGGTATGAATCAAAAGAAGTGTTTGAAAAATAATAAAAACAAGAATATATGGAATAGAAAAGAATTTGATAGAAAAAATGCTTGTGGCAAGTGATTTCTCCTTTTTCTCATGTTTTCATGATTTTACTAGGTGTATGTGGTAACCGGTTATGCAGATGCTAACTGATAAAGGTTATTAATATAGTTTGTAGAGTAATGAATCTTCAAAAGTTTTGTCATGGTTATAGGTTAACCCATTACCAGAGGATTTTTTTTTAGACTTGTTCAATTTGAAAGAAGTTGCAGACGACAATAATTGGTTGATGGATTTTTGTCCACTTGGATAGAAATATTGTGGATAATGAAGAAATTGCTTGATTTAATTTTCCAAAATGTTTTACGTTTCTTGATTCTTTGTTGAGCATCAAAAAGCATGAAAAGTAGGAATGGGTTAAGACAATGTCAGATGATATGACCATGCCAAGGTCTTTTAGTCTGAAGGTGATATTTTAGAAAAATTGGCATGTAATGAGGCAGTAGTTCATTTAAACAATGTTAATGTTTGTGTTTTGTCATCCCTAGCTTGGTGAAGAGTATGAATATCTGAATAACCTAACCCAAGAACTACAATCCACATATTCATCTAGGATGAAGGACTCATGGCAGATTTTGTGCCCGTACATTGGTGAGTTATCTTTTAAATCTTTCTCTTGTAATCCATGATTTTCACATCCCTGTTTTTTATACTTGAAAACATAGTGGAAAAAGAAGAAATTGCTTGTAACAAGCATTTTCTTCTTTTCCACAACACTTTCTACCCTGCTGAATGATTATTTTTCAAATAAATTCAACTTTAAATTGTTGGTTTCTAAACCTTCCAATTTTGACAGGTCTGAAATTTTGCAAAACAGCATAGAGTTAAGTTGGTCATAAGGAAGTCCTTTGAATTTAGTTAATTCTTTTATTTGCAGTATTTACTGCACCCATCACCTAAACAATTTTAGACTGGTGCAAACTCAAAGAAGATACAGACAACAATTTCAAGTTGATGGAATTTTAAAATCTTTGTTTGTCATAGGCAGAAAACATTAGGGGAAATAAAGAATTACTTGATGCAATTTCTTCTTTCTCAAAAATGTTTTCCAATGCTTTGCTTGAGAAGGGTAAAAAAGCACAAATGTATGGGAATGGGTTAACCTTGAGTATTTATATTCTGTGTATCAAAAGAATTGTTGATCATGAATCTGACAGTGTGATATTCAGGACATTTTTTCTTAGGTAATATATAGTTTTAAAAGTCTATAAAATTTTTGTATCACTGAAAACAATATAGTATAAGGCATAATTTTTTGTTTTCTTTATAATGATATTTACAAATTTAGAATTCATGGTCATACACCAATAAAAGCCTGCAAATGATATTTTCAGTTATAAGGTAGATAACACTGAAAGAAGACAAAGATATGTATTAATCATAGATATACAGATTAGGACCAACTTATCACATGAAAAACTTTTCTACTTTGTTCTATCCTTTCCAAATCCCTCCAAGTTTAAGATCACCAAAAAATGTTTTGGAAGATATTGATCTTGTAATGGGCTGAGTCAGTCCTTGACCATGGTAATTTTGTCCTCATGTAAACTTTCATTCTCAACTACAAGTTAATAACCACCTGACTTTGACCCTTAAACCCATTTTTAATGACCTGTACTACTTGTAGGCATGATTTGTGTGGCACAGTTTACTGGTGACCAGATGTGGTACAGAGCTAGAATTATAGATACTCCAGGAAACAGAGAGGTTAAAGTTCATTTTGTAGACTTTGGTAATGTGGAAACCACTGATGTGTTTAAACTTAGAAAGATTCTGGACTCTTTCCTTATTTTACCTGCACAGGTATGTACTTCATTATTTGTTGCAGATTAACAATATTTAAAACTTGTGTTCTTATTTTGCTAGCCTTTCAGTAACTCAAAACTATTCTTCTAGCAATTAGTTTTAAGGATGATTTCTAGAATAAAGTTCCTTCTGTACAATTCTCCAATTTTCATTCAAAGTATGCTGAATTGAAATATGCATAGAAAAAAGATATTGCGTAAAATGTTGCTGACTATCATAAGGGTTGTTTCAAGATTGACCTCATGCATTTGAAAAACATTGTCTTTCGTTCATGGCACAGTTAAAAAATTTCTATCTAAATTTTGATATGACCAGTTCTCTTTAGCAACTTCAAATTTCATTACTATGAATCAAAATGTTTTTTTTTTGTCATAAATTTTAAGATTGCAGCTTAATGTCAAAGTTTGAATTTGAAAAGAACTAGTCTACACAAAAGCTCTAAATTAAATGGCTGATTTTCATGTTATTTCCTGTACTTGTTATGATCTAACTTCATTCAGACTGAACAATCTGACAAGTCTTCTTCGTGTCATTACTTTCCAAAATTCTCCAGTGATGAAATTTAACAAGTTGTTTTTCCAGTGATGAAATACAACAAGTTGTTTTTCCAGTGATGAAATATAACAATTTGTTTTTCCAGTGATGAAATATAACAAGTTGTTTTTCCAGTGGTGAAATATAACAAGTTGTTTTTCCAGTGATGAAATATAACAAGTTGTTTTTCCAGTGATGAAATATAACAAGTTGTTTTTCCAGTGATGAAATATAACAAGTTGTTTTACAGGCTATTGTATGCAGACTAGCAGATGTGGTCCCAGATAATGCCAATGATGGATGGTCAGATAAGGTAACTATGATACACTTTCGATTTATGAAATTTTAAAAGGGTTTCGACACAATCTTGTATTTCCATACACTGTAATAAAATAAATTTTTCATGTCCCCACATGTAATGGCGATGGGCATATAGAGTTACCTTCTTCTATATCGAGGGCTTAGAGCATAAACATAGTATGGCCCTATACAATGTATAGACCCATACTCTATGTTTTTGCTCTAAGCCGTTGATATGTGAGAGCCTGTGTGGATGGGTGTATAAGTGTATGTGTCCATTTTGTGTCCAGAGAATATCTTCTACATTGAAAAATAACTTGGTGCAGTTGTTCCCATTGAAGAGTACTAGTGTCATAGATAAAGTCTTCTTGTTTGATACTCCCAAGTTTAAGGTCACAACTAAAGTTCATGTGACAAGCAATTATGTGAGGGGAATATCCTTGTCTTTGTCACATTTCTAGTATTATCAAGAAAAAGGGTAAAGGGGGGGGAAGATTCCTTATCGTTTTTAGTTTTGTCTAGCAAACCAACAACTTATTTGACATATCACAGCTGTCAATAAAAAAAACATTGACCAGTCAATTTATTAATTTAGATCAGATGTGAACTTTGAACTCAGACATTTATGCTAAGTACTGCTGCTTTGATGACTTAACCCATTCCAACACAACAAAATTTTAGACTGCAGACGACAAATTCAAGTTGATGTAATTTGATTTTTTTTCCTCGTTCTGAATAGAAAACATTGTGGATAATTCTGAATAGAATCAAGCAATTTCTTCATTTTCCATAATGTTTTCCAAAGGTTTTTTTTCCCTCATGCACGTAAAAAGGAGGGGTTGTGTGGGAATGGGTGAAACATCGTAAACATAAGCTGTTTCAATGATGTTGGGGGGTAACCAGCCAAACAATTAATTTGCCTTTTATTTCATGACTCTGACTACATATTGAATATGATTCCATGTATTACCTCAGGTCAACTGCCATATCAGAGGTCAGTGGGTGCAAAAAGTCAATTATTGTTTGACATGTCTTGCTTGTCTTTTACAAAAGTATTTGTGTTAATGTGAAGAAACCTAGATTCTATTTACCTTTTTAGGTCACCTGACCGAATGGTCATGGTGACCTATTGCAATCATCGTTTGTCCGTCGTCGTGCGTCGTGCATCCTCCGTTGTCCGTCGTCTGTTTTAAACTTTTAAACATTTTCATCTTCTTCTCAAGAACTTCTGGGCGGATTTCAACCAAACTTGGTAGAAAGCATCATTGGGGGATGCCAATTCAAGTTTGTGAAAATAGGGGTTCTGGGGGTCATAGGGGCCCCAATCGGGGGGCAAAAAGGGGTAATTTTTGGTACTTCTTTAAAAAAATCTTCTTCTATTAAACCGTTAATGCCAGAGCTTAAATATTTTGTGTGCATGACAACTAGGACAGGTATATTATAAATTGTGAAATTCATGCACCTGGGGTCATGTATGGGGCCACACCCAGAGGTCAAAGTTCATCATGTTAAAAAATTCACATTTTCATCTTCTTCTGATGAAGTACAAAGCCAATTTCAAACAAATTTGGTGAAAAGCATCATTTGGTAATGGTTATTTGGATTTGTGAAATTAAAAGGCTGGGGGGTCAGGGGGCCCTAAAATTGGGACCAAAAGGGGGAAATATTTGGTATCTTTTAAATATTTCATCTTCTTCTCAAGAACTACGGGGGGGATTTCAACCAAAGTTGGTAGAAAGCATCATTGGGGGATGCCAATTCAAGTTTGTGAAAATAGGGGTTCTGGGGGTCAAAGGGGCCCAAATAGGGGGCAAAAGGGGGTAATTTTTGGTACTCCTTTAAAAATCTTCTTCCAATAAACCGTTAATGCCAGAGCTTAAATATTTTGTGTGCATGACAACTAGGACAGGTATATTATAAATTGTGAAATTCATGCCCCTGGGGTCATGTATGGGGCCACACCCAGAGGTCAAAGTTCATCATGTTAAAAAATTCACATTTTCATCTTCTGATGATGAAGTCCTAAGCCAATTTCAAACTAACTTGGTGAAAAGCATCATTGGGTACTGATTATACAGATTTGTGAAAATTAAAAGGCTGGTGGTCAGGGGGGCCTAAAATGGGGACCAAAAGGGGGTCATTTTTGGTAACTTTTAAACATTTTCATCTTCTTCTCAAGAACTACTGAGGGGATTTCAACCAAACTTGGTCGGAAGCATCATTGGGGGATGCCAATTCCAGTTTGTGAAAAGAAGTTCGGGGGCTTGGGGTAAAAGGGGCCCCAGTTGGGGGCAGAAAGGGGTAAATTTTTGTACTTCTTAAAAAATCTTTTTCTAATAAACCCTAATTGCAAGAGCTTAAATATTTTATGTGCATGACTGGTAGGACAGGTATACTAAAGTTTGTGAAATTTATGTACCTGGGGTCAGGTATCGGGCGACGCCCAGGGTTCAAAGTTCATCATGTTAAGAAATTCATATTTCTAGGTCACCACCGAATGGTCATGGTGACCTATTGCAATCATCGTTTGTCCGTCATCCGTTAACTTTTAAACATTTTTTATCGTTTTCTCAAGAACCACTGGGCAGCTTGGCTTAGAGTTTTTATATTTTGTCCGTAGCAACCATCATCTTGAAGACTTCTTGCAAGATTTTTTAAATTATTGTACAGGGCTCAAAAGTATGCAATCATTTGAAACCAACTCTGAAGATGATGGAGCTTTGATATTTCGTATGTAGTATCATCACATGGATGTCTTTCTAGACTTTTCAACTCATTGCCCACGAGTCAAATATGCTCATATCTCAGGAGCAAAAGCTTTACATGGGTCATATGGTGAGAAATTTAAGATTTTCTTGTCAAATCTTAAAGGTTCACAGCAAAATTCTTTAAAACTACTTCTACTAGATTCTAATCAAATTTCACATGAATGTTCCTTTGGTGGACCTTTTTCTAATTCTTTCAAACAAAATCACTTGTCTTGATGCTCTTTTACTCAGGTGACCGTTAAGGCCCACTGGGCCTCTTGTTTGAAAAATTGTCTGAAGGCTGTTACTTTTTACACTCTGTCAGATATAGCTTGGGAATTTTTAGAGAAGATCCTGGGTATTGCCAAAGCATTGTCATCATTTGCTTTGGCATTTGGAAATATACCTGGTTTTACTGAAGGCATTCATTTGAAACTTAGGATATATGTTCACCTTCCAAAGAGCAACCTTGGGGAGGTAACTCTAATGTTTTTTTGTAAGAATTATACCCTCTTTTTAACTTTTTTTTTCGTATCCACCATCCAGCATCCAACGGTCAAGTTAGCTCATCTGTTTTCAGAAAAAATCCATGGCGTTGCTATAGGTTTTATATTGTCATAGTCAGAATCAGTGCTCACATGAATTTTTTTTTTTTAACACTTTGTATTAAGTCTTTGTGAAATGTGGTATATAATATGTTCACCACGTCTGTCTGTTCATCTGTACTTTGTTTGAAAATCTCTTTGGTGCTCTAGCCATAAACCATTTGACCTAAGACTTTGAAACTTTATACAAATGTTATCTTTGAACCAAAGAGGTGCCCTATCGTATTTGGGTAATGTAGGCCAAAGGTCATCTGTGCTACATGAGTGACAAAATACAGGTTGGAAGTATAAGTCCCAACAAGAGAGAAATTTCAAAGTCATGATAACTTTCAAAGGTCAAATAGATGCACGTAAAAACTTTAACTTTTACTATAACCTTTGATATTAAGTCAAGGAGTCCTCATATTTCACATATTTGATCCTGTTGGTAAGACCTTTCTGTAACTGACAATGCCAAGGTCATTGATAAATTTGAGGGTCAATTTTTATGATCGCATTTGCTTTCTTATTTTACATGTGCTCCTTCTAGTAAGACTAATGTTAGTACCATGAATCGAGGTCAAAATTATTTTTTTTCAAGGTCAAATATGAAATCTACTGTTGCTTTAAAATCCATTACCAATATCTAAAATTGAAAGAAGTTACAGAGAACATCTCAAAATACAATGAAAATGAAAAATAACTATAATATAGGTCAGAAAAATAGTGCCAAAAGATGGAATTGCTTGTTACAAACAATTTCTCCTTTTCTCACGTTTTCCAAAGCTTTATTTCTCCAGTGGGTAAAAATGCAGGATTAAGTGGAAAAGGGTTAACTGTTAGATTAGTAGGTTTTCCACATTTTTCTACTTTTTACATTCAGAGTTTGTTATGGTGGTCAAATATGGTGACTATGCAGAGATTTTCTATGAAGATTGTCGACATTGATACTGCCTTCCATGTGGTGTTGAGAAAACCTAACTGGCTACAGTCGGATTCTGTTAACCTTAAAATGGTAGCAGAAAGAATGGCTCTCTGTGTGGGAAAATGGTAGGAATATTCTGATGCGAAATGTCTTCTTAAATATTAGGTCTTTAACTCAAGTTTGCAGTATTAACCCATTCCAACACAATCTGGCTTTTGGACAACTCACTCAAAAAATAAACCTTGTAAAACATTGCCGAAAAATTGCTTGAAATGTTTTCTACCCCAAAAGACAAATATTTTTAAACTTTCATAAACTATAAATAGTTGGCTTTAACTTCTTTGAACTTGTGCTAGTCTAAATTTTTGTTGTCTGGTTATGGTTTGAAAAATACATGGTCACTAAAACAGGACTAAGTAATAGTAAGAGACAAAGTGGAAAAAATTGCCCTTGTTCAGTGATTTAACGTCTCTGTGAAACTACACTTGGAAAAATATAGAAAAAGAAAAAATTGCTTGTAACAAACAATGTCTCCTTTAACCACAAGATTTTCTATCATGGTGGCTATTTTTAGCTCTACTGGCCGAAGACCACTAGAGCTATAGCGATGGCTTTTTCCCGTTCGGCGTCCATGCTGCTGTCCGTCCATCCATTAAACTTTTCCTTGTTTACACAATAGAGTCTACAGTTTTCATCAGATTCCCTTCAAACTTTCACAGAATGATTGTACTATCATAAGGATCATTCCTTTCGAAATTGGGTCAGATCCGTCAAGAAACACAGGAAAAGGGGCCTAATTAAAACTTTATTAAAAAATCCTCGTTTACGCGATAAAGTCCACAGATTTCATCGGATTCTCTTCAAACTTTCACGGAATGATTGTACCATCATAAGGATCATTCCTTTCGAAAATGGGTATGATCCGTCAAGAAACACGGGAAAAGGGGACTTATGAAAATTTAATAAAAAAATTCAGTTAAAAATCCTCGTTTACGGGATAGAGTCCACAGATTTCATCGGATTCTCTTCAAACTTTTTTTGAATGATTTTACAATCATGAGGATCGTCCCTTTTGAAAATTGGTATGATCCATCTAGAAACACAGGAAAAGGGGCCTTATGAAAATTTAATTAAAAAATCCATTAAAAATCCTCGTTTACACGATAGAGTCCACAGTTTTCATCGGATTCTCTTCAAACTTTCTGAGAATGATTGTACCATCATTAGGATCGTTCCTTTTGAAAATGGGTCTGATCTGTCAAAAAACACGGGAAAAGGCGCCTTATGAAAATTTAATTAAAAAATCCTCGTTAACACTCTATAGAGTCCACAGTTTTCATCAGATTGTATTTAAACTTTCACAGAATGATTGTACCATCATTAGGATTGTTCCTCTGGGAATTTGGTCAGATCCATCAGGAAACTATGGAAAAGGGGCCTTATGAAAATTTAATCGAAAAATCATATAAGAAATCCTCTTTAACATTCTGGAGTCAATAGTTTTCATCGGATCCCTTCAAACTTTCACAGAATGATTGTACTATCATAAGGATTGTTCCTTTCGAAATTTGGTATGATCCTTCAAGAAACACAGGAAAAAGGTCCTTATGAAATGTTTAATAAAAAAATCCAATTAATAATCTAGAGCCAACAATTTTCAACGGATTCTCTTCAAACTTTCACAGAATGATTGCCTTATTAAAATTTAATTCAAAGATCATTGTTAACACTCTAGAGTCCACAGTTTTCATCTGATTGACTTCAAACTTTCACAGAATGATTGTACCATCATAAGAATTTTTCCATTCAAAATTTGGTATAATCAGTCAAGGACCACGGGAAAAAGGGGCCCGATAAAAACTGGATTAAAAAAGTCCTGGTTAACACAATAGAGTCCATAGTTTTCAACAAATTCTCTTCCAACATTCCTAGAATGATTATTACATTAAATGGATTGTTCCGTTTGGAAGTAGGTTTGATCCATCAAGTTTCATGGGAAAAGGGGCCCTATGAAAATTTAATAAAAAAAACACATCATGGCCCTAGATTTCTCCTGATTGACTTCAAACTTTCACATATTGATTGTACCATCATAAGGATTGTTCCTTTCAGATTGGGTCTGATCCATTGAGAAAAATAGGAAAAGGGGCCTTAGGAAAATTCAATTAAAAAAATCTTAATTAATACATGTAAGTCCATAGATGAGATGGGGTTGTCTTTATACTCAAACAGAATAATTATACTTTTGTAAGAAGAGTTCCCTTTGGAATTGGTACAGATCCATCAAGTAACATGGGAAAAGGGGCTAAATGAAAATTCAATTAATAAAACCCTGTTAACACAATGAAGCCAACAGCTTTGATCAGATTTTGTTGAAACTTTCATGGATTGATTGGAAGGTCATAACTATCGTTCTTTTCATAACAGGGTAAAAACTGTCAAGAAACACAGGAAAAGGGGCCTTATGAAAATTTCATTTATAAATCCTTGTTACCAAGTCCAGAGCTTTCATCGGATTTTCTTCGAACATTCACAGAATAATTGTACAATGATAATGATTGTTGATGTTTGCATTAGACCTGATCTGTCAAGTATCACAGGAAAAGGAGCATTATGAAACTTAATTTTAAAATCATTGTACAACAATAAAGTCAACAGTTTTCATCAGATTCTGTTAAAACTTTCACAGAATTATTATTCCATTGTGAGGATTCTTTCTTTTCAAATTAGGCGTGATCTGTCTAGTATCATGGGAAAAGGGGCCTTTTGAGAATTTTATCTATAATCCTTGTAACCAAGTCCAGAGCTTTCATTGGATTTTATTGAAACCTTCACAGAATCATTGTACAATAATCATGATTGTTGATGCTGACATGAGACCTGATCCTTCAAGTATCACAGGAAAAGGAGCCTGATGAAAATTTTATTTTAAAACTTTTACACCAAGATAAAGTCTGCAGTTTTCATCAGTTTCTGTTCAAACTTTCACAGAATGTTTGTACCATCATAAGGATTGTTTCTTTCCAAATTGGGCCTGATCTGTCTAGTATCATAGGAAAAGGGGCTGTATGAAAAATTATTACCAAATCCTCAAAAACATAACAATGCCCTCAGTCTTTATAAGAATCTCTTCAAACTTTAATAGAATTATTGTACCATCATTTGGATTGTTCCTTGGTAAATTAGGTCTGATTGGTTAAGTGACACAAGAAAAGGGACCTTATAAAAATTCAGAGCTAAATTTAGGGCGCAGGATTGCAGGATTCACGCGTCTAAATAGTTCAGGGCGCAAAAAACATAAGGCCGTGTGCCACTTGTCACGAACGTTTTAAAAGGTTGGCGCATTGTTAAATCAGCGGGGCGTTTAACATGAATCCATTTAGATGCTCTTGAGAAACCCCCCTAGTTTCTATTGCATTGTGTAAAGCTGTTTATACGTACCCTGGAATACTATAAATAGAATTCCCAGTCAGCTCCCCCTTCAACGTGTACAGCCCACATGTAATAATGTGTAGGAATTCTAAGGCCATAGAGTCGTAAGTGATATCGATACACATTATAGGTAAAGCTTTATTTGATCGGGTTTCACATTTCTTTTCGACACAATACAGTCAACCCCAGCTTACGAAGTCTCATTTTGATGTAGCATCCTCCATCAGGACCTAAGACAGATAGTTGTCGGATAACAAATGAATAAGAAGCAGATACGAAAGAAAGCTAGATTCCGTGGTCTATGTCTTGTGAATAGATTAGTGTCGAAAAATTGGAATGTTACACAAAGAGTTTGATAGTTTTTAGGGGAATTTTCTCTTTCGAGTATTTCATTTATTTATACATGTCCCTTGTAAAAATGTGTCAATCAAAACATCAATTTTCAACAACATCTGAATATCGTTGATAGGCGGCCGAGTCCTTGTGAGTACAACTTCACTGAAGCTCTACTTACGATATTTTAGTTGCATATATTACATTGAGTGATGCCATGGTGATCCAGAATTGTTCACATTTCATATTCTCTTGATTTGCACTAGTAAATACAGCAGCCTGTATGTCAAAGATTAGCCAGTGGTGGGATCGGACCATATTTAAAGCTCTACCAGATCCCTCAAAATTGCTCACCTTGATAATTTATCTTATAAAATGAAAGAACAATGAAAAAAAATGTGTGTTTCCAAAAGATCGTCTTTGGCACTTGTGTTTTGTGTGCCTTTCATTTTAGGGTAGTCAGAACTTTAAAAAAAAGTAATTTCCGCATGTGGCTCAAATCTGAAACATTGGCCCACATTTTGAAATGTGATGGGGGAGTTGGCCCACTTTTGTGAAAACCTAGATTCAGCTCTGAAAATTTTATTAAAAAACATCATTATTACAATAAAGTCCTCAGTCTTTATCATTTTCTTCAAACTATCATCAGGATTGTTCCTTTGTACATTGGGTCTGATTTGTTAAGTTTCACGGAAAAAGGGGCCTTATGAAAATTTTTTTACAAAAATTCTTGACACAATTCAGTCCACTGTTTTCATTGATTCTCTTTAACTTTTAAAGAATGATTGTACCTTCATTAGAATTGTTCCTTTTGAAATTTGGTTTGTTCTGTAAAGTATCATGAGAAAAGGGGCCCTCTGAAGATTTCACTATAAACTCATTAACACAATAAATTCCACAGATTAAACAGATTGATTGTACCATCATTCCAATTGTTGATTTTGACAGTGGATCTGACTATGGCAAGGGTCACATAAAAAGGGGCCTTATGAAAAACTCTCTTAAATATTCTGGTTAACACAATGATGTCCCTTGATTTCAGCGGATTCACTTCAAAATTTCACAGAATGATTGTACAAATACTTAAATGGCTTTTTTCAGAACCATGGGTATAATCCATCAAGTATCATGTAAAAAGGGGCCATATGATTTTTTTTAAATATTCTAGTAAACATAATGAATTCCCAATATTTCATCGGATTCACTTTTAACTTTCACAGAATGATAAAACCAACAGTAAAATGTCACAGGAAAAGGGGCCCTATGAGAACTTGATTTTAATATCTTTGTTAACACAATAAAGTCAACAGTTTTATTGGATTCTCTTCAAAGATGCATGGAATAATTGTGGCATTCGAAACACAGGAAAAGGGGCCTTACAGATTATCATTCAAAACATTCTTGTGTATGTGATGAAGATCACAATCATTATCAAATTGTCTTTTAAATTTCACAGGACAATTGTCGGGTTGTAAGGAAAGTTCCTTTTGGAATGAAATTGATCCATCAGAAAACACAGGAAAAGGGGCCTTATTGATTTTCATTCAAAACAATCCTGTTTATGTGATAAAGTCCACAATTATTGTCAAATTCTGTTGAAATATTCACAGAATGATTGTAGGGTCATAAGGTAACTTTCTTTTGGAAATGGAGTGGATCCGTCATGAAACATGGGAAACAAAAGGGGCCTTGAGGATCGTTGCTTAAAATGATAAAGGGGATAAAGCCCTTTTTTTTCTTTATGCATTCTTCTTTGAGCAATTAACTTCCTTAAATATCAGATTTCTTTAATGGAAAACTTGATAACAAGTAGAGCGTTTCAGACGCCTCTTGTTTTTTAATTGTACTCCCTTTAAGATAGCATCTGGACAAGTCTTCAAATTTCAAGTACTGTAAAGTGTTAAAAAGTCAATGTAAAGATGATCTTTTTTACACCTATGCTACACTATCCAACTTTTTTATGCCTGTTAAAGAAAAAGCGTTGAAAAAACAAACTTTAACTAAGATCATATCCCTGCTATAATTGGAGTTATTTACTTGAAACATAGCCTGTGTTTTCAATGCTATAAGGTTGCCTTTAATCAACATTTATTTTTTCTTACTATCAAGCTTTTGTAGCCAAGTATTGGCACCTTTATATGGTGCTCTTGTTATCAACTTAGTCCTGGTATTCAAACAGTCGTATCAAAACCTTTACTATACACTCTATAGGTAGAAACTGACCTTTATCTTCATTATGGGATCATGGAATATTCTTCATACCCTGTGTGGCTGTCCAGGCTACTCATTGTCTGTGCTTCTGGTGCATGTAAAATGATTGGAAATGTCACACATAGACTCAGTTTCTTACGAGATCAAAGCAAAGATACACAGCAGGCTGTACTTCCTTTCAGAGCTTTTAGGAGTCTAGAGTAAATTTGGGTCAGTATCTATAGCTGTGTGCATCATTTCAACCTTTTAACCCATTACTAGAGAGCAATATTTTAGACTGGTCCAAATTGAATGGACTTCCAGGAAACAATTTTAAGTTTATGAAGAATTAGATTTTTCAGATTTTTGAGTAGAAAACATTGTGAAAAGTGAAGAAATTGCTTGTCTCAAGCATTTTCTTCATTTTTCCGCAATGTTTCCCAAATGATTTCTTGGGGGATGTCCAAAAGTGTTATTGTGTGGGAATGGGTCAACGTGTATGGAGTCCAGACTCTGAGCTGCATGAATAGCCACATTTGGCATAAAGAATATGGTATGATTGTCCCATGTTGTTTTCGGTCAGTGTTTATCTGATGCATGGTGGAGAGCTGATCAGATTGCTAGGATGCATAATACGATCTGATTTTACTTGGCGCATATGGATTTTGGTTTTATATCTTACGCACAGGTCGATTGTGATGCATCTGCTCAGACTAAAGGGATGAAAAGTTATTCAGATCCTTTACTTGAATCTCATTGTTTGGAATGTGGTGCACAGGCTCATATCTTACAACACTGCAACATTACATGGAGTGTTAAGAAATGAAATGCTTTGCAGATTCATACAGTAATGTGATTAAGTTATTAGGTTCATACCTCAAAGAAATATTTGCTCCATTTCTGATAATATTATGTCAAAAAGCAAAACAAAGTAAATATTTTGCTGGTAGTAAGTAGAATTTTATGGATCTACTTTGTGTGCAAGTATACAAAATAGCAGCGTACTCAAAATTTGTTCATGGAAGTTTGACGAGAAAGATCAGCCAATCAAAATTCTTGAATCTAGACAGACAAAACTAAAATAGACCTTTTCATGCTCTCGCAGCGCATGCCTCAAATTAAATCTTGTTAAATGCGATATTTACCCAAGACTAAGTCATGTGATCAATTGTGGGGAGTCGATAAATTATCACTATATAATCCTATATAAATTGGCTATTTTGAACGAGTTAAGATAAAGGTTAAAAATCAAAATTTTGTTGAAAAAAGAATTTCGACCTGTGAGCAGATATATGCAGACTAGTTTTAGCGAGTAATATTGATGATATTATCGTGTATTAGTAACAAAATTGAGTTTGAAACAGCCTGGTATCTAGGGCATATGAAATATAAGGTACGTCGATAACAATAATTAGGTCACCTGACCGAATGGTCATGGTGACCTATTGCAATCATCGTTTGTCCGTCGTCGTGCGTCGTGCGTCGTGCGTCGTCCGTTAACTTTTAAACATTTTCATCTTCTTCTCAAGAACTGCTGGGCGGATTTCAACCAAACTTGGTAGAAAGCATCATTGGGGGATGCCAATTCAAGTTTGTGAAAATAGGGGTTCTGGGGGTCATAGGGGCCCAAATAGGGGCCAAAAAGGGGTAATTTTTGGTACTTCTTTAAAAATCTTCTTCTAATAAACCGTTAATGCCAGAGCTTAAATATTTTGTGTGCATGACAACTAGGACAGGTATATTATAAATTGTGAAATTCATGCCCCTGGGGTCATGTATGGGGCCACACCCAGAGGTCAAAGTTCATCATGTTAAAAAATTCACATTTTCATCTTCTTCTGATGAAGTACAAAGCCAATTTCAAACAAACTTGGTGAAAAGCATTATTTGGTAATGGTTATTCCGATTTGTGAAAATAAAAAGGCTGGGGGGTCAGGGGGCCCTAAAATGGGGACCAAAAGGGGGTAATTTTTGGTAACTTTTAAACATTTTCATCTTCTTCTCAAGAACTGGGCGGATTTCAACCAAACCTTTTTCTAATTCTTTCAAACAAAATCACTTGTCTTGGTGCTCTTTTATTCAGGTGACCGTTTAGGCCCACTGGGCCTCTTGTATTTCCAATGAAATCAGATTTTTTGAAAATATTCTTAACACCCCCTAATGCACACACAAACGCATAAAAGAAAGGAAAAAATAAAGAGTTACAGTTAAACTCTCGGTACAAACTCGAATGATCATTTTGATGAATTGTATAACTATAAGTCATTATGCCGAAATCAATTTTTTTTAATATTTACAACTATCGACACTACTCAAAAGACATAAGCCATAAAAATTTTTCTGGCACACTGATTAGTTAAATTTGCGAATATGTGTCAATCAGTCATCCATTGCAAACCCCGCCCTTCATGTGGTAGGCCTGATCACAAGTTACAATAATCCTGATTGACATGATTGACTAAATTACTTGTTTAATTTTAAAGCATTTTAATACTTTTGACCACATTTTGGACGATACAGATAAAATATTGCTTTTGATATGCCATGTTGATACCAATCTCTAAAAGCCTTTGCCAAAATGCACATATTTTTTCTTAAAAAGTTTCCATGTCACAAAGTTTAAGCGTAAAAAATTAAACATGAAAATGATGAATAAAGCAGACATTCTGTTTTTGAAATATTTGTTTCTGGCTATGTGTCCACCAATGTAGATCTCTCCCTCTCTCTCTCGCCTTTTCATTTCTTAATATCAGATATCAAACATGCTTGCACTACAGCTTGTTATTTTTTCTTAACATTCTCATCATTGTAACAATAGAAAAGAAGACGTAAAGGAGGAATCATTTCCTTGATATGGATAATCCATTTTCGTAAAAAAGTGCCATACAGTGAATTAAAAAGAACATATTGTAATGTGAAAACAGGGAGCATTTTTCGACGATGAATGAATGACATAGATCACATTGATGAATACGATATTAATAGTTCGAAGAAAAGTATGAAAAAACAAAGAGGGATTAAATGTAAAGATAATGATAAGAGGGAGCTGATCAGAAGGATGATCTGTTGACAGCCTTGGTGTAAAGGGTTCCCTTCCGTAGATCACGACATATATGGGGTTATTATGTAACTGACAACATGCCACAAAGAATCTGATAAACACTCTTACATTTAATTGGTCAAATTTATGATTTGATGAGACAAATTTTATCTTTTTATGTTTCAACCGATATGCCGCCAAATACTAATTTCTTGTCAATTGATCAAAGGATGCGACTGGGCTTCGTTTCAATTGGACACAGTGTTTAGCATTTTTCCCACAATCAATTAAAGTGAATACGCTAATTTTCATTGAATGGATTTAAAATTGATTTTTTGCTGGAGGATATATTGCGAGGTAGGCTTTCATTTTAAAATAGCGATCTTTAATATTTGAAAACCTAGCCTTACAAGTAGATCAAGGGGCCAATATACAATTATATTATAACCAGAATATCATCATTAGGCGTAAATACAATTTGAGATAATGTGTAGACATTTTGGTCACCTATCGATGATACAATGTCTGAACTATATTGATCTTTAATAACATCTTTCCTCGCACAAACTATCATAACTTCAATATTTCTGGAGGCGAAGAACATGAGTTTTGGGGATTCTGGTGGTTGCCGGATACAAAACGAGTTATTGACCCTTTTCCATGGTGCATTCACCTTCATACATTACAGGCATTTGTTTCAACTTATACAATAGGCCTTGTTATCAAACAATTCATTATATAGGGTAAAAATAGATCATGAAACAAAAAAAAACCTCATTTATTCCGTAAGACTGATAAAGTAGAGTACTTTTAATGCTTCTGAAGAACATTACTGGGACATCATCATTTAGCTCAATGCTTTGCATTGTAAATACTCGAAATAAGAAGTTAAAATGACTGGATGCAACTATATGGCAGCTAACGGATACAGACTTTTTAGTCCTCTTGACGCTTTGCGTGAAAAGGTCTATTGCAGTCTTTGGTGAAATTTGTCCTTAAAAAAGAGAGAAAATGATTAAAATAAAGTAAATAATCAAATAAAACCTGAGAAATTTGGAATTTTTTTTTAGAAATCTATGTCAATTAATCTCTCTTTTCTATAGGTCTGAACCTCCAAATATTGAAGTTGAGAATTCATTGTCCCAGTTTGTACCTAGACTATCTTATCAAGCAGGGGATGGATCTTTCCCAGAGCTTACCAGTGTAAGTATACTACTCAAAATTTGATAAGTATCAATTTTAAGATTGAGTTTATTTCTCAAGGGATTTGTATGCCCCTGCACCTTTAAGATCGGGAGCATATTGATTTACCGGTGTCCATCTGTCTGTCTGTCTGTCTTTCTGTCTGTCTGTCTGCAAAACTTAACCTGCCAACTAAACATTTTCCTATAACTTCAACCCTGATTAAGTTACAATGCTAATATTTGGTATGTAGATAGGTCTCAACAAGGCACAACTGGGGAAGGTCCTTTCTTCGAGGTCAAGGTCAAAATTTTAACTCTTTTCCCTAAAACAAAGAAAAAACAATAAAAATCACCTGTGTCTAAAGAATTCCTGTTTCGGGGGCATAGTGTTATACAAAGACATCTTGTTTATCTGAATATATAAACTATGATTCTAATTGTTAATTTGACGACTATGTGCCAAAAATCATGTGACTAGACAAACTTTTAAAGCATAATAGTGATGGAAACCAAGTAGAGGAAAAATTTCGTTAAAACTAGGAATGGAAGTGATAAGATTTTTTGTAAAAATTTAGGCAGATGGTTGACATCTGTCTGTCTTTGAGATGTAAACTCAAGGCAAAAAGTTAAAGTCTCGCTCTTAATAAAACACAGTTGAAGGTACATGGCTGGTATTTGGGATATAGGTTCCTTGCATTGATAGACATCAGCTGGTTGTAAGATCAGGGTCATCCTTCAAAGTCGAGATCACTTTTAAAGGTCTCAAGTTTTGTATACTTAACACACAAACATAAAATTTTGCTCTAATTCAAACAAACTTGAAGATAAATGGCTCATATTTGGGATAAAGTTTCTTGCATTTTTTTTTTTGTTGTAAGATCAGGATCATCCATCAAGGTCAAGGTTATTCATCAAAGTTTCAAGTTTTGATAACTCAAAAATTGAACATTTTATTTTTGTTACAATACTAAAACTTGACATGATGATAGCTCTCTTTGATATGTATTGGTTGATTACAAGATCAAGGCTATCTGACAAGATGAAGGTCACCTATCACGGTTAACTCATTCCAACACAATAACACTTTTTGACACCACCATGAAAAAAAAAAAAAAAGATATGGAAGTATTGTTGAAAATAGAGAAATTCCTTTACAAAAATCAATTTCCTAATAAACCACAATGTTTTCAACCCCATAATATAAAGAAAGTTAAAATTTTATCAACTAAAATTTGTTTCTTGCAATTTTTTTGAATTTGGACTTGTCTAGAATTTTGTCATGTGGTAACAGGTTAAATTTCTATAAAATTTGTTGTAACAGATACATAAGTGTTTCACAAACACATCTTGTCTATGTTTAATCTGTAAGCGGACTTTAATCAATTTATTTTTTGTGATGTTTCCTTGATCAAGGAGACTCAGGTGTTTGATATTGGACCATAATGGTCTTCTTGTTTGTTTGTAGGATGTTGATTCTCAGCCAGTCTACTGGAAGTCAAGACAACCAAGACCAACCAGGAAGTATCAGGAGACCATCCTGACTCCGCCCACTTCTCCTATATCTAAACCAAAACCATCAAGGTCACAGGGAGATGAGGAACTTTCAGATACAATGACATCATTAAAACTGTCTCCAAGTCGTACAGATCACATGGCTCCTAGTCAAAAACAGTCTCCCGATTTTAATGTCGCAGAGAATGGAACATCAGAAAAACAACCCATGGACATATCTCCAACTAACACTCCAAAGAAAGGTACAGTTGCTTCTTTATAACCTTCATTTACTAAGTAGGGGGCTATGGTAACTTTTCTCATTATTGGAAAGTAAGTTTATAGTTTTGGGGAAAACCTAGAAATATTTGCAGCGGATCAAATTTGGTGCAACTAAGCTGTACTGCCAAAATAACAATGTATACAGTAACTGCTGTGTCATTGTTTCTTTAGACAATCTGATAAATTCAAAATTGATTAGATGCAGCATAAAGAGAGTGAACCTGTATTTGGGAAAACATTGTGTAAAATGAAGAAAATGCTTGAATGAGCAATTTCATTATCTACAATTTTTTCTCTCCAGAAAATTGAAAAAATCTAAAATTTCCTAACATTACACTGTCGTATGCAACTCCTTTCAATTCAAATGACCAGACAAAAATTTTGCTGTCTGGTAATGAGTTAAGAAAATACCTCAGTAGTTATGGTGGCAGAATCATAATTTTAGAGAAGTTGAAAGGTTGGTTGTTCAAAAACCTGCCCGCCCTTATCTCATTCGTTATTTGGCAAGACATTTCAAAGTCAAGCCCCTGCCTAGAGCTGGAAATACTCAGAAAGCACATGAATAAATGAACTTGGCTGTCATATAACTCAAAGCCATATTCAACCCTATTCAAATAATCAAATTATAGAGGTAAACTTACAGTATACACCTTCTTTGAATCCAGGCCAAAGTCCAGAGCAGTTGCCCAATACTTCAAAATCTTCATCAAACAAACAGACCGAAGTTAAACACTTGAAGAAACAGACTGAGGATGTTGAGGTAGTTATAAGTCACTACCTGGCTCCATCCGAATTCTACTTACAGGTGGCTCATGCCGGTAGGGCAGGACTCAATGAGTAAGTTTGAAAACTTTTGTTTCTTACTCCTTTAACATGTGACAAATTTTTCGACTAGTCCAAATTGGAAGAAGTTGCAGACAACATTTCAAAGTGTAAAAAAAAAAAAAAAGCGTCAAATAAGGTAAAAAAGATGAGAGAAAAGGAAAAAAGTACCATGTTCTCTAAAACCATATTTCTCCAGGTCATCAAAAAGCTGAATTGTGTGTTAAGCCATTCCCACACAATTACATTTTTTGATATCCCAAGGAAAAAGCTTTTGAAATCATTGTGAAAAATGAAAAATATTCTTGTTACAATGAATTTCTTCATTGTCCACAACCTTTTCTACCCAAAAAGTAAAAAAATCCAGAATTTCAGCAATTGAAATTTGTCTTCTGCAACATTTTTCACTTTGGGCCAGTCTGCTATTTGTGGTCTGGAAATGGGTTAACCTTAACCATTCCCATATAACCCACTGTTTAAAACCTAAAACCTACTTTTAAATAGTTTTTTTACAGACCTAGAATTGTTAACTGCAACTTCTTTCAATTTAAGCCACTCCAAAATTTTGTCTGTTAATGGGTTGAATCTGAAGATGCCTGTCAGTAATAAGACTATCAAATTCTACAGACTACTTAAATAAGCTGTCCCTATGATAATTAGAGGGATATTGATTGGTCTCATGTGTTAGTCCAGTGCTAATTTCCTACATTACGGATGGAATTAAAAATATTTTGGAACACTCCAAATTTTCAAATTTAGACAGCTAATAAAGATCATGGCCATGCATAAAGGTGGTGTGTTAAATTCAGCATAAACTAAGCTTGCCCAGAGCTAAACTTGCTGATTTGCTTGGGGATTTCAAAATAATTTGGTTGAGCTCTTCTCCATTTTGAAAAATAACCATGAGAAACAAATTTTGATATACAAAGGGCACATTTAACCAAATAAGTTACAATCCTGCTTTTTGATGCCTTGAAGAAATATGGTTATGAATAGCCTTGTAGGAAAAGGAGATATTGCTGACTGCCATCATTTTCTCCATTGCTTACAAAGTTTTCTACCTTATTTGGCACTTATTTTCCAAATTCTGGGCAATTTGAAATTTTGCTGCAACTTCTTAAACCCTTTCCTGCTTTTTGAAATTTTAGACTGGTCCAAATTCAAAGGTCTTGCAGACAACAATTGAAAATCAAATTAAATCGAAAAAATATCATTCAATAGGGTAAAAATATTGTGGAAAAAGAAGAAATTGCTTGTCACAAGCAATTTCTTCTTTTTCCACAATATTTTCTCAAATATAAAAACACAGGGACGTAAAAACCAGGGATTAACCAGGAAAGGGTTTAAGAAGGACTAATTGAATAAGTCTATAATTTTGCATGGTAATGGATCACATGAAAATGTAAAGTACGGCATCTTAGATCAAAGCATCTTTTTTGAAAAAAAAGTGGCAAGGAAAAGTGGTTTTGATGTCATATTCATTACAGAAAATTTTCTATATATCTGTAATATATATTTAATGATAATTGAAGAAATCTAAAACAACATTTTGTTTTAGCCCTCCAATCTGAAACTAAACATTTCCATCCAACCAATTACTAGACAGCAACTTTTATTTGGTCCAAATTGAAGGAAGTTGCAGACAATAATTTTAAAACGATGACATTCAACCCATTCCTACACATGACAATTATGGATGCCCCTCAAGAAAAAACGTTTGAAAAAAATTGTGTTAATTGAAGAGAAAAGCAATTTCTTCATTTTACACAAACTTTTCTACCAAGAAAGTTAAAGAATCTAAAATTTCATAAGCCTTTAATTGTTGTCTGCAACTTCTTTCAATTTGGACCAGTCTTAAATTTACCATCTGGTAATGGGTTAACCCTTTCCGGTTTTTAGAAATTTGAGACTGGTCAAAATTGAAAGAGTTTGCAGTTAACAATGAAAATTGGGTGCAATTGGAAATGAAACCATCCTTTGTGTTAGAAAATATTGTGGAAAAGGGAGAAATTGCTTGTCACAAGCAATTTCTTCTTTTCTACAATGTTTTCTCAAGTATAAAATCATGGCAACTTAAATCCCGGGTTTAAACAGAAAAGGGTTAAATATTAATTGACTTAAGGATAGAAAACATTGTGGAAAATGAAAAAAAATGCTTATTTCAAGTAATTCCTTCATTTTCCACAATGTTTGACAAGGCTTTATTCTTGAGGGGTGAAAAAAGGTGGGATTTTTTGGGAATTGTTTAACTTCAAAAGTTTCAGGAAACAATATTAACCCAATACCACATGAAAAAATTTCATATTGATCCAAATTCAAAGAACTTGCATACAACATTTCAAATTTTACTAAAATTGAAAAATAAGTGTTAAAAAAAAAAAAAAAAAAAGAGCCAACTGGATAGGAAACATTGTGAGAAAAGGAGAAATGTTTTATAGAATCAATTTCTTCTTTTCCCTCAAAGTTTTCCATATGGAAGTTTATATTTCTTTTAACCTTATTGTGTGGTAAAGGGTTAACCTGAGGTATGAAAGATACTTTTATAGATATGCATCTTCCCTTTAAAAAAAAATCAAAGAATCTTGTCATTTTGTAAAAAGGGGTGGTGTGGTTGTACATGTGTTCAGAAATTTTCAAACCTGGTTCGGCTAACATTTTTGTTTCCTGATAATAAAGAAAGTCATTTCACCTTGGCCATTTGTCTCACCAATTGGCCAATGAGAAGTAGTGTACTTTAGTGGGATTACTTGCTTGTAGTTTGGATTGAATGTTGTTGAAAGTGTCAAAACACTCCATACAATCAATCAATCACAAAGTTTTGATCTAATTTTCAATGGCTATTTCTAAATTCTTCAGATTAATGAAGGAGATGGAGAAAGCATACAGAAACAGTGAAATAGAAATGATCTCATTTAAAGTTAATAATTACTGTGCTGTTCTCTCTCCAACTGATGGACAATGGTACAGGGGCAAGATAAAAAAAGTTCTACAGAAAAATCTCATGGAGGTAGGCAAAACAAACTTTGGAGTTATACAAAAGAAACCAAGTAATAATTTCAGAACATTTACAATTAACCTTTTTTTATACCACAAAACTTTAAAGACTGATCCATATCGAAAAAAGAAATGATGGAAAAGGTTTTAAAGCGATTGTAAATTGAAACTTAAGTATCTTATTAAATCATTATCTGAAACAACATTTCTAATGGGTCCAATTTGAAAGAATATTGCAGATTACAATTGTTGTATTGTACCAAGTATATGATATTTTGAGAATCTTATCTTAGTGGGTACCAAACATTTTCAAATACGATTATTTCAACCTACAATTTCTAAAGCTGTTTTCTTGGGGGTTGTAGAAAAGTTTTTTACGTGAATGGGTTAAATTTAAAAATATTGTATCAAAAGGAGAATTGCTTGACATATTATGTCAGTTTTTCCAATAACAGTATAGCATAGGTAATTGGCAAACTCTTTTTCATACCACTAAATTTTAGACTGGTACTGATTGAAAAGAAATTCAGATGACATCCAATAATGGATGCACAGTAAAAGAGCATGGGGTGTTCTGATGCTTACCTATCAAATGCTTGATGAAAAATCTTTGTCAAAAGATTTTATATCATTATTTGCATTTTAGCTTACCTGAGTACAATATGCTCATGGTGAGATTTTTGATACTTGATTGTCGACAATTTAGTGTTATTGCTCTAAAGGATGCAATTTTGGCTAAATCTTGCTGAAAATGTTTGTATAGTCATGAGGAAGAACCCCTTTGAATATGGTGACATTCTGACCAATAAAGTGGGAAAAGGAGTCTTATTGACAATCTCCTTGTTACCACTGTATGGGTCACAATTTTGGCTAAATCCTTCTCAGACTTGCTGAAATGGGAAAAGGAGCCATATTGACAAAGCCCTTGTTACTGCTGTAGAGGTTACAATTTTGATATCTTACTATGAATGCTTGTTATATAATGCATTACCTTATAACATCCATCCATACTTGTACAAACTATCTCAGTAAAGCCTGGAGCTATATTGATCAGTTGAGTGATATAGACCGGTCATGTTCCTCTTATTCTGACGGTAGCACTTACAAGGTCTAAACCATTTACAAAATATTAAAATCATTTGAACTTGCCACATAGTTTGAATTTCCTTCAACCAATTACAAGTAACAAAATTTTAGCCTGGTCCAATTTGAAGTATGTTGCAGACGAAAATATAAAGTTTATGAAATTTTAGAATTGTTCAACTTTCTGGTAAGAAAATATTGTGGATGATATAGAAATTGCTTGTGATAGGCAATTACTTCATTTTCCCCAATGTTTTTCAAAGCTTTTTAGCTCACCTGAGCATGACGTGCTCATAGTGTTCTTTATTGATCGTTGAATGTCTGTTGTCATTTGTGCGCCGTGCAGCATCAACAATTGAAGTGTTTACATTCTAGAGGCCAGAGTTTTGACTCAATCTTCACCAAACTTGGCCAGAATTTTTTTTAGGTCATTAGGATGAATATTATCGATTATGGGAAGGTTCTATCCGAAAACACAGAAAAAGGGGCTTTAATGACAATTTCTTTGTTCATTCTAGAGACCACAATTTTGGCTCAATTTTCTTGAAACTTGATGAGAGTAATTGTTTGATAATAGAGGTGAGTCCTATGGTTATAGGAAGGTTCTATAGGAAAACACAGGAAAGTGGCCTTTATGATTTTTAGCTCTACTGGCCGATGGCTCAATCTTAATGAATTTCATTGTTTACACTCTAGAGGCCTCAATTTTGGCTCTATCTGCATGAAACCTGGCTAGGATAATTGTTAGGTCATAAGGATGAACCCTACCAATTATGGGAAGGTTCTTTCTAAAAACACAGGAAAAGGGGCCTTAATGGCAATTTCTTTATTTACTCTCTAGAGGCCACAGTTTTGGCTCAATCTTCATGACACTTGGCCAAAATAATTGTTAGGTCATAAGGATAAACGTCATTGATTATGGGAAGGTTCTATCGGAAAACACAGGAAAAGGGGCCTTAATGACAATTTCTCATTTTACACTCTAGAGGCCACATTTTTGGCGCAATCTTCATGACACTTGGTCAGAATAACTGTAAGGTCATTAGGATGCACCCTATTGATTATTGGAAGGTTTAATTTGAAAACACAGGAAAAGGAACCTTTATGGCACTTTCTTTGTTTACACTCTAGAGGCCATGGTTCTGACCCAATCTTCATGAATCTTGGCCAGAATAATTGTTAAGTCATAAGGATAAACCTTATTGATAATTGGAGGGTACTTTTGGAAAACACAGGAAAATGAGCCTTTATGACATTTCTATGTTTACACTCTAGACGCCACATTTTTGGCTCAATCTTCATGACACTTGGCCAGAATAATTGTTAGGTCATAAGGATGAACCCTATTGATTATTGAAGGTTCTATCCGAAAACACAGAAAAAGGGGCTTTAATGACAATTTCTTTGTTCATTCTAGAGACCACAATTTTGGCTCAATTTTCTTGAAACTTGACGAGAGTAATTGTTTGATAATAGAGGTGAATCCTATGGTTATAGGAAAACACAGGAAAGGGGCCTTTATGATTTTTAGCTCTACTGGCCGAAGGCCACTAGAGCTATAGCGATGGCTTTTTCTTGTCCAGCGTCCATGCGTCCGTCTGTCCATCCGTCCGTCCGTTAAACTTTTCCTTGTTTACGCGATAAAGTCCACAGTTTTCATCGGATTCTCTTCAAACTTACACAGAATGATTGTACCATCATAAGGATTGTTCCTTTCTAAATTGGGTCAGATCCGTCAAGAAACACAGGAAAAGGGGCCTAGTAAAAACTTAATTAAAAAATCTTCGTTTACGCGATAAAGTCCACAGTTTTCATCGGATTCTCTTCAAACTTTCAAAGAATGATTGTACCATCATAAGGATCGGTCCTTTCGAAAATGGGTATGATCCGTCAAGAAACATGGGAAAAGGGGCCTTATGAAAATTTAATAAAAAATTCAATTAAAAATCCTCATTTACGCCATAGAGTCCACAGTTTTCATTGGATTCTCTTCAAACTTTCTCAGAATGATTGTACCAACATAAAGATAGTTCCTTTTGACATTTGATCAGATCCATCAAGAAACATGGGAGAAAGGGCCTAATTAAAACTTAATTAAAAAATCTTCGTTTACGCGATAAAGTCCACAGTTTTCATCGGATTTTCTTCAAACTTTCACAGAATTATCATACCATCATAAGGATTGTTCCTTTCGAAAATGGGTAAGATCTGTCAAGAAACATGGGAAAAGGGGCCTTATGAAAATTAAATTAAAAATTCAATTAAAAATTCTTGTTAATGCGATAGGGTCCACAGTTTTCATTGGATTCTCTTCAAACTTTCTCAGAATGATTGTACCAACATAAGGATCGTTCTTTTCGAAAATGGGTATGATCTGTCAAGAAACACGGGAAAAAGGGGCCTTATGAAAATTTAATCAAAAAATCCTCGTTTACACTCTGGAGTCCCCAGTTCTCATCAGATTCTCTTAAAACTTTCACAGAATGATTGTACCAACATAAGGATCGTTCCTTTCAAAAATGGGTATGATCCGTCAAGAAACACGGGAAAAGGGGCCTTATGAAATTTAATTAAAAAATCCTTGTTTACGAGATAGAGTCCACAGTTTTCATCGGATTCTCTTCAAACTTTCACAGAACGATTGTACCATCATAAGGATCGTTCCTTTCGAAATTGGGTCAGATCCGTCAAGAAACACAGGAAAAGGGGCCTAATAAAAACTTAATTAAAAAATCTTCGTTTACGTGATAAAGTCCACAGTTTTCATCGGATTTTCTTCAAACTTTCACAGAATGATTATATCATCATTAGGATCGTTCATTTTGAAAATGGGTATGATCTGTCAAGAAACATGGGAAAAAGGGCCTTATGAAAATTTAATTAAAAATTCAATTAAAAATTCTCGTTTACGCGATAGGGTCCACAGTTTTCATTGGATTCTCTTCAAACTTTCTCAGAATGATTGTACCAACATAAGGATCGTTCCTTTCGAAAATGGGTATGATCTGTCAAGAAACACGGGAAAAAGGGGCCTTATGAAAATTTAATAAAAAAATCCTCGTTTACACTCCAGAGTCCACAGTTCTCATCAGATTCTCTTCAAACTTTCACAGAATGATTGTACAATCATAAGGGTATCCTTTCGAAAATGGGTATGATCTGTCAAGAAACACGGGAAAAAGGGGCCTTATGAAAATTTAATCAAAAAATCCTCGTTTACACTCTAGAGTCCCCAGTTCTCATCAGATTCTCTTAAAACTTTCACAGAATGATTGTACCAACATAAGGATCGTTCCTTTCAAAAATGGGTATGATCCGTCAAGAAACACGGGAAAAGGGGCCTTATGAAATTTAATTAAAAAATCCTTGTTTACGAGATAGAGTCCACAGTTTTCATCGGATTCTCTTCAAACTTTCACAGAACGATTGTTCCATCATAAGGATCGTTCCTTTTGAAATTGGGTCAGATCCGTCAAGAAACACAGGAAAAGGGGCCTAATAAAAACTTAATTAAAAAATCTTCGTTTACGTGATAAAGTCCACAGTTTTCATCGGATTTTCTTCAAACTTTCACAGAATGATTATATCATCATTAGGATCGTTCATTTTGAAAATGGGTATGATCTGTCAAGAAACATGGGAAAAAGGGCCTTATGAAAATTTAATTAAAAATTCAATTAAAAATTCTCGTTTACGCGATAGGGTCCACAGTTTTCATTGGATTCTCTTCAAACTTTCTCAGAATGATTGTACCAACATAAGGATCGTTCCTTTCGAAAATGGGTATGATCTGTCAAGAAACACGGGAAAAAGGGGCCTTATGAAAATTTAATAAAAAAATCCTCGTTTACACTCTAGAGTCCCCAGTTCTCATCAGATTCTCTTCAAACTTTCACAGAATGATTGTACAATCATAAGGGTATCCTTTCGAAAATTGGTCTGATCTGTCATGAAACAGGGGAAAAGGGGCCTCATGAAAATTTAATTAAAAAATTCTTGTTAACACTCTAGAGTCCACAGTTTTCATCAGATTGTATTTAAACTTTCACAGAATGATTGTACCATCATAAGGATTGTTCCTTTGGGAATTTGGTCAGATCCATCTGGAAACACGGGAAAAGGGGCCTTATGAAAATTTAATCGAAAAATCTTTTAAGAAATTCTCTTTAACACTCTGGAGTCAATAGTTTTCATCGGATTCCCTTCAAACTTTCACAGAATGATTGTACCATCATAAGGATTGTACCTTTTGGAATCGGATATGATTCATATATTAAAAGAAACATATGAAAAGGGGCCTTTTTAAAATTAAATCAACGGTCTTTGTTAACAATCTAGAGTCCACAGTTTTCATCTGATTGACTTCAAACTTTCACAGAATGATTGTACCATCATAAGAATTGTTCCTTTCAAAATTTGGTTTGATCAGTCAAGGACCACGGGAAAAAGGGGCCCAATTAAAACTGGATTGAAAAAGTCCTCGTAAACACAATAGAGTCTATAGTTTTCAACAAATTCTCTTTAAACATTCCCAGAATGATTATTACATTATGTGGATTGTTCCTTTTGGAAGTAGGTTTGATCCATTAAGTTTCATGGGAAAAGGGGCCCTATGAAAATTTAATAAAAAAAATCTTAGTTAACACGTAATGGCCCTAGATTTCACCTAATTGACTTCAAACTTTCACATAATGATTGTACCATCATAAGGATTGTTCCTTTCAAATTGGGTCTGATCCATTGAGAAACATAGGAAAAGGGGCCTTAGGAAAATTCAATTAAAAAAATCTTAATTAATGCTTGTAAGTCCACAGATGAGATGGGGTTGTCTTTATACTCAAACAGAATAATTATACTTTTGTAAGAAGAGTTCCCTTTGGAATTGGTTCAGATCCATCAAGTAACATGGGAAAAGGGGCTATATGAAAATTCAATTAATAAAACCCTGTTAACACAATAAAGCCCACAGCTTTGATCAGATTTTGTTGAAACTTTCACAGAATGATTGGAAGGTCATAACTATCATTCTTTTCATAACAGGGTTTGAACTGTCAAGAAGCACAGGAAAAGGGGCCTTATGAAAATTTCATTTATAAATCCTTGTTACCAAGTCCAGAGCTTTCATCGGATTTTCTTCAAACATTCACAGAATAATTGTGATTGTTGATGTTTGCATTAGACCTGATCCGTCAAGTATCACAGGAAAAGGAGCATTATGAAATTTAATTTTAAAATCATTGTACCACAATAAAGTCAACAGTTTTCATCAGATTCTGTTAAAACTTTCACAGAATGATTATTCCATCATGAGGATTCTTTCTTTTCAAATTAGGCGTGATCTGTCTAGTATCATGGGAAAAGGGGCCTTTTGAGAATTTTATCTATAATCCTTGTAACCAAGTCCAGAGCTTTCATTGGATTTTATTGAAACCTTCACAGAATCATTGTACAATAATCACGATTGTTGAGGCTGACATGAGACCTGATCCTTCAAATATCACAGGAAAAGGAGCCTTATGAAAATTTTATTTTAAAAATTTGGCACCAAGATAAAGTCTGCAGTTTTCATCTGATTCTGTTCTAACTTTCACAGAATGTTTGTACCATCATAAGGATTGTTTCTTTCCAAATTGGGCCTGATCTGTCTAGTATCATAGGAAACGGGGCTGTATGAAAAATTATTACCAAATCCTCATAAACACAACAATGCCCTCAGTCTTTATCAGAATCTCTTCAAACTTTAATAGAATGATTGTACCATCATTTGGATTGTTCCTTTGTAAATTAGGTGTGATTGGTTAAGTGACACAAGAAAAGGGACCTTATAAAAATTTTATTACAAAACACCATTATTACAATAAAGTCCTCAGTCTTTATCATTTTCTTCAAACTATCATTAGGATTGTTCCTTTGTACATTGGGTCTGATTTGTTAAGTTTCACGGAAAAAGGGGCCTTATGAAAATTTAGTTACAAAAATTCTTGACACAATTCAGTCCACTGTTTTCATTGATTCTCTTTAACTTTTAAAGAATGATTCTACCTTCATTAGAATTGTTCCTTTTGAAATTTGGTTTGTTCTGTAAAGTATGATGAGAAAAGGGGCCCTATGAATATTTCACTATAAACTCATTAACACAATGAATTCCACAGATTAAACAGATTGATTGTACCATCATTCCAATTGTTGATTTTGACAGTGGATCTGACTATAGCAAGGGTCACATAAAAAGGGGCCTTGTGAAAAACTCTCTTAAATATTCTGGTTAACACAATGATGTCCCTTGATTTCACCGGATTCACTTCAAAATTTCACAGAATGATTGTACAAATACTTAGATGGTTCTTTTCAGAACTGGGTACAATCCATCAAGTATCATGTAAAAAGGGACCATATGATTTTTTTTTAAATATTCTAGTAAACATAATGAATTCCCAATATTTCATCGGATTCACTTTTAACTTTCATAGAATGATAAAACCAACAGTAAAATATCACGGGAAAAGGGGCCTTATGAGAACTTGAATTTAATATCTTTGTTAACACAATAAAGTCAACAGTTTTATTGGATTCTCTTCAAAGATGCATGGAATAATTGTGGCATTCGAAACACAGGAAAAGGGGCCTTACAGATTATCATTCAAAACATTCTTGTGTATGTGATGAAGATCAAAATCATTATCAAGTTGGCTTTTAAATTTCACAGGACAATTGTCGGTTGTAAGGAAAGTTCCTTTTGGAATGAAATTGATCCATCAGAAAACACAGGGAAAGGGGCCTTATTGATTTTCATTCAAAACAATCCTGTTTATGTGATTAAGTCCACAATTATTGTCAGATTCTGATGAAATATTCACAGAATGATTGTAGGGTCATAAGGTGACTTTCTCTTGGAAATGGAGTGGATCCGTCATGAAACATGGGAAAAGGGGCCTTGAGGATTGTTGCTTAAAATGATAAAGGGGATAAAGCCCCTTTTTTTTCCTTATGCATTCTTCTTTGAGCAATTAACTTCCTTAAATATCAGATTTCTTTAACGGAAAACTTGATAACCAGTAGAGCGTCTCAGGCCCTCATGGGCCTCTTGTTTTTTGTTTACATTATTTGACTCCAGTGGTATTTTGGTAAAATCAAATGATTCAGGTGAGCAATTTAGAACCATCATGGTCCTCTTGTTTCTTGAGGCGCCCTTAAATTAAAAGGGTCATTGTGTGGGAATAGGTTAAATTCTCTGTGAAGTTTATTTGTAAGTCTTGTATGCTACTTTTGTGTTCAACTTAAACGACTGAAGTGACTTTACCCATTCCAATCCAATCTCGATTTTTAAAGCCACTCAAAAGAAATGCTGGGAAAAAAACTGCTGATAATGAAAAAACGGCTTGTGACAAGCAATTTCTTCATTTCCCACAATATTTTTTTTACCCCAAAATTTGCAGTCTACAATTTCTTCATTTTGGACCAGTCTAAAATTTTGATGTTTTAGAAACCATGGTAGTCATTCAGATGGGTAGATTTGCTGTGGTTGAACCATTTCAAAATCTAATGATTTCAGGTATTCATGCTAGACTATGGATTTACAGAGATAGTTACAACCAGCAGTTTGCGGAATATTTTAAGACAGTTTAGAAAAGAGAGGGCATTCTCATTCTGTTGTCATCTGGCAGATCTCATCCCTGCTGGCGGGATGAATGAGTGGTCAAAAACGGCCATTGACTTGATGAGAAGTGAAGTCCAAGGGAGAAAACTATACCTTCACAAGAGGGTATGTTAGGTTTCTTTTTGTGGTTAAACACAATAGTGCTTATTATACGCCTGGAGGGATCATATTATGTTATGGCCCTGCTCGTCCGTCTGTCCCTCGGCAAGCAATTTTTGGCATTCGCAAATCCTCCTTAACTATCAATGGGAATGAGCTGAAATTTGGCACAATTACTCCCTATGATGTCTAGTTGTGCATAAGACCTTTGAAATTCAAATTGCTTCAGTTATTCTTGAGTTGTCTTGAATTATCTGCCCTTTAATTGAATGAAAATCACTGTTTATTGTGTGCGCAACTCCTCCTAAACTAGTAATGGGACTGAGGTGAAACTTGGCACAATTACTCCCTATGATGTCTTGTTGTGCATAAGACCTTTGAAATTAAATCACTCCAGTCATTCTTGCGTTATCTTGAATTATCTGCCCTTGAATTGAACAAAAAACCCTTTATTTCTTGTGAGCTCACTTTCTCCTACATTTTGAATGGGAATGAACTGAAACTAGCTACAATGACTTTTTATAGAGCTGTCTTGTTTCTCAAGTGTAATCAGTATTATTCAGGTGATAAGATCTTTCTTTTGACAAAAATTATCAGCTGTCATTCAAGCTCAGGTTACTGTCAAGCCAAGGTTACTGACAAGCCCATTCGGGCATATATGCCCTGCTCTGCGAAGCTTTTGTTAATTTTATATTCAATAGCTCTCACTAGATATTCCATGAACTCTATTTTTCAAATCCCCTTGTAGGTAGAAAGATATAATTGTCACGCTGACATTTTGGTGTGTTGTCACGCTGACATTTTGGTGTATGTTGGGAGTGCATCCAAATTCATCTCTAGAGGTCATAAATTTGCCTCAAATGACTTGGTATTTGATCAGAATATTTGTTAGAATGATATCTTGGTCATGCTTGATTAAGTCACCAGGTCAAATCTTATATATGCCTTATATTCACTCTAGAGGGCACATTTTTGCCTATATATATATATTTATATATTTAATGTGGCAGGACATTAAAAGTGATAGAAAACATCACTTGTGATGTAAAAATTATACGTTATGACATGTAATGGATGTAAAGAAGAGTACATTGGAGTACATTGGAGAAACGAACAACTTAAGGAAGTGCATGACCATCCACTGACAACATATTCGGGATCCAAATGTTAGGGATCCATAGTTATAAAGTTTCCCCCTGATGAGCATTGTTGAGGATTAATTGAGTTTATTCAGTCATACTAAGCTTGTTGTTGAACTTTCTTAGTTTTTTATAAACATATTCTTTTGATTTAGCTTTTGAAGCTTTGATTAGAAGTCTTATAACATGAAGATGAAGGTCACAGTGGGACCTTTTTTTAATCCATTTCTTTATCCTTTTTCAAGGTATTGAAGGGAATTAAAGGGAAAAAAGATCAAAGAAAATTTGGGTACTATGCAACATCTGTGCAATAGCTCTTATTTGAGATATGTTAAACCAATCCAACGCAATTCTCACTCTCAACTCATTCCCACACAATGACGCTTTTGGACGCCCTACAGGTAAACAATCGAAATAACATTATGTAAAATGATGAAATTGCTGTCGGCTACTGCTTTCAATTTGAACCTGTCTAAAATTTTGTCATTTAGTAATGAGTTAAGGAAAACAATAGAAATTCTCTAGTTTTATCTCCCTGCACCAAAAGACTGGGTCATACTTTTTTAAGCTTTTACAGACAGAAATAACAATTTGTTGTGCATGAACAATTTGTTGTATGTAAACAGTTTGTTGTGTGTAAACAATTAGATGGTACATGGTAAATGGTACATTTTTATCAGGGTGATGTAGTTAACAGCTCCCTACCTGTGGATCTTGTCATTGAGAAATATGTGGAGGAGTCGGCCTTAGAGCCAGGAAGGAGGACGTTTGTATCTCTTGTTGAACTCATGAAGGAAAGGGGACTAGCTATCAGAAAAACAAAGTAAGTTTGAAAGATTACTGACCACATCAAATGACTGTGCTAGCCACATCCACTGACTGTGCTGGCCACATCCATTAACTCCAACAGGAGGTTCCACTTCAATATAAAATTTGGTGATTTTGCAAAATTTATGGCCAGTAATGTGAAAAAAATAATTATGGTTGGTTGTTGACCTAAATGTTATAATAACAGCTTGAATTATTCAAGCTGTAACTACAATGTTAAAGGCACCAAATGAACATAATTGCTTCACAAAATTGTCAGAAAATGTTTTGACATAAACTTTTAGTAACTTGAAATAAAGGAAAGAGTGTGTGCCCCCTAGAAAATTTATTAGCTTTCCAGCTGTTGTGACAGACTTGGGCGATTGGTAAGGAATTACCATGCTGAGTCTTTTTGCAGAAAATTGATCTGTAGTAATTTTTCAATATTTACGTCAGATATGAAGATAACAGAATCTAACTTTAGACATACAGAACAAATTTTCATTAACACATTTTGCCACACAAAATTTTTTACTCCCCTCAAAAAATAAATATTGTATCAAGCAATTTCTTCATTATCCACAATGTTTTCTACCCCAGAAGGCTAATAATTTTAAAATTTCATCAACCAAAATTGTTGGCTGAATTTTTGCAAGGCATTAATTTCGTTGCCTGGTAAGCTGTAGTTATAACATTTTTTGAGTGCAATGACAGTACCTTTAACATTGCCAGAGATTACTATCACTGATCACAACAAAAGATTTTGAAAACTACATATATTGTGGAATTAAATGATGACTCTTTTGAAGCTGATTATTTGCTTAACCAATTTCCATATGATAAATTTGCAGACTCGTCCAAGTTGAAAGGAGTTATAGAAAACCATTTCAAGTATATGTAATGTAAACTTTTGTGGTCTTTTAGGGAAGAAAATATTGTAGTAAGTGAGAAAATTGCTTGTAACAAATACTTTCTTCAGCTTAACAATGTTTACCAGACATTTTTTTAAGGGTTATGTGGGAATGTGTTATCCCTTTTCTGGTTGTTTTTTTCACAATTTTATTCTTAGCTAAATTTATTTGGGTAGCAGAAGATGTTATAAAGTTATTACAATTAAAAGAAAAAACATCCTAAACGCTAAAAAAAACCTGTTGAGGAAATAGGAAAAATTGCTTGTAACAAGAAATTCAGGGATTGAACTGGAAAAAGTTAAACTTGTATGTATCCTGTAGTTTTGGACTTTCAAACATATTATTGGTTTTATTGAGCCCGCTTGCGGTGAGCAAGATGCAGTTGTCATTATGACAAGAAGGTGTATGTGCGTTAGTGCATAAGTCCATTAGTCTGTCCGAATTTATCTGGACAATTACACCTACATTTATGTATGGATTTCAAAATAACTTGACACAATTACTCTCGATCATGAGTAGCTGTGCCATTTGAAAAAAAGCTTTGGATAGCTTTAAGTTCAAGGTCACAGCTCAAGGTCAAACACTAAAATTGTGCTTGTCCACAGCATTTCTCCTACTATTATGGATGGATTTGAAAATAACTTGGCACAATTATTCTCAATCATGAGTTGATGTGCCATTTGAAAGAGTTTTTTGGTAGCTTTAAGTACAAGCTCACAGCTCCACCTCAAACACTAAAATTGTGCTTGTCGGGAGAATTTCTCCTACAATTGTGGATGGATTCCAAAATAAATTTGCACAATTATTCTCCATCATGAGTAGATGTGAAAGAATTTTTTGGATAGCTTCAAGTTCGAGGCCAAAGCTCAAGGTCAAACACTAAAATTGTGCTTGTCTGGAGCATGATACCTACAAAACTTAAAGGGCTCGACAGCAGTTGTCCTGGGACAACCATCTAGTTAAACATACCATAGTTATCCTGTTGAATTGAGCAATATAAATTAGATGCAATCAATTTTACTAGACAAGAAATTTGAGAAATAAAAACTTGCCAAATTTGGACTTTTAAGATGTATACAGGTATACAGCACATGTTTTATCCATTTCCAAATGACAAAAAATTAGACTGGACCAGGTTTGCAGACAACAAATCAAAGTTTGACCCATTCCCACAGAATACTGTCTTTCTATGACCATTGAGAAAGGAGTTAAAGAAGAAGATGACAGAGATGAAGAAATTGCTTGTCACTGATAATGGAGTGAAGTGCAAAATAATTGCCATAAATGGTAGAAAACCTTGATAAAGGTAGAAATTCCTTATTACAAGCATTTTCAACTTTTCAGACAATTTTCTGTAGCAGTATTTTCTCTGTGCATTAAACAATCGCTTTTGTGGTAGGCTAATTTATAGTCTGTATTTGTAGGAAGGATAGTGTAAAATTCAAAGAGGCCAGCTGTTATCCAGTGTATTTTTATAAAAAGGCAGAAGCTGTAGTTAAAGATGGGGATAGTGTGATGCCAGTTTATGTAGATTTTGATGCTGTCATACATTGTTACACTATGGAAGGAGGTAGGTCTGCACCTCTCAAAGAAGTAAATTTGTCAACTTTGTTACTATTTAACCAATCCATTTCAAACAATCCCACATTTTGACACATTGAAGAAGATTGAATATGGAAAAACTGTAAGAAAAGGAGAAGTTCATTTTATCTAGCAATATCTTCTTTTAATGCCCCCGCATTGAAAGATCGCAAGAGTCAAGTCTTTTCTCTAGATCCTTGTGCATGGTATACAAGACAAATCAACATTTTGGAGGCGACGTCATTTTAAAAGCCCTTCTTTATTTATATTATTATAGACCCAGGGCCCCCCCGGGCTTGGCACCTGAGGACCCAAGGGTGATGATTTTAGCAATTCTGAAAGAGGTCAATGTACTGATGCTTCATGCAAAAAAGAAAAAAAGGCTCTAAGCCTTCTGGGTCAGGAGGTTAATTTGTAAAAGACTTTATTAAAATTTCAGTTTTGTTGCCATGGCAACCAGAGTTTCAATTCTTTTAGCAATTTTTAGCTCCATGGCTGAAAGCCAGAGAGCTCTTGTCATGGCAATGTGTCTGTCATCCATGCATCCGTCCAGTTATCTGCCCGTCAGTCCGTCCGTCCAGTTGTCCATCTGTCCGTAAACTTTTTCTTCGAAAATCTTCTCCTGAGAAGGTACTGAACAGATTTCAACCAAAATTCAAAGAAGTGATCCTTGGTCGACCCTCTTTCAGATTCCTTCAAAGAATTTTGATTGGATGAAAAACAATGGGTGGGGCTTATTTCCATATCTGGTTAACTTTTGCAATGCTTCTTCAGAGAAACCAGTGGATGGATTTCAACCAAATTTGACTGGATCGATCTTTGGGTGACCTTTAATCAGATTGTAAAAAAGAATTTTGATTGGATGAAAAATATGGCTCTAATGGGCTGGGCTAATTTCCATAATCATAAGGTATATACTGAAAACTTTGTAAATTCCCCAGAAACCTGTTGCTGGATTTCAACCAAATTTCATGGGAATGATAACCAGATGACTGTTTGTAAGATTCCTTCATGTAATTTTTATTGGTTGAAAAACATGGCTATTATGGTGGTGGGTTATGTCCATATATAGTATACAGTGAAAATTTTATATAATGAATTTCACATTTGACTTTCGTTAAAACAATCAAAAGTTTGAAATGGTTCTCTAGAACTATTTCAAAGATTTCAATGATTTATATTTATTTTCATTATGTTCATGAAAAAATTTGCTTAATCAGTACATTCATGCCTGTGGAGCGATACAGGCGCTGGTTTGGTATTGTTTGTCTTGAGCATAACTTCTTCATATATGGGTAAATGTCAAAGTGATTTTGCAGAATTGTTTGACATCATGAGCTTATACTGTTAATGTCTAGGCCATTTCTCTGTCTTCAAACTGTTATCATCAAAAATCAAAGGGCCTGAATCTTTGAAATTTTGCATGTAGTACAGTCAAAACTGTGTTAGCAGTCACCTGAGAATAGTGGCAACTCTGTGTATAACGGCCATCCCAGGTACGCCTGTGCAATTTGCTCTTTAAAATTACTGTGAATATCGGCAATCTTCTGTATGTAGCCTTTAATTGTCCAATATGCACTTTATGTTTATCCCCTTAAACGGTTGTGCAACCTAACTAACTGCTGACAGGTGTCTTAAAAAAATCAATAACTAGTCTGGCTAGTCTTGTGCATATACTTTTCATCATGTGAGATAAACATGAACTTGCCACATAAAAGTGTGTATGGTTGAATGTAATTAGATAACTAGTGCCAAATTATATTGATAAATATAAATCAAATTTGATGATTTGATATAAAGTCCAATTGCATTTCAAGTTTGTAATTTGCAAAGATGTATTGTTTTAACCCATTACAACACAGCAATATCCTAGACTGGTCAAAATTCACAGAAGTTACAGACGTTTTTGATGAAAAATGAATAATCTTTGTCTCTTGGGGTAGAACCATAATGGATAATGGATTAATGCAAATTCTTCATTTTTCACAATGTTTTCCAAAAAAGTGTAATGTACACGAGAAAATGGGTGTGGGACTGGATCTGATTATTCTCTCTTCTCTACATTGATCAAGAAGTTCATAATCATTATATATAGGGATTTAGAAAACATACAATCATAATGGAATATAAATTTTTCAAAATACTTTCGATAAAAATGAATTCAACAGAATGTCAGTTTTAATCATACGTCATTTGACGTTTTATCTTTCAACTGTATATCGTACTCTGACCATAATGTCCCACACATGTTTAATATCCCACGTCAATGTTCTTCATCCCAGTCAGTCACTCCAGAGTACGGTTATGTACAAATTGAAAAATAAATGGAAAATACTTTTTTCAGAATACATAAACGTAATATTGGCGTATTTACTGTATTTAGCCCTACTGGCCAAAGGCCAGATGGGCTGAAGCGCTGGCCTTTTCCCATTGGGCGTCAGTGCATCCTTGTTAACTTTTCCTTGTTAACACTCCAGAGTACATAGTTTTCATCGAATTCTCTTCAACTTTCTAAAAATGATTGTACCATCATAAGAATGGTTCCTTTTCAAATTAGGTATGATCTGTCAAGAAACACGGAAAAAGGGGCCTTTTGAAAATTTCATTAAAAAATCTTCGTTAAAACTAAAGAGTGCACAGTTTTCATCAGATTCTCTTCAAACATTCGCAGAATGATTTTACAATCATAAGGATCTCTCCTGTTGAAATTGGGTATGATCCATCAAGAACATGGGAAAAGGAGCCTTTTGAAAATTTATTAAAAAAAAATCTCTTCACATTCCTTGCTAACACTCTAGAGTCCACAAGTTTCATCAAATTCTCTTCAAACTGTATCGGAATGATTGTACCATCACAAGGATTGTTCCTTTCAAAATTCATAATGATCCCTCAAGTAACAATGAAAATTGTCTCTCACCAATGGGTCGATAATTGTAGACCTATGTGGGATAGCAACTGGAGGCTAGGAAAGGATGTAATGGTAGTACTGGTGTGAGAAATACCAGGAATCCATTGTTAGGTGCTCCAGCCGCCACTATATAACTGAAAGATTGTTGAAAGCGGTGTAAAACCCCATTCAAACAATCAAAAACATTGAAAACGGGCCTTTTGAAAGTTTGATTGAAAACATCTTTGTTAACACGCTAGAGTCCACAGTTTCATCAGATTCCCTTCAAACTTTCACAGAATATTTGTATCATTTTTAGGATTGTCCCTTTCGAACAAGGCTCTGATCCATTAAGTATCATGGGAAAAGGGGCCTTACGAAAATTAAATTAAAAAATCTTAGTAAAAACACTAGAGTCTACAGTTTTCAACAAATTCTCTTCAAACTTTCATAGAATGATTGTTCCAACACAAGGATTGTTTCTTCAAAATTGGGTCTTATCCATGAAGAAATACAGGAAATTGTGCCTTACGAAAATTTAATAAAAAAATATCAGTTAATGCTGATAAGTCCACAGATTGCATTGGGTTGTCTTCATACTCAAGCAGAATGATTATACTTTTGTAAGTATGGTTACCTTTGGAATTGGTTCAGATCCTTTTAGTAATATTTCAAAAGGGGCTGTATGAAAATTTAATTAAAAGATCCCAATTAATGCATGAAGCCCACAGCTTTGATCAGATGTTGTTGAAATTTTCGCAGAATGATTGTAAGGTCATAACAATCATTTATTTGAAATTTGGTTTGAACTATAAAGAAAATTGGGAAAAGGGGCCTTATGAAAATTTCATTTAGAATGTTTTTACCATCATTTGGATTGTTTCTTTCCAAATTGGGTATGATCCGTCAAGAAGCATGGGAAAAGTGGCCTCAGTCTTTATCAGATTCTATCCAAACTTTGATAGAATGATTGTACCATCATTGAGATTGTTCCTTTGTAAATTGGATCTGATCTGTCAAGTGACACAATAAAGGGCCTTATGAAATTTCTATTGAAAAACATCATTATCACAAAGTCCTCAGTCTTGAGCATTTTCTTCAAACTATCTATCATTACTATTGTTCCTTTGTAAATTTTTAATGATTTGTTAAGTTTCCTTCTGAAAATTTTATTACAAAAATCTTTTTGCAATTCAGTCCACTGTTTTCCTTGATTCTCTTTAAACTTATACAGAATGGGTCGATAATTGTAGACCTATGTGGGATAGCAACTGGAGGCTAGGAAGGGATGTAATGGTAGTATTGGTGTGAGAAATACCAGGATTCCATTGTTAGGTGCTCCAGCTGCTGCAATATAACTGAAAGATTGTTAAAAGCGGCTTAAAACCCCATTTAAACAAACAAACTGATGTGGCAAGTATCACATGAAAAAGGGCCTTATAAAAAGCTTACTAAAAGCTTTCTTAAATATGCATAGAAAATTTGTTGTACAGGAAAAGGGGCCTTACAGATTATCATTCAAAACATTCTTGTTTATTTGATGAAGTTCACAATTATCAGATTGTCCTTAGAATTTCTCAGGACTATTGTATGGTTGTAAGGAAATGAAATGGGCCCATAAGAAAACACAGGAAAAGGGGACTTATGGATTTTCATTCCAAACAATGCTGTTTTCTTGATAAAGTCCAGAATTATTATTTGCTTCTGTTGAAAATTTTACAGGATGATTGTATGGTCATAGGGAAAGTTCCTTTTGGGAATGGAGTGGATCTGTCATGAAATACAGGAAAAGAGGCCTTAAGGATTGTTGCTCAAAATAATAGAGTCCATTTGTCATTTTGTTTTTATGCATTCTTCTTTAAGCAATCAACTTCCTTAAATCTCAGATTACTTTAACAATACCCAGAAGAGCATTTCAGGCCCTCATGGGCCCCTTGTTTGTTGATTAAAACACTTGTCTATTCTTGAATTTTGTACATATTATGTTGTCATTCTGATAAGAAAATATATTCATGTATCATGTCTACTCCATGTCAATGGGGTTTTATAAAAAAAAAAATGATCTGTGTTAAGCAGCCAACTGTTGTATTGCCAGTTTTGATCTGCCCATTGGGTTTGACTGTATTGACCTTTTGATCCTCAATCAAATTACCTCAAATTTTATATCTTTGATGAAAAAAGTAACAACATTGGTGTGGGATCCCTGATTTTGAATTGAAATAAAAAAGTGAAATTTTAAAAATCTTCTTCTCAAAAACCATTGGGCCTAAAGATTAGAAATTATTTCAAATTATTTTTGTAAGATTAAAAGAAACTCTAGTTTGTCAGATCCTCAACTTTGAATAAGAGATGAAGAAGATTTCCTCTTCAAGACATTATTCCTAGAGTGATACCATTTTGCATGTAGAATTGTCTTACTATGGTAAATTGCCCTTTTTTCACTCACCATTGATAATATTGAGGCTATACTTGTATTGTTTTACCAATGTTTGTCAGTCTGGGGTTTTTTTGGGTGCAAAAAATTTACATAAAAACTAAACATAAGTTTACATTAGTTTATTTAAAGAAGTACTTCGGTTACTGTCCTATCATACATGTTATATTACAAAGTAATCAAAGCACATGTTTATGTGGGTTATGTCCATTTGATCAGCTGGTTAAAAGCATATACACTGCAACTCCTCTATAACGCTACCGGGCACAGCGCTGACTCCATTATAACGCGGGGTCCGCTTGGCTCCCAAAATTTTGGAGGGGGGGCATGGGGGGGGGCATTTCGGGTTGCAGATGCTGAGATACGACGTAAATGCTGATTTGGCCGCGATTTTTTCATCCTGTCTTCGGCCCGCTTGAAGAAAAAGGGTTGCACATAAAAATCGATAATCACCCGAAGCCAGGTAAGTTTTTAACACCTTACGTGGACGGTCCTGGTCATTAATGCATTCCTTCAGAGGTAATTGCTTTGTTTGATTGATGACATGCGTAGTGTTTCAATTTACAAAATCAGTTTAATTGTTTGGTCTTACTGTTTGACATTGAGATGATCAATGCCTTAGGTCTTTTATATTTTTTAAATCAATAGAGAATAGGCACGCACCTCGGTATCCTTCAGTTACAAACCTTGAAGGTGGTGCGAGTAGAATATCAGACTGTTTCACTCTCGGCATTCTTATTTTCTTCAGTCCCGGGTAGGACGTGTTCTTAATGTAATGCGCGAGCGTGAAATTAGATATATTGACTTGAGCCTACTATTTATTTCACTTTATAGTTTGCTGGTATCTGGAGCTCGTAGAGGATTGTGGCTTCAAGATAAAAACGCAACAATGTACTTTGAAAACAATCAGTCGTAGTTGCGACGTTTTCCCTAAATACAGAAAATACGTGAATTTGAATTATAAATGTCACAATATCGGAAGATTCTCATCCGAAACGGGATCGATAATATAAGTAGATTAAAATAAAATACCGTTATTTTTCCGCATTTCTTTCAATAATCCGAAAATTTAATGCCATCCTGTATGATCAATCACACGGCAAAAAGCTCGTCGACAAATTTGAAGTCAAGTTTTTTTCGGGTACAGTTTTTTTTTTATTCTGAGGGAGGAAAGTTGATCAAAGGTGCCGCCGCCAGCTGTTCAGCTATTTATTGGAGAGTTTCCGGAGTTGGCACGTGCCAGACGCGTACCCCGTGAGAATTCTTGCTGACCGAATTTTTTACTCTTGTCCTTATGAAACCAGACATTCCGCCGTCTCGGATTTTTTTCGATTATTATGACCTTCATTATTACGATTTAAAGTTAGCGGCTACAAAGTTTAATCCAGTTTTGTATAAGTACAACTGGTCGGTTTAAATTCCCGATTCGTAAATGACTAGGTTCAGATTAAGTTCTTTGTCGGTTTATTGTTACCGTATTTTTAACAATGGTAAAGAAATTAGACCAAGTCCATTTCCGCGAATGAAGTTCGAAGGTCGATCCACGCGACATTTTCTCAACGCTTCAGTAACCCCAGGTGTTCAACAACTCGTCGGTCTCCAAGGAGACGTTGCTATGCGGAATACTTAGATTTTATCCATTTTGTCTAAGGATGGAAATATTTACGTCCGTGTTAAACTAAATTCAATTAGATTAATGCCGACGACTATCATGATAATAAAACATGTCTCGGGTAAAAATTCTAGCTTCTTAATATTGGGAGAAAGAGAACCACAATTTGTAGAAATTTACGGATTATTCAATCCTGATAGACCGGGAAGGTAAGGTTAGAAATTAATTCTCCGCACGCTGAATTTCGTCGGTTTCTCTTAAAATCTCGTAACTACAGTTGTTGTTTTTCATTTCCCGACTAGTAACTTGTATAGAATTAAACTTGTTACAGGAATCTTATCACGAATTATTGGGTGTTTGGTTCCGATTCCGACGGTTGAAAATTTCAGTAACGGCGGGAGGGGGGGGGGGGGTACAGCGTTATAGCATAATAACTCCACTTCTTCCGCTGTTTCATTTCTTGGACCCCACCAACAGCGTTATAGTGGAGCTGCAGTGTATGTAGTGTGACAACATTTTGATTACCATAGGATTATTTGAGTTCATTAATTAATAGAATTTTTATGCCTCCGCATCAAAAGATTAGGGGCATATTATTTTACAGTTCTATGTCTGTCTGTCTGTCTTTCGGTCTGTCTGTCTACAAAACTTAACATTAAAACTTATCATTGCCAATAACTACAAGCCTATTCAAGATACAATGTTCATATTTTGCATGATGATATATCTCCATGATATGCATCCCCTCATATTGCTTAATGTGGGGGGGCATATAGATTTGCAATTGTGCGTTCGTCCGTACTTCCCTTCTTCCGTACTTCCCTCCTTCCATCTGTCCCGAAAATGTCCGGGCATATCTCTGAAAGTATAATAGCTATCAACTTGAAACTTCACAGGTGGATAGACCTCATTGAGGAAAAGTGCAGTGCACAAGAACCACAACTCTTGCTTGCATAATTTTGAAGTTATTGTCCTTTGTTATTTTAAAGACTTACATTTTGTCCGGGACATATCTCTAAAAGTATAATAGCTATCAATTTGAAACTTCATAGGTGTATAGACCTCATTGAGGTGAAGTGCAGTGCTCAAGAACCACAACTCTTGCTTGCATAATTTGGGAGTTATTGCCCTTTGTTATTTTAAAGACTTACATTTTGTCCGGGCATATCTCTGAAAGTATAACAGCTATCAACTTGAAACTTCATTGATGGATAGACCTCATTAAGGAGAAGTGCAGTGCACAAGAACAACAACTCTTGCTTGCATAATTTGGGAGTTATTAACCTTTGTTATTTTCAAAGTGTACATTTTGTCTGGGGCATATCTCTGAAAGTATAATAGCTATCAATTTGAAACTTCATAGGTGGAAAGACCTTATTGAGGGGAAGTGCAGTGCTCAAGAACCACAACTCTTGCTTGCATCATTTTGGAATTATTGTCCTTTGTTATTTTAAAGACTTACATTTTGTCCGGAGCATATCTCTGAAAGTATAACAGCTATCAACTTGAAACTTCATTGATGGATAGACCTCATTGAGGAGAAGTGCATTGCACAAGAACTACAACTCTTGCTCGCCTAATTTGGGAGTTATTGCCCTTTGTTATTTGAAATACTTACATTTTGTCTTGGGCATATCTCTTAAAGTATAAAAGATATCAACTTGTAACTTCACAGGTGGATAGACCTTATTGAGTAGAAGTGCAGTGCACAAGAACCCCAACTCTTGCTTGCATCATTTTGGAGTTATTGCCCTTTGTTATTATCAAAGCTACCGGTGGGGGCATCTGTGTCCTGTGGACAAAGCTCTTGTTTGTTTAACCATTTCCTGTACAATCACTGGTTTTTACGTCCTTGTTATTTTATGCTTGAGAAAACATTGTGGGAAAAGAAGAAAATGTAACAAGCAATTTCTTCTTTTTCCACAATATTTTCTATCCGACTGAATGATTATTTTTGTAATCAAATCGACTATAAATTTTTGTCTGCAAAACCTTTGAATTCGGACAGGTCTAAAATAATTTAAAACAGGAAAGGGTTAACTACCCTTATAGCAACTGTATAGAAAAAGTGATCACATGAAAAAATATGAGCAGTTAACATTCTATAATTTTAATATGCTTTTGAGAATAATATATACATGTTTGCTCATCATGGGCTATATTTATATGACTACCTGTTTCTCCAGCAAATATATGATTTGAACATTTAAATTTCGAGTTAGCAATTCTGTGTTTTAAAGGAATGTCAATGGTCAAATATTTTTCTATGCTTAATAAAGACTGAAAGTGCTTCTGATGATAAAGTCAACTTGAAGCATACCAATTTTCCTACGAACAATCTAATAACCTTAACCCATTCCCACTTAATGATGCTTTTAGATGCCCCTAAGAAAAAAAAAAGCTTTGGAAAAATTGTGGTAAATGAAGAAGTTGCTTGTCAAAGCAATTTCTTCATTAGCCACAATGTTTTCTACCCCAAAAGTGAAAAAAAATCCAAAATTTCACCAGCTTTAGATTTTAATCTGAAACTGCTTTCAATTGGTGGATAATCATATCCCCAGGTGGGATAGCAGCTGGAGGCTAGGAAAGGATGTAGTGGTAGTACTGGTGCGAGATATACCAGGAATCCATTATTTGTTGCTCCAGCCTCTGCAATATGTCTGAAAATTATTTAAAGCCGCATTAAACCCATTCAAACAAACAAACAATTTGGACCAGTCTAAAATTCTGTCATGTGGGAATGTGTATACCTACAACATTTTAAGAAACAAATAGTGTCACCCTCTTATTAACATATTCATGTAATTCCAAATCCCTATAGAAATTGTAAGTTTTTATACGCCGCCAATTGTATATTGGTGTGATCTCTGTCTGTCTGTCCGTCCGTCCATCCATCCATAAGGTATGTATGTACGTACATCCACTTTCTTGTGAGCACAACTCCTCCTAAGTTTCTGGTTGGATATTTTTGAAACTTGGTCAATGTTATCACCTTAACTGGTAGATGTGCATGAAGTAAGGATTTTATGGTTCATTTATTTTTGCCTCAGTTATGCCCCCTTAAAAGTTAGTATCTGGGGCTTATTGAAATTGCACTCTTATGAACGCAACTCCTCCTAAATTTCTTGCTGGATTTAAATGAAACTTGGTGGATCTTATCACCTTAATTGGTAGATGTGCATTAAGGAAGGATTTTATGGTTCATTGATTTTTGCTTCAGTTATTCCCCCTTAAAACTTAGTCTCTGGGGCTTATTGAAATTGCAGCCTTGTGAACGCAACTCCTCTTAAGTTTCTTGCTGGATCTAAATGAAACTTGGTGGATGTTATAACCTAAATACGTAGATGTGCATTAAGGAAGGATTTTATGGTTCATTGATTTTTGCTTTAGTTATGCCTCCTTAAAACTTAGTATCTGGGGCCTATTGAAATTGCAGCCTTGTGAACGCAACTCCTCTTAACTTTTTGTCTTGATTTAAATGAAACTAAGTCAATGTCATCACCATAATTTGTAGGTGTACATGGATCAAGGTTTTTATGGTTCATTGATTTTTGCAAGAGTTATGCCACTTGACACTTAGTCTCTGGGCCCATTCAATGAATCAAACGTAACAAACAGTTTGAACTTGACAATTTAAAAAGGTAGTCTGCAAATGTTTTGAATTTGGTTCTGTCAAAATAAGTAGTGCCTACAATTATTTGTTCGTGAAACAGCAGCAAAGTGGCGGCGTATATTGTGACTATGGCACTGTTGTTGATTACAGTATTGTCCTGTTGGGGTCTTTCAAATAAATCAAACTGTCACTCTTATATCAGAACCAGAATTGTTGTAAAATTCAATACTGTACAAAGTTATAAAGAAGGAAATCTTCAATAACTGTCTAAAACTGAGTAAAGCCTAGAGCTCTTGTACTCAGGTGAGTGATAAAAACATCAAAGTCCTTTTGTTTCACTTTCCAGCACCTGCTGCTAAGCATTTGTTTTTACATCTGAACCAACAAATATTGAAATGAGCTATTTTTATTTTTTAGATGACCAGTTTCAGAGTATGTGTGATACTCTAGATCAGAAGTTTAAGAATAGTGAGCCTCATGGTAATGAACAGGTCTGGGAGAAAGGACAGGCCTGTGCTGCCTTTTATGAGAAAGATCAGCAGTGGCATAGAGCTTCCATTGTCACAATAGAACCCACTAAAATACAGGTATTATTGAAATACTAGCCATTTTTAACCTATTCCCACACAATGACCCATTTTGATGCCCCTCAGAAAAGAACAATCTGGAAACCATGGTGTAAATGATGAAATTTGCTTGTTGAAAGCTCTTTCCTTATTTTCCACATTGATTTCGAACAAAAAAAAAGAAAAAATCTAAAATTTCATTTAGTTTAAATTGTCATCTGAAACTTTTTCCAATTGGACCAGTCTAAAATTTTGGATTAAGCGAATAGGTTAAGTAATCAGGAAACGCTTTACAGAATGCTATATGTGTGGGTGCATTTTACTGGAAATTTATCATGTTTATCTTACCCTTTTTATCAGAGTACAACATTTCTAAAAATATATTACTAAGGGTAGATAATAGAGCAAGAAAATGAGAAATTGCTTCTTACAAGCAATGTCACTTTTTCTTGCAGTATTTTCCAGAGCTATTTTTCTTCAGTGTTTCATATTGTATGATTTTTTTAATGAACATACCTCTTGTTTATATATCATCAAGTACCCCTCAACCATACTGTGGGTTACAAAATCTGGTAAAAGTGGTTGATATAATGCTGATGAGGTAGATGTCATTTAAATTTTAAGCAAGAGCTTTACAGAGCATCCCATAATACACCTGAAGGGGTTTGTTGGTGAATAAACACTAATTGTAAACCATATCATCAAAATTGAAAACTTGACACTCAGAATTTTGTGACCAAATTTTTTATATTAGATATACTGCAAGGATTTGAAGAGCACAATACATCAGGCTATTTGTAGAGGTATTCAAATTTTTCAGTGGTAGGGTGTTACATTGAAAAAAAAAAGGTTTAAAGGGTACCCTCAAAATAAGATTCACATGATGATAAAAAAATAAGATGAGTTCCATTGCATTTAAATGAACCATGGGTACTGTGTGGCCCATGCCAACCTGCTGGGCTATCATCAGGTGTAAGAATCTATCCATTATATGGTCTTATATAGCTGCTTGCAAACAGTTCCTTAGAGTTTGGGCTGTAACCCTACTACTCAATCCTTTCTACTGGTGAATATTGCAGACGTAAGTCTATTTCAAAGATGTTGCAGTCATATTTCATTCTTATCCCGATGTAACATTACTAATACCACTCTGGGCCTAGGCCAGTCAGGAACTGACCTGGAATGGTGTACACAAGTTCTCAAATTAATTATTGTTTGCCAAGAGCAATTGATTGCTCTAGTAATAGTGGTCACAGACTGACAAGCCATAAGCCTTCTTATAGCTTCTTAAAGTTGCTCTTTTGAATGTTGTGGCAATTCCAGAATAGTGTCAAGGCCAACATTTGATTTTTCTCTTTTGCTTAACCCATTTCCTCATAGTGAAGCTTTTTAATGCCCCTTAAGAAAGACAATCGGGGGGAAAATGTGTGAATGAAGAAATCGCTTGCAACAAGCAATTTCTTCATTGTACACATTGTTTTCTACCCAGACAAGTGAAAAAATCTAAAATTTCATAAACTTTGAATTTTTTTCTGCAACTCCTTTCAATTCCGACCAGTTCTAAGTCTGGTAATGGGTTTAGCTTTTATGGTCAGTTATGGCACACTTGAACCAAATGACAGCAAGGTTTATGGTATGTATATACAATAGAACAAAAATATGGGAAACTTCATTAGTGACAAGTTTTCATTTTGCTTTGTATATTTTTGCTAAGTCAAGGGCAGATCATCGAGGGATCAAAATAATAATTGTCTCATACATCATAGCGATGCATTGTGGCAGATTTTAGTGAGGAATCAAAATTATTTTTGTCTAATGCACAATTAGACATCATAGTGATTCATTGTTACAAGTGTCTTTTCATATTTATTGGAACTATAGGAGGATTTGTGCACACAAAAAATAGAAAGTTTGATAGACAAACCGATGACAAGACCATAAGATTATACAACCCTCAATTTCTATAAAGAGGCTGCACTTGTTCTTCTGTTAAAACTTCAGATTTCACTAGTTTGTTAGTCTTCCGTAGGAAAATTATTTACATTTACATTTATATATCGTTACATATTTGTCACCCGATCAAAATGCTTTGAAGGGATCTGATAAAGGCCACCCAAGGATCCTTCCTGTGAATTTTGGTTGAGTTTGGTTGATTTATGTTCAGTACTTTCTGAGATGATTTTAAAGTAAAAGTTGACGGACGGACGATGGAAACCACATCATTACAAAAGCTCGTTGGCTTTCAGCCAGTGGAGCTAGCGAGAGAGAGCTAGAGAGTGAGAGAGATGGGAGAATGGAGCGTGTAGCCAGGTTCGAACTAGGAGGCTCTTGCGTGCGATGTGAGTATTCTACCACACAGACCAATTTCGTTATGTAAATATGCGCTTTATAATCTCCTGATAAAGAGAGCGAAAGAGGGCGGGTGGTCGTTTACCAGGTTAACATAACTATGTACACCTCTCAAAAGCGGTATGTAGACGTTGCATCCTTTGGATAAATTAATAATTTCCAATATATTATGTATCTCCTTACTTTCTTTCCATTCACTCGTCAAGTTTTGATAATTTTGCCAAATTCAGAACACTCACACAAGTACTGTACATCAAGCCGACAGCTTTCAATGAGTCATATCACGCCTTCGTCCTTCTCGCCTTAATTGGGCGTATTAGTTTATGGTCAGATCCAATCTACTTTTCATGCGACAGAAGATCATATTGATTGCGGTAGATGTTTTTACATTATGTTTTCACATTAAACTCTGCATGGGTTTGAATTTTTAGCATTGTAACTTTAGCCTCAGATTGCTTACACAATCTCAGGCTAAAGACAACATCTCAATTGAACTAATAATGTTGTGGCCCTTTGGAAATCTATTTCTTTTAAATAACGCTGAAAACTGAAGTTTGATTTGGCAAGACAAAATACTATTTGTTTCCACAGATTCATTTTATTGACTATGGTAACACAGAGTGGGTGGACTATGACCAATTGAGGGCAGATATTGAGGAGTTTATACAGATTCCACAACAAACATTTCTCTGTATGTTACATGATATAAAACCCGTAAGTATGCTTGAAGTACTTTCCTTTTTGTCGAGGCCGCTTGCGGTGAGCGAGACATAGTTGTCACTATGACAAGTCGGTGAATGTGCATTAGTGGGTTAGTCTATTAGTCTGTCTGTCTGTCAAAATTTGTCCAGACAATAGCTCCTACAATTATGGATGGATTTCAAAATAACTTGGCACAATTATTCTCCATCATTAGTAGTTGTGCCATTTGAAAGAATTTTGGATAGTTTCAAGTTCATGGTTACAGCTCAAGGTCAAACACTGTGCTTTTCAGGAGCATTTCTCCAACAATTATTGATGGATTTCAAAATAACTTGGCACAATTATTCCATGATGAGTAGATGTGCCATTTGAAAGAATTTTTTGAATAGTTTCAAGTTCAAGGTCACAGCTCAAGGTCAAACACTAAAATTGTGCTTGTCCGGAGCATTTCTCCTACAATTATGGATGTATTTCAAATAAATTGGCACAATTGTTCTTAATTATTAGTAGATGTGCCATTTGAAGTACTATTTTGGATAGCTTCAAGTTCAAGGGTCAAAGCTCAAGGTCAAACACTAAAATCGTTCTTATCTGGAGCATGATACCTACAAAACTTTGCGGGCTCAACAGCAGTTGTCCTGGGACAACTATTTAGTTTAGCTTGGCTGTTTTCTCCTGTTTTCGGAGAAAACCTGTGGTATTGCTATAACCTTGGTGTCGTCGTTGGTGTCTTCGTTGTTGTTGTGGGAAGACTTCAACATTTTGTGATATTCTTGTTCTACTAAAGGCATTCACTTGAAAGTCAGCGCACTTGTTCACTTTTAAAAGAGCAACCTATACTATCAAGGGGATAACTCTAGATGCATTTTGTGCTTTTATCCACCATCCAGCACCCAAAAGCCAAGCTCGTAGGTGATGCTCTTGTTTATTTTGATATTCATTGATTTCAACTGTCAATGATAAAGTATGATCTGTTGTGCTAAAAGTAGAGATAAATCTTGTTTGATTTTACAGAACATCTAATGAAATGTTGTTGTGTTTTCTTGATTTAATTAATATTTTCATATCATTGTTTTATAAAATTGCTCAGATTTTCTTGAAGAAAATAGTAGAAAAAAAAAAAGAATGATATTATGATCGATCTGAATGTCTTGCAGTTTTTTTCTTCCATAAAAGAAGGGGGAATTTTTAAGGTGATTAAAAGAATGGGGTAATTGCAAAGAATATTTGTTTGATTTAGTTTCAAACCAATATATTTTTCATTGAGTGAACAACAAAAGCTATATTTTCATGTGTGTCAGAGCCACATGTGAAAATATGCTTTTATTTTCATGAAATGGGAGATTTATTGGTCACAAAAAACAAAGGATTATTCTATTCCTTTATTGCAAAAAGAGATAAAATGTGACCTGTTTGAGAAGAGGGGGGCAATTTTCAAAGCATGTCTTATTTCTCATGAGTTATATGGAAACCTGAGGATGTCATCACAACATTGGCTCACATAGACTATGTTCAGTACTGCAAAACCAACGAAAGCAGGGCTGAATCTAACAAAAGAGTGAGTTAGTCATTTTGATAATTTCACTCTTTTAGCTCACCTGAGCACAGAGTGCTCATGTTGAGCTTTTGTGATCGTTAAATGACTGTCGTCCGTCGTGTGGCATGCAGCATCAACTATTGAAGTGTTTACACTATAGAGGCCTCAGTTTTGACCCAATCTTCATGAAACTTGATCAGAATAATTGTTTGGTCATGAGTATGAACCCTATTGATTATGGGAGGATTCTATCGGAAAACACAGGAAAAGGGGCCTTAATGACAATTACTTTGTTTACTTTCTAGAGACCACAATTTTGGCTCAATTTTCATGAAACTTGGACAGAATAATTGTTAGGTCACAAGGATGAACCTTATTGATTATAGGAAGGTTCTTTTGGAAAACACAGGAAAAGGGGCCATAATTACAATTTCTTTGTGAACATTCTAGAGGCCATAATTTTGGCTCAATCGTCATGAAACTTGGTCAGGATAATTCTTAGGTCATAAAGATGAACCTGATATATTATGAGAAGGTTCTATAGGAAAACACAGGAAAAGGGGCCATAATGACAATTTCTTTGTTTACAATATAGAAGTCACAGTTTTGGCTCAACCTAAAGAGAAAAATAATTTGTAGACATGAGAGAATATACGGATTATTTAGTTTCGATAAAACGAGAATGTAAGGGTAGAATTTAGTTATTTTCATTACCTGAATTTTGTCTTTTTCTGCCAAACCCTTGTAACTGCAGTTGTTGGTTTCATTACCCGACTTGTAACATCTATAAGATCAAACTTTTTACATTTTAGTGAATGTGGCTGTGCTGTCACGATTTATCAGGTGTTTATTTCTGACGGTAGAATTATTCATATACTGCAAGGGGGCGGTATTATAGCTTAATAACTCCACTTCTGCTGTTTCATTTCTTTGACCCCACAAACATTTATAGAGGAGTTGCAGTGTAACATATTTGGTAAAAATTGTGAGAGAATGAGAATGCTTATAATTATCTTTTTCTGATTATTTTTTCTGTAACCCATTTAGATGATGCTTTTTGATGCCCTAGAGTAAAAAGGCTTTGGAAACATTGTGGAGAATGAAAAAATTGCCTGTTACAAGCAAATTCTTAATTATCCACAATATTTTCTACCTCAAAAGACAAAAGAAAATAAAATTTCATCAACTTTAAATTGTTGTCTGCAACTTGTTTGAATTTTGATGTGGTAATGGGTAAGTATTATTCATCAGGTCTATACAAACCTGTTATTTAGCAGGAGGGTATCAACAAAACTTTAATTCAATGCTATTACTTACAAATTTCAGTTAAAAGAAAGTGGTAGATGGGATGTGAATGTTTTAGATTTCATGCACAAAGAGCTAGTCAACAAATATTGTAAGATAACTGTGATTGTAAGTAGTTCTAGAACTAATTTATTAGTTTGGTCCACCCCCACCCCCCTTAGAAAATTTAGTTTGAGAAAACAATGTGGCATTATTTCTACATCAACTAAAAATTGTTGTCTGCAGCTTCCATCTGGCCTTTGGTTCACATTTACAAAAAAATCTTCTCCTAAACTAATAATAACCAAAGTTCATAGAAATGATCCTTTAGATATACTTCAATGAATTGAAATCCATGAATAACTTTGGTTGCCATGAGAGAAAAAACTTGACCCTTGTCATACTGAATAAAAATCTTATACAGATTTGCTTGAAAGTCAAAGGATGGCATCATAGGAAGGTCTTAATGAGGGTCAATATTCCTTTTGAAAATTTATGAGATAAACAACTCTGGACGAAAAGGGATAAGCAGTAGGTGTAGACTAAGATCAGACTGCACTTATGCGCAGGTTCATGTTTGTCTGTACCACCTGCCCAAACAGGAATGTCCAGCTTTACAAAGGTAAAAATCTCCTCCAAAAACATAACTAGAGCTTTGATATATGGTAATACCAAATATCATCATCTGTTCACCCTCTACCAAATTCCTTTAAAGAATTACTGTGAAAATTAGCCCTTTTCTGTGCGATCCCTGATTTTACATAGAAATAAAGAAGGAAATCTTTGAAACTATGAGGCCTAGAGATTCGATATTTTGTATGTATCAATGCCTATTGACCCCTACCAAAATACTTAAAAGAGTTACCCTACTCTAAAATTGGCCCTTTTTTGTGTTATCTCTAACATTATAAAGGAATATAGAAGGAAATCTTTGAAAATCTTCTCCAAAATCATAAAGCCTAGAGCTTTAATTTTTGGTGTGAATCAATACCTATGGACCCACTACCAAAACTCTTTGAAGAATTACTGTACGCTAAAAATTAGCCTTTTTCTGGGTGATACCTGATTTCAAATTGAAACAGATAAAGAAATCTTTGAAAATATTCTCTCAAAGTGTAAGGCCTGGAGCTTTAATATTGGTATTTATCAAAACATGTTCCTCAACCAAAATACATCAAACATTTACCGTACTCTGAAAATTGGTCCTTTTTGAACAATCCCTGATTTTAGGAATGAAGAAGGAAGTTTTTGAAAATCTTCATCTCCATGGAATTTCAACAAAACTTCACAGAAATGATCCTTAGGTCATGCTCTTTCAAAATACTTCAAAGAATTGAAATCCATGAAGAACTCTGGTTGCCAGGCAACAGAGTGAAAAAACTTAAAAAAAACTTTTCCTCTCAAACAGTAAGGCCTAGAGCTTAGATATTTAGTACAAATCATCATCTATTGACCCTCTACCAAAATACTTCAAAGAATTACCGTATTCTGAAAATTAGCCCTTTTCTGGACGATCCCTGATTTTACATAGAATTAAAAGAAGGAAATCTTTAAAAATCTTCTTCTCCCAAACCATAAAGCCTAGAGCTTTGATCTTTATTATACATCATCATCTATTGACCCACTACCAAAATACTTCAAAGAAGTGCTGTATTCTGAATATTAGCCCTTTTCTATGTGATCCCTGATTTTACATAGAAATAAAGAAGGAAATCTTTAAAAATCTTCTTGTCCCAAACCATAAGTCCTAGAGCTTTGATATTTGGTACAAATCATCATCTATTGACCCTCTTCCAAAATACTTCAAAGAATTACCAATATGGATATAAGCCCTCTTCTGGACAATACCTGATTTTACATAGAATAAAGAAGGAAATCTTTTAAAATCTTCTTGTCCCAAACCATAAGGCCTAGAGCTTTGATATTTGGTATACATTATCATCTATTGACTCTCTACCAAAATACTTCAAATAATTACAGTATTTTGAAAATTAGCCCTCTTCTTGGCAATCCCTGATTTTACATAGAATAAAAGAAGGAAAACTTTAAAATCTTCTTCTCCCAAATCATAAGGCCTAGAGCTTTGATATTTGGTTTGTATCATCATATATTGACTGTCTACCAAAATACTTCAAAGAATTATCATACTCTGAAAATTAGCCCTTCTCTGTGTGATCCCTGATTTTACATAGGAATAAAGAAGGAATTTTTTGAAAATCTTCTTCTTCCAAACCATGAAGCCTACAGCTTTGATACTTGGTACATATCATCAGCCATTGACCGTCTACCAAGTTACTTAAAAAAAATAGCCCTTTTCTGTGCAATCCCTAATTTTAGTTAGGCATAAATAATGATATCTTTGATAACCTTCTTCACCTAAACTATTAGGCCTAGAGCTTTTATACCTGGTATGAATTGATGTCTATACTTCAAAGCATTACCATATTCAGGAAATTAGTGCTATATTGTGGGATCATCAATATACCTAGGATTAAAAGAGAAATCCTTAAACATCTTCTCCAAAATAATTAGACAGAGGGCTTTTCTATTTTGTTTATATCATAAAGCCATGAACCATCATACTCGGGAGCGATTTAGGACCATCATGGTCCTCTTGTTTGTTAAATGTTACTGGCTATAACATTTAAATATCAAAATCGAATTTCCTTGTGGAGTCATTGTGTGGGGCTGGTGATCCATCAATTATGATGCTATTAGACATTTATTCTGTGACATTTGTATATTTGTGTTTCAGGAGAAGAATGGTTATGAGAATGAACACATGACTGTACATCTGGAGTTGAATGGGAAGGACTTTGGTGGTGTGTTGGTGCAATATGGGATGGCTAAAAGAGGTTCATATATTACTGATCAGGAACAACAGAGTGTTCAAATTGAAAATGTATTGAAGGTAATTAATGAAGTCTTAACCTATTACTACACATTTTGTAATCTAATCCTGAAAAATAGCTATAGAAATCATTATGGGAATTGGAGAAATTGTTTGATACAAGCAATTTTCCTTTCTCAACATTTTATGTGCATGTTTATGATAATATTTGTATTGAATTTAAATGGAATAGATTGCATCAGACTTGCTCAAGCAACCCTGTCAAAATAACTTGTCCAACACAATCTATGGCCATATTATCTCCATAACAAGCTGATATTCATCCCCCGTCTTTGGTATAAAGAAACTGTTCTCTGTGCCAAAAAACTGTCGTACATCTTTGATAACTCTCTTTCTACCAATGCTATTGCTTTGAAACTTTCCACATGTTTTTGTGACAATAATATCAGCCTCTTGTCACAGATTCAATACTCTGACATTCATTTTAGTGGAATTTTAACCTTTTCAGACTTAGAAATTCTTTGTTAACCCATTACCAAATGGCAAAATTTCATGTTACACAATGTTTTTCTAACTGCTTTTCTTGAGGGATTGTTAGAAAGTGTTATTGTGTGAGAATGGGTTAAACCTTATATGCAATTTTCTGTTCGACTTAAAATTTTAATTGAAAGATTTTTATGCTCCCTGAAGGGAGAGCATATAGCCGCCGCTTCGCCTGTCTGTCATTCCGTCCGTCTAGAGCGATTTCTCCGTAACCCTTGGACCAAATCAAATGAAACTTACCATGTGATCTCCCTATGATATAATGACAATGCATTTTTCCCAGGTATTGGATCTGAGGCCTTATCACGGAAAAAAGTGACTTAGGGTTAAATATAGTTTTTATCAAATTTCTCCTTGTTTAATGGTCAAAATTTAATGAAATTTCATATTTGAGTAGCAAATCAGATGCCCTTGACCATGAACTATTTGAAATTTGCAGAAATAAGATGTGTCTTTAAAAAGGGAGCTTCATGTTTGATAGCTTTACCTTAGCTCTCCATTTCTCTGCACCAATCTTACATTGGCCATAACTTTTGATCGATAAGAGATATAGCCTTCATATTTCACATGTGCATTGTTTATGACAAAAACTTTCTGTTAGTACTAAGGTCAAGGTCATCTCTTAAGGTCAAGGTTGTTTCTCAAGGTCAAAATTTCAAAAAAATTAAAGTACATTGTCCCTAAGTTTACAATGGTAAGTGTTATAGCCTTCATATTTCACATGTGCACTACTTATGACATGACCTCTCTCAAGGTTAAGGTAATTTCTCAAGTTCAAAATTTTGAAAATTTTATCTATAACATTGTCCCTAAGTTTACAATGCTAAGTGATGTAGCCTTCATATTTCACATGTGCATTGCTTATGACATGACCTTTCTGTTTGTATTAAGTTCAAAGTCATCGTCATTTCTCAAGGTCAAAATTTCGAAAAAATTTAACTTTAACATCGCCCATAAGTATACAATATTAAGTGATATAGCCATTGGCCATAACTTTTGATTAATAAGAGATATAGCATTCATATTTTACATGTGCATTGCTTATGACATGACCTTTTTGTTGGTACTATATTCAAGGTCATTGGCTAAGGTAAAGGTAATTTCTCAAGGTCAAAATATGAAAAAATTTAACTTTAACATTGTCCATAATTTTAAAATATTAAGTGATACAACTTCAAATTTTTAAATATTCATTACTTGTGACAAGACTTTTCAGCAGATACCAAAATCAAGGTCATCGGTCAAGGTCAATGTCAAATTGTCAAGGTCATTAATTTTCAAATATACCTCCTTTACCGATTTCCAAAATTTCTTGTTACTTTACATAAATGTTGTTTATTAATTGCCCTAGGTAATGTTTATTTCAATTATTGACTCAATGAACCTTACCATGCTAAAAGGTGGCTTAATACCATGTAGCTTTACATTTTGTATATTTCCTACTCTAAAATGAATTAGTCTATTGTTTCTGTGAGACTACTCAAGTTAGAGTCTTCATTTTTTGTATGTAGACATTTTTCATTGATAACTTTGATGGTCAAGGTATAATATTTTACCCTTTTCCATATAATAATATTGAATTTTACCAGAATCAGGCCTGTGAAGCCAATCAGACTCCTTCATTGTTTGTCAAACTTCAAAATTTCTTGTGAACTGAACTCTCAAGCTATAGTTGCATTCAATAAGAAGTTTTTTGTCCAATAGTGGCATACAGTTTTGTGAAAAAGCCTTATTCGGAAGCATAATCCGCCTCTGACGGCTCTTGTTTTTTATCTCTATTACTCCTTAGGTATTATGCCTTATATCAACATTAATTGCTGTTACTATGCAGCACTCGGAATAGTCGAGTGTTGCTGTCCTCTGACAGCTCTTGTTTAGCTCACTTGAGCACAAATTGCTCAAGGTGAGCTATTGGGATCATGCTGTGTCTGTTGTCCATTGTGAATCTTGCGTTGTGTGTCAACATCTTGTTTGCACTCTTGAGGCACATTTTTAGCTCAAATGCCTTCAAACTTTGTCAGAATAATTGTCTGTGTGGTTTCTTGGTAAAGTTTGAATTCGGGTCACATGGGGTCAATAACTAGGTCACAAAGACAACTGGCAGAAATATCTTGTTTGTACTGTAGAGGCTATATTTCAGCTCAAATGGCTTGATACATGGTCAGAATGTTTGTTTTTTGTGGTTTTTATACGCCCGTCGAAGACGGGACGTATTATGGGATCACCCATGGTGTCCGGTCGTCCGGGCGTCTGGGCGGTGTCCACTTCTTTGTCCGGAGCATAACTCTGTCATCCTAAGTCCGATTGACTTTAAACTTGGCAGTTATATTTTTCTTATCAATACGGAGTGCAGTGCGCAATAACCATAACTCTACCTGGCCTATTTTTTGAGTTATTGCCCTTTGTTGTTTTTCATACTTGAATCTTGTCCGGAGTATATCTCTAAAAGTATAATAGCTAGGATCATGAAACTTCTTGGGTGTATAGATCTCACCAAGGGGGAGTGCAGTGGACAAGAACCATAACTCTACCTAGCCTATTTTTTGAGTTATTGCCCATTGTTGTTTTTCATACTTGAATCTTGTCTGGAGTATATCTCTAAAAGTATAATAGCTAGAATCATGAAATTTCATGGATGGATAGAGCTCACCAACTGGGAGTGCAGTGTACAAGAACCATAACTCTACCTAGTGTATATTTTGAGTTATTGTCCTTTGTTGTTTTTCATACTTTGTTTGACAAAAATAACCTCAGTTCTATTCAAACCCCCAGCTAATAATAAGCAGTGTGACGGGAGTATCTTGTGACAATTTGGCACCTTGTTATTGATAATGGCATAGTTTGAATTTTGGAAACTAGGTCATGAGGTAAAATCATAGAAATACTTTGTTTGCACTGTAGTGGCCACATTTTTAGCTAAAGGACTTGATATATGGTCAGAATGTTTGTTTTCCGGATTTTTTGGCAAAGTTTAAATTTGGTCAAGACTTAGGTCATGCGTTCAAATCATAGAAATACTTTGTTTGCACTCATCACATCTTTTGTCCAATTGTCTTCAGAATTATTGTCTCCGTGGTCTCTTGTCATAGTGTAAACTTAGGTCACATGGGTTCAAAAATTAGGTCACTAGGTCGAATCTAAGAGGCCAAATATTTTGCCCAAGTGTCTCCAAATTTTGTTTGAATTATTGTCTCCATCGTTTCTTGTCAAAGTTTAAAGTTGGGTCACCTGTGGTCAAAAACTAGGTAACTAGATTTAATCTAAGAAATACTTTGTATGCACTATAGAGACCACATTTTAGGCTTCAATTAATTGATATTTAGTCAGAATGTTAGTTCGACATGGGGTCAAAAACTAGGTCAAAAGGTCAAATCTTAGAAATACATTGTTTGCACTCTAGAGGCCATATTTTGTGCTCAAGTAACTTTCTGTTTGGTCAGAATTTTGTCTCTATGGTCTCTCGGCATAGTTTAAATTGGGAGACATTGGGTCAAAAACTCAGGAACTAGGTCAAATACATTGTTTGCACTCTGGATGCCTCATTTTAGGGAAAAATTACATGATATTTGGTCAGAATATTTGTTTCAATTTTAAATTCAAGTTTGATATTTTGTCACATTGGGTAAAAAACTAGGTTATGAGGTCTAATCTAAAGAACTCTACTTTGCAATGTACATGTTACTTTGTTACTTTTTCTGCGTAAAATCCTCAAAACTTTGGAAGAATGTTTGTTCTTGATTTCTTGGACAAGATTTGATTAAGGGTCAATTTGGTGGCTAAATTATTTTTACTGATGCAGTCTCAGGTGAGTGCTCAAGGGCCAATGGCCCTTTTGTTCCCAATATGTCTGGTTAACCTATGATATTTCAAATACTTACTGAGCTGTCAACTGTGATTTCTTTCCATTTGGGTTAGTCTAGATATTGTCCTCTAGTTATTGTATACTGTACTTTATTTTCAGAAATATAACCCCTACAAGAGCATGCCAGAGATAGCAGTTGGTGGAATGGTTCCAGTTATAGTTACTCATGTTGAACTACCTAACGTGGTCAGTATACTCTCTCTAAAGTATTTCCATTGATGAACCTAGTCAAAAATTGCCAATGAAAGTATGAATGGCGCATAAGGTTTTGGCATACCATGGTATTTGAATCTCTATCTTTTTGGACCAAACTTGGTAGAAATGTTACTCTGGTTATTGTATTGAAAAATTGTTCATTAAATTTTCATTAGCCTATGAATATAGGCGTTGTAGGGCTAGAGCAATGATTTTTGACAATCATCTTGTAAAAATACCACCATGACTTTTGAAGTAATTTTAAGTGAGTTTTTCACGGAGGGAGATGTTAAAGCCAGTAGCACAATACAGACCCTCTGGTTTTATCTTTTTGAATTAAGTTGATCTCTTATCATATAACTAAAAAGAATTCAACATGCAGAAAATTTTTTGCCCCTACCATTCTATGGCTCTAGCCATATCCAGCTACCTCTGTGTGAGAGTATGTGTATATGGGCTAGTTTGTGTCCATTTCTTGTCAACGGCATATCCTCTACATTGATGGATAGAGTCCAAAATAGCTTACAGAGCAGAATCTAGGACATGGGATTCACATGTTGAAATATTGTAGGCCCCAAAATTCGGAAGGCCGTGCCCCACATGTTGTGCATATTTCATCAGGTTGGCACATTTTCGTATCAGCAGTGCGTTTATCATTACTCTTTTTAGAGACAGCTGAGAAATCCTAATTCCTATATCGTGAAACTATCTATATCTACCCTTCAAAATGATTTATGCTATTTATAGAATCCGTAGTTTCCACATTTAAGTTAGGCTTCAATGAGTACAGATGATGTGTATTTCACATTCCTTTTCAACACACAACAGTCAACCCCAGCTTCTGAAAGTATTATTTACTTTCTATTGGACCTGAGAATGATGATCATCAGATAATTAATGAGTAAGAAGCAAGTACAAAACAAAAATGGTGAATGGATTAGCGTCACGAAACTAGAATGCAAACAATCCTTGTTTTCTCACTATGTTTGCATGTCTTTCTTTGTATGGTAGTCAGAACTTAAAATTTTAAGATAAAAAGTTAATGTCTGCTTGTGGCTCAATCCTGAAACATGTTGTCCTACATTTTTGAATCTGATGGGGGAGTTGGCCCACTTTTGTGAAAAACTAGATTCAGCTCTGACTTAGCACAGTTGTTCCCTCGGATGAGTATCAGTGTCAGGCGTAAAGTTCTTTTGTATGGATACTTCAAAGTTTAAGGTACCAGTTTAAGGTCAAGCTGATTTCTAGTTTATTCTGTAAATTTCAGGTTTACTTACAAAACACTCCAATAGCAATCACAGATGACATGACTGAGAGAGAGAAGAAACATGTCATGGAGACAAATGAATACCTGGCAAAACTTGAACAACTCTCCATTGATCTCAATAAAGCTGCTCCCCATCTGCCTGTGATATTCTCGCCCAAAATTGGTAAGCTGGAAAATATATGCAAAATGTTTATTTACTTATCATCATCATGGTGCTAGGTAGAATGTCTTTGGAGAAATTGTTGTACAACTGTATCAACTCATATCCACACAAAAGGCATTTAGTCTGGTCCAAATTCAATGAAGTTGTAGACAACATTTTTAAGTTTGTAAAATTTAAAAAGTTTTTTTTAGGGGAGCAATAGAAAAATAAAGAAATTGCTTGTAACAAGCAATTCCTTAATTTCTTGACTTTTTCAGGGGTGTAAAAGGCAGGATTTTACGGAAATGGATTAATCACATTAATCCAATTTCTGCTCAATCCCACTTTTTTTACCTTAGATAAGAGACAATGTGGATAATGAAGAAATTGTTTTTTACAAGCAATTTCTTTGTCAACAATGTTTTCTAATCTAAAAGCCAAATGTATATTTGTGGTTTTACCAAGTTAAAATTGTTGTCTTCAATTACATTCAATTTGGATGGGTATAAGATTTTGTCTCCTTCAAATGAGCTAAAGCTGAACCGACCTTCCTGTGCTGTTCTTACCAGATGATCATTGGCTATTCCCACTGACCTCTGATAATGCAGTTTGTGTAGGATTTCAAATGACATAAGTTTGCAAGATATTTGGCAAGGGACTTAAAATGAGCAACAAATTAGGGTTGGGAGACTGAACATTGTAACTACAGCTTGATCTAACAGATTCCCTCACAATGACACTCTTGGAAGCCCCCCCCCCCCCCCCCCAAGAACAATGCTTTGGAAAACATTGTGCTAAATGGAAAAATTGCTTGTTATGAGCATCCGTTTTATACAATGTTTTCCAACCAAAAATACAAAGATTTCCAAAATTTCATTACTTAATAATTGTTTGTCTGCTAATTCTTTATATTTGGACCAGTCTAAAATTTTGCCGTCTGTGTTAAGTTTAGGGGCCCAATCCTGAAAATGTTTGATGTGTATATTGGAGGTCAACATTGCACTTCAGAGCTTGGTCAATTGCGTCATGCTCATGTGTGTGAAAACTCTAAACCATGGTCAGGCTGTTTGAATTGACCTATCACTGGCCCCACCCACTAACTCTGTTGGCCCCACCCATTAACTCTGACAGGATGTACCATTTTGATTTTAAACAGTGTTATTTTGAAAAGTTTTGACCAGTAGTGTGTAATAAAAAAAGTAGAATGGTAGTTTAGCGACCTTTATGTCTTGACTACAGCTAGAATAAGTAGTAGTTACGATGTTTAAACCAACAAAAAAGCTTCACAGAAATGGCTGCTAATGTTTCAAGTTCAAACTTCAACCCTTGTGTAATCTAGAATATGATTGGTTGCTTTTTTCCCACATGAGCACAAAGTGTGTCAACAATTTTAAAACGACATTTCTCCCAAACCTCTGGGCCAATTTCAGTCAAATTTTGGCAGAAATATTTCTTAGGTGGTCCTCTGTTAAAAATTGCTAAAAGAATTGAAATCTGTTGAAAACTCTGGTTACCATGGCAACAAAACTGAAATTCAAAAAATCTTTTATCATTATCTCCTCCTGACACAGAAGGTACAGAGCCTTGAAATTTGCATAGAGTATCAGTGCATTGACCTCTTTCAGAATAGCTAAAATCATCACCTTCAGATCCCCAGGGGTAGAGTCCCAGGGGGTGGGGCCTATTTAGAAATAAAGAAGGATTTTAAATCGACATCTACCAAACTACTGAGCCAATTTCAACCAAATTTTGCAGAAATTATCTTTAGATAGTGCCCTTTAAAAATTGTTAAAAGAATTGAAATCATTTGAAAACTCTGGTGCCATGATTTGAAATTTACACCGAAATCTAAAAAAAATCTTGAAGAGGTTTACAGAGCCGTGATAATCAATTTGTATCCTGATACAGAACAACTGTTAGTTCTTTGTTTTCTATTACAGGTTTACCATTCGTGCCCAGTATGGGTTTTACAACTTTTGATACAGAGCTGTTATAATTTGTGTCTATCCTGATATGGAACATTTGCTAGTTCTCTCTTTTCTTTACAGGTTTACCATGTTGTTCCCAGGTTGGGTTTTACAACTGTCCTGATATGGAACATTTGCTAGTTCTCTGTTTTCTTTACAGGTTTACCATGTTGTTCCCAGGTTGGGTTTTACAACTGTTACAACAGAGCTGTGACAATCAATGTGTATCCTAATACGGAACAATTACTAGTTCTGTGTTTTCTATTACAGAATTTTAATATTGTGTTTAGTATGGGTTTGGCAACTGTTACTACAGACCTTTGATAATTGGTGTATATCCTGATACGTAACATTTGCTAGTTCACTGTTTTCTATTACAGGTTTACCATGTTGTGCCCAGTTTGGGTTTGACAACTGTTATTACAGAGCTGTGATAATTGATGTGTATCCTGATACAGAACAATTGCTTGTTCTCTATGTTGACTATGGGAACTCAGAGATGATCACTCAAGCAAAGTTGGTCTTCTTTTATTATCACTTTGTCTTATTTTACAAAGGTCAAATTAGCATTAACCTTGGATTGGGAACCAATGTGTCCAAAAAATGAAAAAATGTTACAACCCCTTTCCTTCTCTTCCCCCCATCCCCATTTGAGATCCAAGGAGACTCTGCAGTATTCAATGTCATTGATATAATGTAGAAAGCAAAATCGAGACCAGTGAAAATACCAGACCTGAATTTATGTATTATCTATTAGACAATAGAAGTGTATAATAAAGTTGATGTCAAAGGAAAACTGGCAGTAAAAAAACAGTATTTAGCTCCACTGGCTGAAGGCCAGGGAGCTATTGTCATGGCGTTGTCCGGTGTGCGTCCGTCAGTCAGTCAGTCAATGCCTAAACTTTTCTTTAAACATCTTCTCCTCCTTAACTAATGGGAGGATTTTAATGAAACTTCGCAGAAATGTTCCTTAGGCAACCCTCTTCTTAAATTGTTAAAGAAACTTTGATTCACCCGAAAATATGGGCGTAGCAGGGCGTGGCATATTTTCATTTTATAATCTTTAAAAATCTTCTTTCTCATCTCAAACGTTTTGGCCTATCTAAATAACACTTGGACTAGATGTTCATTGAGTGACCCTCTACATAAATTGTTCTAGAAATTTTGTTTGACCCTCAAATATTGGTGTGGCAGGGCAGGGCTTATTTTCACTTTAAAATCTTTAAAAATCTTCTCCTCCCAAACCATTTGACAGATCTCAACAAGACTTGGCATGGATGTTCCTTGAGAGACCTTCTACTTAAATCGTTCAAAATTTTGATTCACCCCCAAATATGGGGGTGGCAGGGTGGGGCTTATTTTCACATTAAAATCTTTAAAAATCTTCTCCTCTCAAACCATTTGGCCCATTTCATTGAAACTTGACATGAATAATCCTTGAGTGACCCTCTGCTTGATTTGTTCAAGAAATATTGTTTGACCCAATATATGGGCATGGCAGGTCGGGTCCTTTTTCCCTTTAAAATCTTTAAAAATCTTTTCCTCTCAAACCATTTGGCCCATTTCATTGAAACTTGACATGAATAATCCTTGAGTGACCCTCTGCTTGATTTGTTCAAGAAATATTGTTTGACCCCCATATATGGGCATGGCAGGTTGAGACTTTTTTTCACTTTAAAATCTTTAAAAAATCTTCTCCTCCCAAACCATTTGGCCCATTTCATTGAAACTTGACATGAATAATCCTTGAGTGACCCTCTGCTTGATTTGTTCAAGAAATTTTGATTGACCTCCAAATATGGGCATGGCAGGTTGGGTCTATTTTCACTTTAAAATCTTTAAAAATCTCCTCTCAAACCATTTGGCCAATTTCATTGAAACTTGACATGAATAATCTTTGAGTGACCCTCTGCTTGCTTTGTTCAAGAAATATTGTTTGTGACAAGCAATTTCTTCTTTTTCCACAATGTTTTTTCAAGTATAAAATCACAGGGATGTAAATTCCCGGGTTTGTCCAGGAAAGGGCTAAAAAGAGGCAGCAGTGGGGGGGTATTCGTCAGCCCTTACAGGGGACAGTTCTAATTTTTCTGAGTTATTGATTTTTTACCCATAACCACAAATTGCCAGTTTTTTAGCTCGACTATTTGAAGAATACGGGGCTGTTCCAGTCACCCGTGTTTCAGTATTGGCGTAATGCTTTGGTTAAACCTTACATGCAAGTGTGATTTCTCAGTTTCTACTAATGCTATTGCTCTTAAACTTTGCACATGTTTTGTGGCAATATTAGCCTCTAGACACCGATTCATTACTCTGACATTCATTTTAGTAGAATTTTAACTCTTTTTGGACTTATAATTCATGGTCAAACCTTATGTGCAACTGTCATATGTCTGTAATAACTTTTTTTAGCTCTACTGGCCGAAAGGCCACTAGAGCTATTGTGATGGTTTTTTCAAGCGTCCGTTAGTGCGTCCGTCCATTAAACATTTCCTTTTTAACACTCTAGGGTCCATAGTTTTCATTGCATTCTATTCAAACTTTCACAGAATGATTGTACCATTGTAAAAATTCCATTAAAAATCCTCGTTAACACTCTAGAGTCCACAGTTTTCATCAGATTCTATTCAAACTTTCACAGAATGATTGTACCATCTTAAGGATCGCTTCTTTCGAATTGGGAATGATCCGCCAAGAAACATGGGAAAAGGGCCCTTTTGAAAATTTGGTTAAAAATTCTACAGGCCTCCTAGTGAAACCTTTAAAACCTTTAAAAACCTTTAAGTTCAGAGCAAACCTTTAAAACCTTTACATTTCCCCAGAAAACCTTTAAAACGCCAAAATAGCCTGTAATTCTCACTCAAAACCTTTATATTTGCTCTGACTGGTTGCCGTGGTTTCCCTCCTGACCCAAAATGGATTTTGTTCTGCATTTTCCTACACTGTAAAAACAGGAGCTATGTATGATAAAAATATGCAGAGAAAATAGGTATACACATTAAATAAGGTTTGTATTATATTGCATAATTCAAACAGTATATAATATCAAAAAATGACTTTGGTATGACTGTGGGTTTAATAAAGAAATGAGAACTTCGACGAAAATAGCCTTTATTCACTCTTTATTTTTTCATATTTTACACTAAAAGGCCTTTATTTTCATACATTGGAGCCTTTATAAAAACCTTTATTTTTGTTTTGGCCTGCTAGGAGGCCTGAATTCTATTAAAAAACTCGTTAATACTCTTAGAGTCCACAGTTTTCATCAGATTCTATCCAAACTTTCACAGAATGATTGTACCAAAATAAGGATTGTTCCTTTCAAAATTGGGTATGATCCTTCAAGAAACATTGGAAAAGTGGCCTTATGAAAATGTTATTTAAAATTCCATTAAAAATCCTCTTTAACACTTTAGAGACCCCAGTTTTCGTTGGATTCTCTTCAAACTTTCTCAGAATGATTGTACCATCATAAGGATCGTTCCTTACGAAATTGGGTATGATCTGTCAAGTAACAGGTGAAAGGGGCCTTATGAAAATTTAATTAAAAAAATCCTTTTAAACACAGAGTTCACAGTGTTCAAGGAATTCTCTTCAAACATTCACAGAATGATTATTATATTAAATGGATTATTCCTTTCGGAAGTAGGTTAGATCCACAGGTTTCATGGGCTTGTCTATATACTCAAACGGAATAATTTTACTTTTTTAAGTATAGTTCCCTCTGGAATTGGTTCAGATCCTTCAAGTACAAGGAAAAGGGGCTATATGAGATTTCAAATGATTGACTTCAAAATATCACATAATGATTGTACCATCATAAGGATTGTTCCTTTCAAATTGTGTATGATCCATCGAGAAACATAGGAAAAGGGGCCTTAGGAAAATTCAATTAAAAAAATCTTAATTAATGCTTTTAAGTCCACAGATTTCATGGGCTTGGCTTTAAACTCAAACAGAATAAATATACTTTTGTAAGTATAGTTCCCTTTGGAATTGGTTCAGATCCTTCAAGTACATGGGAAAGGGGCTATATGAGATTTCAAATGATTGACTTCAAAATTTCACATAATGATTGTACCATCATAAGGATTGTTCCTTTCAAATTGTGTATGATCCATCGAGAAACATAGGAAAAGGGGCCTTAGGAAAATTCAATTAAAAAAATCATAATGCTTTTAACTCCACAGATGAGATGGGGTTGTCTTTATACTTAAACAGTATAAATATACTTTTGTAAGTATAGTTCCCTTTGGAATTGGTACTGATCCATCAAGTAACGTGGGAAAAGGGGCTGTATGAAAATTCAATTAATAAAACCCTGTTAACACAATGAAGCCCACAGCTTTGATCAGATTTTGTTAAAACTTTCACAGAGTGATTGTAAGGTCATAACTATCCTTCTTTTCATAACAGGGTTTGAACTGTCAAGAAACAGGAAAAGGGGCCTTAAGAAAATTTCATTTATAAATCCTTGTTACCAAGTCCAGAGTTTCATTGGATTTTCTTTAAACATTCACAGAATAATTGTACAATAAAAATGATTGTTGATGTTGACATTAGACCTAATCGAAGTATTACAGAAAAAAGAGCATTATGAAATTTAATTTTAAAATCCTTATACCACAATAAAGTCAACAGTTTTCATCAGATTCTGTTTGAACATTCACAGAATAATTGTTCCATCATGAGGATTGTTTCTTTTCAAATTAGGCCGGATTTGTCTATTATCATGGAAAAAAGGGCCTTTTGAGAATTTTATCTATAATCCTTGTAACCAAGTCCAGCGCTTTCATTGGATTTTATTCAAACCTTCACAGAATCATTGTACAATAATCACAATTGTTGATGCTGACATGAGACCTGATCCTTCAAGTATCACAGGAAAAGGATTCTTATGAAAATTTTATTTTAAAATCTTTACACCAAGATAAAGTCTGCAGTTTTCATCGGATTATGTTTAAACTTTCACAGAATTTTTTGTATCATCATTAGGATTGTTTCTTTTCAAATTGGGCCTGATCTGTCTAGTATCATAGGAAAAGGGGCTGTATGAAAAATCATTACCAAATCTTCAATCTTCATTAACACAAGAATGTCCTCAGTCTTTTTCAGAATCTCTTCAAACTTTAATAGAATGATTGTACCATCATTTGGATTGTTCCTTTGTAAATTTGGTCTGATTTGTTAAGTAACACAAGAAAAGGGGCATTAAGAAAATTTCATTTCAAAACATCATTATCACAATAAAGTCCTGAGGCTTTATCATTTACTTCAAACAATCTATCATTAGGATTGTTCCATTGTACATTTGGTCTGATTTATTAAGTTTCACGAGAAAAGGGGCCTTATGAAAATTTTATTACAAAAAATTCTTGACACAATTCAGTCCACTGTTTTCATTGATTCTCTTTAACTTTAAAAGAATGATTGTACCTTCATTAGAATTGTTCCTTTTGAAATTTTGATTGTACCTTCATTGGAATTTTTCCTTTTGAAATTTGGTTTGTTCTGTAGAGTATCATGGGAAAAGGGGCCCTTGAAGATTTCACTATAAGCTCATTAACAGGATAAATTCCAAAGATTACACAGATTGATTGTACCATCATTACAATTGCAGATTTTGACAGTGGGTCTGATTATGGCAAGTGTCACATAAAAAGGGGCCTGATGAAAAACTTTCTTAGATATTCTAGTTAACACAATGATGTCCCTTGATTTCACAGGATTCACTTCAAAATTTCACAGAATGATTGTACAATCACTTAAAAGGTTCTTTTCAGAACTGGGTACAATCCATCAAGTACCATGTAAAAAAGGGCAATTTGAATTTTTAGGTCACCTGACCAAATGGTCATGGTGACCTATTGCAATCATCGTTTGTCCATCGTCGTGCGTCGTTCATCGTCCGTCGTCCGTTAACTTTTAAACATTTTCGTCTTCTTCTCAAGAACTACAGGGCGGATTTCAACCAAACTTGGTAGAAAGCATCATTGGGGGATGCCAATTCAAGTTTGTGAAAAAAGGGGTTCTGGGGCTCATAGGGGCCCCAATAGGGGGCAAAAAGGGGTAATTTTTGGTACTTCTTTAAAAATCATCTTCTAATAAACCGTTAATGCCAGAGCTTAAATATTTTGTGTGCATGACAACTAGGACAGGTATATTATAAATTGTGAAATTCATGCCCCTGGGGTCATGTATGGGGCCACACCTAGAGGTCAAAGTTCATCATGTTAAAAAATTCACATTTTCATCTTCTTCTGATGAAGTACTAAGCCAATTTCAAACTAACTTGGTGAAAAGCATCATTGGGTACTGATTATACAGATTTGTGAAAATTAAAAGGCTGGAGGTCAGGGGGGCCTAAAATGGGGGACCAAAAGGGGGTCATTTTTGGTAACTTTTAAACATTTTCATCTTCTTCTCAAGAACTACTGAGGGGATTTCAACAAAACTTGGTCGGAAGCATCATTGGGGGATGTCAATTCCAGTTTGTGAAAAGAGGTTGGGGGGGCTTGGGGTAAAAGGGGCCCCAGTCGGGGGCAGAAAGGGGTAAATTTTTGTACTTCTTAAAAAATCTTTTTCTAATAAACCCTAAATCACTTGTCTTGATGCTCTTTTACTCAGGTGACTGTTAAGGCCCACTGGGCCTCTTGTTTTTTAAATATTCTAATAAACATAATGAAGTCCCTATATTTCATCGGATTCACTGTTAACTTTCACAGAATGATAAAACCATAAGTAAAATATCACGGGAAAATGGGGCTAATGAGGACTTGATTTTAATATCTTAGTTAAACACAATTAAGTCAACAGTTTTACTGGATTCTCTTCAAAGATGCATGGAATGATTGTAGCATTGGAAAAGGGGCCTTACAGATTATCATTCAAAACATTCTTGTGTATGTGATGAAGTTCACAATCATTATCAAATTGTCTTTTAAATTTCACAGGACAATTGTAGGGTTGTAAGGAAAGTCACTTTTGGAATGAAATTGGTCCATCAGAAAACAAAGGAAAAGGGGCCTTATGGATTTTCATTCAAAACAATCCTGTTTATGTGATTAAGTCCACAATTATTGTCAGATTCTGATGAAAATTTCACATATGATTGTAGGGTCATAAGGAAACTTCCTTTTGGAAATGGAGTGGATCCGTCATGAAACACGGGAAAAGGGGCCTTGAGGATTGTTTCTCAAAATGATAAAGGGGATAAAGTCCAATTTTTTCCCTTTGTGCGTTCTTCTTCTTCTTCCTTAAATTTCAGATTTCTCAGTGGAAAACTTGATAACCAGTAGAGCGTCTCAGGTCCTCATGGGCCTCTTGTTTTTCTAATGCACATGCTTTTGTGACCATCATATTATCTTCTTGGCCAAGATTCGTGACAATTACATGTATAATAGTAGAGTTTTAATCCTTTTTGGACTAGAAACACCGCCTTGACACAGATTCATAAATTTGACATTTTTTTAGAGGAATTTTAAACTATTTTGGACTTGAAAATTCTTGTTCAGACCTTAAATGCAACTGTCATATATCTTTAATAACTCTCTTTTTACTAACGCTATTTCTTTGAAACTTTACACATGCTTTTGTGATCATCATATCATCTTCTAGGCAAAGATTCATTACAATTACATTTATTATAGTGTTGTTTTAAGTCTTTTGGGACTTAGGAATTATTGTTTGACTTAAAATTCAATTGAAAGATATTTATCTCTATTACTACTTAGGTAATGTTGACATTGAATTGCTGTTACTATCCAGCGCTCAGAATAGTTGTTTATTGCTGTCCTCTTGCAGCTCATTTTACACCTTTAAGTAATATGATCATTGAAAAATTTGTGTGTAAAGGAAACATTTCTTGAAACAAGCAAGCAATTTCTCCATTTTTCACAATATTTTCTATCATATTTAGCACTGAATTCCCAATTTAAATGTCATTTACTAACCTCTTTCAATTTAGACTAGTTGAAAATTGAGTTATCTGGTAATGCGTAGAACTTATTTTGAAATGTTACTCAAATATTTACAGAATGCGAGCATTACCACCCAAGTATCTATCCTTACCTAGTCAAAGTATTCGATGTCACCTAGCTGATATTGAGAGACCTACAGATACTGCAGTCAGCTGGACAAAAACGGCTCTATATGAAATGATGCAAGTGTTGGCTAACAAACAGCTACTGGCTAAAATTGTGGTTAGTGATTTGTTTCTTTCCCCCCTTCCTGTCACTGATGTATACCAACCAGTTAAATGCCTCTCATGAAAAAAGCTTCAAAAAACACTATGGTAATGAAAAAATTGCATGTTACAAATAATTTGTTCATTACATACAATATGTTATACCCAGAAAAAAAAATGTTTTGAAATTTTATCAACTTGAAATTGTCATCTAAACTTCTTTTAATTTGAACCTATCGTAAGTAATGGTATCTTGTAATATGTTAACTCATTAACACACTACATAATTAAAGACTAGTCCAAATTGAAAGAAATTGCAGGTGACAATTCCAAATTGATAGAATTTTTATATAGCACTTATTTTGAGCCTGTCTGTTTCAGAGAAAACTGGAGCCATTGCTATTGCAAGGTTATTGTCTGCGTCCTTGTCTATGTTGTTGTCCAAACCTTTTTACTTGTAATATCTCTGATATCTCTTAACACATTCACATGAAACATATTTCCTCTATCATAAGAGTAATCAATGCAAGTAAGTGGGATAACTAAATGCATTTTTGAAAGTCCTTTTTTCGACCTAGAAATTACTATCTACTATCAAGCATGCAGAACTCTTGTTCAATTAAAGCACAAATTGAATAGCAAATTGTAAATATCAAGCCATTCTAGAAATACTATATTGGCTAATATCTAGTGTGAAACAGTAGTGTGTTCATGAGCAACAGCTTTTTCCTGTCATTTTGATATTTCAGAGCCAAAACCCCCTCTCTGTAGAATTGATAGATCCATCAAATGAAGGGGAAGACATTCCAGTCTACCAATCTGTAATAGAAGCTGGTCATGTCAGACTTGCTGTCAAACCAGTCACTCCAACAAGGTAATATTTGTGACCTGTCATGTATTCACAACAAAAAGTTGAAAAAGAGATCTATTTAAAACCATCAATTGATTGATTACTGACTATGCCCACTGACCTCTGACTGAAAGTTTGATTAACCCTTTCCTGTTTTATGAAATTTCAGACTGGTCCAATTTGAAAGAGGTTGCAGACAACAATGAAAAATGCATGCAATTTGAAATCTGACCATCCTATGAGGTAGAAAATATTGTGGGAAAAGGAGAAATTGCTTGTTACAAGCAATTTCTCCTTTTTCCACAATGTTTTCTCAAGTATAAAATCACAGTGACGTAAAATCCCAGATTTGTCCAGGAAATGGTTAAGAAAGAAAATGGTGCCATTTTGCAAAATCCATAGCCAATAAGATGTAAAAAAAATTTAAAACGTTGGTTGGCTGCCTAAGCTTTGGTAACTACAGCTTAACCCTTTCCTGTACAAACATGGGATTTTATGTTGCTGTTATTTTATACTTGAGAAAACAATGTGGTAAAAGAAGAAATTGCTTGTAACAAACAATTTCTTCTTTTTCCACAATGATTTCTACCCTATTGAATGGTTAATATTCAAATTAAATCCACTTTAAAATATTGTCTGCAAAACCTTTGAATTTGGACAGGTCTAAAATTTCCAAAAACAGGGAAAGGGTTAAATAAGGTATTGACGGTTAAGTTGATATACCAACCAAAATTGATTTGATTAGTTAATTGATTTTCGATTGACAACAGTGATCCAACAATTTGACTTTTTGAGGGGATAAAGAAAAACTAGTCCATTTGTAATTGTCTGTTTTATGTAAAAGCTTACAAATTTTGTCAGTAGACTGTTCTATCAAATTAATTTACTTTAACTTGAAATGAACCTAACCCATTCCCTCACAATCTTCTCTTTCCCTCTAGAAATTTTTTTGAAAAAATTGTGAAAATAAATTGTCTAAAAAATGCAATTTCTTCATTATAATATTATCTACACTGATAATGAAAGATTTTTGAAAATAAGATTAAATGAAAAAATCTATCTGCAGCTTCTACCAATTTTTACCAGTCATAGGTTTTGATGTCTAGTAATGGGTTATATGGTGAAGAAAGCAACAATTAACATTAACTTTGATGATACTTCAAGAACTATACTTCTATCATGTTTTGAGACTTCACAGGGCTGTAGGGAACATTTCTGAGATTAACTGTAAGCAAAATGATTGTTTGAAAAATATGGGTTTTAAATATTTTAACAGGTTAAATATAAATGTTTTCATATGTTTTTTTTTAGCTCCATAGAGCCTAAATTTCCAGTAAAAACAGAACAAACAATTCCAGAAAGTGATACCAGTGGGAGTAAAATTAAAGACAATTCACAAGATGAAACTGTGTATGAAGCTAGTGATTCTGCATCAACAAGGGAGGCAACTTCAAAATCTTGGGCAGATATGGCAGAGGAAAATGATTCAACCCTAGATATCAATGAGCTGCCAAGCCTAGATGAGATGGATGAAGAATTGCCATGTCAAGAAACAGAAGGAAAAAAGCAAAAAGTAGATAAGATAAGACGTAAGAATCGTAAAGTGGAGGCTGTCCAACACGAGGACGAATGTTTTGACTGATCTGAGGAGACCAAAAATCAAAATTGTGCTATAATCCATTTTTGCTAAGTTTTATTCAACACATTTCCACACAAATATTTTAAGACTGGTCTAGATTGAAAGATTTTACGGAGAACAATTTAGAGTGGGTGAAATTAAAACTTGTTTGCTATGTAGTGTAGAAAACATTGTGGACATTGAAGAAATTGTTTCACTTGTAACAAACAATTCCTTTAATGTCCACAATTTTTTTCAGATTATTTTTCTTGAGGGGTGTAAAAAAGTGGGATTTTTTTTGGGAATGGGTTAAACCTATTTAGCTCACCTGAGCACAATGTGCTGAAGGTAAGCTATTATGATCGGTAAATGTCGCGTCCGTCCGTCCATCTGTAAACAATTATTAGAAAATCTCCTCTTAAACCATTAGGCCTAGAGCTTTAATATTTGGTACATGTCATCATCTATTGACCCTCTACCTAATTGCTTCAAAGGATTACTGTACTCTGAAAATCAGCCCTTTTCAGTGTGATCCCTGATTTTACAAAGGGAATCTTTGAAAAATCTTCTCCTCTCAAACCATTAGGCCTAGATCTCTGATATTTGGTATTTATCTTAACCTTTTAACACTCTATCAAATTACTTAAAAGAATTACAGTGCCATCAAAATTAGCCCTTTTCTGTGCTATCCCTGGTTTTACAAAGGAATAAAGAATCTTTGAAATTCTTCACCTCCAAAAAGATATGGCATAGAAATTTGAAAATTGGTATGTTTCAATATTTATTGACTTTCTAACCAAATACTTCAAAGAATTACATTATCCTGAAGATAAGCCCTTTTCTGTGCAATCCCTGATTTTACAAAGGAATAAAGAAGGAAATCTTAAAGTAGTGAACCATAGTACTCAGGGGAGCAATATAGGACCATCATTGTCTTCTTGTCGTTAACAAGTCTGAACTTTTACATCTAGCTACAATATTATCATTTTTGGATTCTCCTTTCTCTCTGTTTTCTACATGTTTCACCCTACCAGTGATAACAAACTAGTCTCAAAAAATTGACTGGGAATGAATGAACTGCCATTGTACAGATTCTGGCATTAATGGATGGATTTAAAAATAATAAAGCATTTTTGAGAAGTGATTGCATTCCATTGACAATTTTTGTGGCCTTGCATCAAAAGCTCAGGGGCATGTTGTTTTACCATTTTGATCTGTTGACTCATACCACTCCCAAGCAATTCTGCTTTTTTATGCCTGACAAGAAAACAACTTTGGAAAATGTTGTTGAATATGAAGAAAAGCTTGTTTGAAGCAAAGTCTTAATTTTCCACAATGTTTTCAACCCACAAAAATAAAGATTTCCAAAATTTTATAAACATGGAATTACCTGCTGCAACTTCTAGATTTTTGTCCTAGCAATGGGATAACCAATAAACTTTAACATTTTCCAATTTCTTCCACATTATTCAATCTACACAGTTCATGTTTATTACTTAGATACCTATTAATGATTCACATTTGTTGAGAATCATGACTACTGTCGAGGTAAAGATATAAACCCTGGAATTTCTGTTAAAACTTAATCATAAAACTGAAGGTCAAAATTTTAACCCTATACCTCTAAATTTCTGTCAAAATTTGACTCAAACATTTTACATATCAGTTTACTTCTAACCAATTTAACCTGTTACCAGATGGCAAAATTTTTGACTGGGCCAAGCTGGAAGGAGTTTCAGATGACAATTTAAAATTAATGAATTTTTAGATTATTTCCACTTTCTTGGTAAAAAACATAGTGTAAAATGAAGAATTTGCTTATTACAAGCAATTTCTTTATTTTACACACTGTTTTCCTAATTGTTTTTCTTGGGGGTCGTCCTAAAGTTTCACTGTGTTGGAATGGGTTAGGATAGAATGCTCATATTAGTTGGGTTTAAACTAATTTATTTTAAATCAATTGGGAAACAAGCTCTTCCTACTTTGATTAATCTCCTTCAATTTTGCTTGGTGATGAAGAAACCGGTATTCATGCCAAATATGTCAAATGACAAAACTCAGAGCATAGCCTTAAAAAATCAAGGCTGTGCGAGAATGAGTTAATTGATTTGAACCATACTTAACATTCTCTATAACTATTCCCCCTTTGTTCTGCCTAGACTATTATCAAGCCTGATTGTAGTGGGGGGGACACAGTTGTCATTACAAGTCAGACTATGTATGTTAGTGTGTTAGTAAGTGCACAAGTATTTCAGTACGTCCGAATTTCTGCAGAGCCTATCTCCTACATTTGTGCATGGGTTTCAAAATAATTTAGGACACTTGTTTTTAGGTCACCTGACCGAATGGTCATGGTGACCTATTGCAATCATCGTTTGTCCGTCATCTGTCGTGCGTCGTCCGTCGTCCGTCGTGCGTCGTCCGTTAACTTTTATACATTTTCATCTTCTTCTCAAGAACTACTGGGCGGATTTCAACCAAACTTGGTACAAAGCATCATTGGGGGATGCCAATTCAAGTTTGTGAAAATAGGGGTTCTGGGGGTCATAGGGGCCCAAATAGGGGCCAAAAAGGGGTAATTTTTGGTACTTCTTTAAAAATCTTCTTCTAATAAACCGTTAATGCCAGAGCTTAAATATTTTGTGTGCATGACAACTAGGACAGGTATATTATAAATTGTGAAATTCATGCCCCTGGGGTCATGTATAGGGCCACACCCAGAGGTCAAAGTTCATCATGTTAAAAAATTCTTATTTTCACCTTCTTCTGATGAAGTACCAAGCCAATTTCAAACAAACTTGTTGAAAAGCATCATTTGGTAATGGTTATTTGGATTTGTGAAAATAAAAAGGCTGGGGGGGTCAGGGGGCCCTAAAATGGGGACCAAAAGGGGGTAATTTTTGGTAACTTTTAAATATTTCATCTTCTTCTCAAGAACTACTTGGCTGATTTCAACCAAACTTGGTAGAAAGCATCATTGGGGGATGCCAATTCAAGTTAGTGAAAATAGGGGTTCTGGGGGTCAAAGGGGCCCAAATAGGGGCCAAAAAGGGGTAATTTTTTGTACTTCTTTAAAAATCTTCTTCTAATAAATCGTTAATGCCAGAGCTTAAATATTTTGTGTGCAAGACAACTAGGACAGGTATTTTATAAATTGTGAAATTCATGCCCCTGGGGTCATGTATGGGGCCACACCCAGAGGTCAAAGTTCATCATGTTAAAAAATTCACATTTTCATCTTCTTCTGATGAAGTACAAAGCCATTTTCAAACAAACTTGTTGAAAAGCATCATTTGGTAATGGTTATTCAGATTTGTGAAAATAAAAAGGCTGGGGGGGTCAGGGGGCCCTAAAATGGGGACCAAAAGGGGGTAATTTTTGGTAACTTTTAAATATTTCATCTTCTTCTCAAGAACTATTGGGCGGATATCAACCAAACTTGGTAGAATGCATCATTGGGGGATGCCAATTCAAGTTTGTGAAAATAGGGGTTCTGGGGGTCAAAGGGGCCCAAATAGGGGCCAAAAAGGGGTAATTTTTGGTACTTCTTTAAAAATCTTCTTCTAATAAACCGTTAATGCCAGAGCTTAAATATTTTGTGTGCATGACAACTAGGACAGGTATATATTATAAATTGTGAAATTCATGCCCCTGGGGTCATGTATGGGGCCACACCCAGAGGTCAAAGTTCATCATGTTAAAAAATTCACATTTTCACCTTCTTCTGATGAAGTACTAAGCCAATTTCAAACTAACTTGGTGAAAAGCATCATTGGGTACTGATTATACAAATTTGTGAAAATTAAAAGGCTGGAGGTCAGGATAGCCTAAAATGGGGACCAAAAGGGGGTCATTTTTGGTAACTTTTAAACATTTTAATCTTCTTCTCAAGAATTACTGAGGGGATTTCAACCAAACCTTTTTCTAATTCTTTAAAACAAAATCACTTGTCTTGGTGCTCTTTTACTCAGGTGACCGTTAAGGCCCACTGGGCCTCTTGTTTACATCATGCATAGATTCGCCATTTGAATTAAATTTCAGTTAGCTCCAAGGTCAAGGTCACATATTTGGCAAGGTCGACATGTTGTCCCTAAAAGACTTTCTAGTTATTTGCTGTCAAGCAACCCTCTGGTGTTTTGGTGCTCTTTGTTGTTTTTCTATTGAAGCCATTGTGCTTTTGTTGGTAAATTTTAAGTTAATGATTCACTGAACTAAGTGTCCTTTTTAGCTCACCTGAGCACAAAGTGCGAGGTGAGCTATTGTGATCGGTTGTAGTCCGTCGTCCGTCCGTCTGTCCGTCCGTCCGTCCCCAATTTCTATAAAAATCTTCTTCTCCTAAACAAGTAGGCCAATCAAGCTGAAACTTTGCAGGGATGTTCCTTTGGTGAAGTTCTTCAAAAGTTGTTAAAAGAATTTTATTCCGTCAAAAACTCTGATTGCCGCGACATTTGAAAATTGGAATCTTTAGTAATTCTTTAAATATCTTTAAAAATCTTCTTCTCCTAAACCAGTAGGCCAATCAAGCTGAAACTTTGCAGGGATGTTCATTTGGTGAAGCTCTTCAAAAGTTGTTAAAGAATTTAATTCCGTCAAAAACTCTGGTTGCTGAGGCATTTGAAAATGGGAATCTTTAGTAATTCTTTAAATATCTTTAAAAATCTTCTCCTCCTAAACCAGTAGGCCAATCAAGCTGAAACTTTGCAGGAATGTTCATTGGTTGAAGCTCCTCAAAAGTTGTTAAAAGAATTTAATTCCGTCAAAAACTCGAGTAACCGCGGCAAATGAAAATTGGAAATTTTAGTAAATCTTTGATGTTGGTTTTTTCATAGACTACAAGGCCAAAGGCCTTTATATTTTGTAAAGAGCTTAATCATATGGTTCTCTACCAAGTTTTTAAATATTTAATCTCTGGGGTCAAAAATGGCCCCGCCCCTGAGGTCTGAAGTTTGGAAGAATTCTTAATAAGAGCAATTTCAAAAGGCTTCTCCTCTTAAACTATAAGGTCTAGGATATTCATATTTGGTATGTAGCATAACTAGATGGTTTTGTACAATATCAGAAAAAGTTTTCATCCAAGGGTCAAAAACGGCCCTGACTAGGGGTCCAAAAATTTGGAAAAACGCAAAATTTGAGTATGTTGAAAAAAATTCTTCATTTTAAGGCAGAGGGCATTTATATTTTGAGTGTAGCATAGCCTGGCTGTTATCTATCAATTTTGATTAAATTATGCCTGTAGGTTAAAAAACACCCCTTCCCTGGGTGTCCAAAGTTCGTAAAAATGCTCAATTAGACCATGTTCAACAGTCGTCTCCTCACAATCTACAAAGTCTAAGGCATTCATATTTGATTTATAGCATAACCAGATGGTTCTCTACTATGTTAGCTAAAATCTTAGCCCTGGGATAAAACATGGAACTGCCCCAGAGGTCAAAAATTTTGGAAAACACCCAATTAGAGCAACTTCAAAGTCTTCTCCTTCTGAAATATAAGATGAAGGGCATTCATATTTGGTATGTAGCATGACTAAATAATTTTGTACTATGTTACAGGAAAATATGCTCTTAGGATAAAAAATGTCTCTGCTCCTGGGATTGAAAATTGCATAATCGCATTGAAAGGATTCTTCTTAAATAGAAATGGAGAAATTGCTTGCTTTCTCACAATGCTTTTTTAAACCTTTTTCCCTGAGGGTGACAAATTCTGGGATAGTTTGGTAATCGATTAAACTTTGAAGCCAAAGGCATTCATTTTCATTTTAAAGCATTACTGGATTGTTTTGTACAAAGCCAAAATCTTATATTTGTTTTATTTATTTTGCTCAAGTTTTGTCTTTTTTATACAAAAAAGTACTGTAATTTGCAGATGCCTCAGGTGAGCGATTTAGGACCATCATGGTCCTCTTGTTTATTAGTATTGTTTGTTTTGATTTCACTATAATGATAAAATATTGTTAATTTCAATACAGCAAGATCTCTACTTAATACTGCAATATTAGTTGTTACATTTAGATTTCCTGAAAGCGTACAGTAGATCTTGTAATAAGAGAATGCTTTAGGACTGCCAAATCATCGTTGGGTGCGCAAAATGTTGTAACTACAGCTTTATTCAAGCTGTGGTTATGACATTTTGCTTGCCGAAACATGAAATAAAGAGATTGTATTTGAATTGAAAAATAAGCCTCAAATTGGTTAAAAACACTGTGACAATAGGAGAGATTGCTTGCAACTAACAATTCTAGTTGCCACAGTGTTTTTCTGATATTTTTCTTCAGTGCGTCAAAATGTAGGATTGTTAAGTGAATGGCAATATACTTGTTGTGTGATATAAAAGGATAAATTGTTTTTTCAATTAAATTAGTATAGCATTGTCATTAAACTGGTATTTATAGATACTCATTAGAATTTCCCCAAATTGGATGAATTAAAAGAGTACCAAAAAGATTTGGTTAAAGAGCTTTGAGTTCTCAATTTTAGCTCCACTGGCTTTCATATATGGTCAAACCTTTAAAAAAAAATCTCAGAAACCAATAGATGCATTTCAACCAAATTGACCTTCTAAGAATAAAGATCGGATGAAAAACATTGCTTGAATGGGCAGGGCTTACTTCCATATATGGCGAAACCTTTAGAAATATACTACTCAGAAACAAATTGATGGATTTCAACCAAATTTTACAGGATTTATCATTGGATGACCCTTTATCAGATTCCTTCAAAGAATTGAGGTTGGATGAAAAACATGGCTGTAATTGGTGGGGTTCATTTTCATTTATAGTGAAAACTTTTACTCAGAAACTAGCTGCTGGATTTCAACGAAATTTCACTGGATTAATCCTTGGGTGGCCCTTTATCAGATTCCTTCAAAGAATTTGATAGGACAGAAAACATGGTTTTAATTGGCAGGGCTTATTTCCATATATGGTGCAAGCTTTGAAAATCTTCTTCTCAGAAACTATTGGATGGATTTCAAACATATTTCACTGGAATGATCCTTTGGTGACCCCTCATTAGATATAAATGTATTGGGCTAATTTCCATATATGGTAAACAGTGATATCCTTCAATCTACTCAGATTACAAATGATTATAAATTTTCAGCAAAATTTCACAACATGTTCCTTTGGTGACTATTTGTCAGTTTCCTTCATAAAATATTGCTCAGATGAAAATTTTGGCTTTTATGGGGAGGGGGGTCATTATATGGTATACAATGAAATTTTGAAAACGTTATTCTTGCAAACTGTAGGATGGTTTTCAACCAAATGATAAGTAAATTCAGGCCTGTGGAGGGAATCAGGGGCTCAGGTGTCTTTAGACATATAATAAATAAGTTTTTCATTTCAAAAATGCACATGTAATAAATGCAAAAATACATTTTTCAGTGGTGTTTTGGGGCCTCTGTACCCCTGGCCCAACAGGGAGCATTGGGGCCCCTTCCCTCCAGCTCAAAGTTTCATATTTTTTTCCAAATCTGGTTTATAATTTGGTGGATGTCTGCAACTGGCAGGCAGTTTGCCAGCTGTCCATGTGTCAATTTTATGATTTGTGTGTAACTACTGCAATTCTCTACTCATTTTGTTAAAACTTTCACCAAATGTTTATATTCTTGTGATCTAGCTCATACTAACATTTTGTGATTCAGTGCTGTGTCACATAAAAAGGAATCTTACTGTCAAATTTCTGTATGCACAACTACTCCTTGAATCTTCATTGATTTTGGACCAACAAAGAAAGCTTGACTTCAAAGCTCATTACTAGTCTAATTAATGATTTCAATGGTCAATCATTTTTAGCTCACCTGAGCACGAAGTGCTCTGGGGGAGCTATTGTGATCAGTCGTTATCCGTCCGTTCACAATTACAAAAAATTCTTCTCCTAAACTAACAATGGAATTTCAACGAAACTTCACAGAAATGATCCATAGGTCATGCTCTTTCAAAATACTTCAAAGAATTGAAATCCATGAAGAACTCTGGTTGCCATGGCAACGGAGTGAAAATTTTTTAAAAATCTTCTCCTCCCAAGCGGTAAGGCCTAGAGCTTAGATATTTGGTACAAATCATCATCTATTGACCCTCTACCAAAATACTTGAAAGAATTACCATATCATGAAAATAAGCCCTTTTCTGGGTGATCCCTGATTTTACATAGAAATAAAGAAGGAAATTTTAAAAAATCTTCTTCTCCCAAACCATAGGGCCTAGAGCTTTGATATTTGGTATACATCATAATCTATTGACCCTCTACCAAAATACTTCAAAGAATTACTGTATTTTGAAAAATTGCCCTTTTGTTTGTGATCCCTGATTTTACAAAGAAATAAAGAAGGAAATCTTTAAAATTCTTCTTCTCCCAAACCATAAGGCCTAGAGCTTTGATATTTGGTACAAATCATCATATATTGACCCTCTACCAAAATACTTCAAACAATCACCGTATTCTGAAAATTAGCTCTTTTCTTTGTGATCCCAGATTTTACATAGAAATAAAGAAGGAAATCTTTTAAAATCTTCTTCTCCAAAACCATAAGGCCTAGAGCTTTGATATTTAGTACAAATAATCATCTATTTACCCTCTACCAAAATACTTCAAAGAATTACCGTATTCTGAAAATTAGCCCTCTTCTTGGCAATCCTTGATTTTACATAGAATAAAAGAAGGAAATCTTAAAAGAGCTTCTTCTTCCAAATCATTAGGCCTAGAACTTTCATAAATAATCATCTATTGACCCTCTACCAAAATACTTTAAAGAATTGCATTATTATGAAAATTGGCCTTTATCGGGTGATCCCTGATTTTAAAAAGAATAAAAGAAGGAAAACTTTAAAAATCTTCTTCTCCCAAACCATAAGGCCTAGAGCTTTGATATTTGGTACATATCACCATGTATTGACCGTCTACCAAAATACTTAAAAAAATTAGCCCTTTTCTTGTTCAATCCCTTATAAATAATGATATCTTTGAAAACCTTCTTCTCCTAAACCATTAGGCTTACAGCTTTTATACTTGGTATGTATTGATGTCTATACTTCAAAGCATTACCATATTCAGGAAATTAGTGCTATATGGTGGGATCATTGATATACCTAGGATTAAAAGAGAAATCCTTAAACATCTTCTCCAAAATAATTAGACAGAGGGCTTTGCTATTTTGATTATATCATAAAGCCATGAACCATCATACTCAGGGGAGTGAGTTAGGACCATCATGGTCCTCTTGTTTTTTATTGAAAGCTGTCAAAGCCATATTTCTTGACATCATGCCTGAACTAACTTTTTATCTTAACCCTCTCCTGTACAGTTCCAGGATGTAACATCCCTTTGATTTTAGTCTCGCCTGAGCACAAAGTGCCCTGGGCGAGCTGTTGTGAACCAAACTTCACAGAAATGATCCTTGGGTCATGTTCTTTCAAAATACTTAATAGAGTTGAAATCCACAAAAAACTTTGGTTGCCATGGTAACCGAGTGAAAAAATTTAAAAATTCTTCTGCTCCCATACCATTAGGCCAAAAGCTTTGATGTTTGGTATGAATTATCATCTATTAACCCTCTACCAAAATACTTGAAATAGTTTCTGTTTCTATATCTTGAAAATTTGCCGTTTTCTATGGGATCCCTAATATTGCATGGAAATAAAGAAGGAAATCTTTAAAAATCTTTTTCTTCCAAACCATAAGGCCTAGAGCTTTGATATTTGGTACATATCACCATGTATTGACCGTCTACCAAAATACTTAAAAAAATTAGCCCTTTTCTTGTGCAATCCCTTATAAATAATGATATCTTTGAAAACCTTCTTCTCCTAAACCATTAGGCTTACAGCTTTTATACTTGGTATGTAATGATGTCTATACTTCAAAGCATTACCATATTCAGGAAATTAGTGCTATATGTTGGGATCATTGATATACCTAGGATTAAAAGAGAAATCCTTAAACATCTTCTCCAAAATAATTAGACAGAGGGCTTTGCTATTTTGTATATATCATAAAGCCATGAACCATCATACTCAGGGGAGTGAGTTAGGACCATCATGGTCCTCTTGTTTTTTATTGAAAGCTGTCAAAGCCATATTTCTTGACATCATGCCTGAACTAACTTTTTATCTTAACCCTCTCCTGTACAGTTCCAGGATGTAACATCCCTTTGATTTTAGTCTCGCCTGAGCACAAAGTGCCCTGGGCGAGCTGTTGTGAACCAAACTTCACAGAAATGATCCTTGGGTCATGTTCTTTCAAAATACTTAATAGAGTTGAAATCCACAAAAAACTTTGGTTGCCATGGTAACCGAGTGAAAAAATTTAAAAATTCTTCTGCTCCCATACCATTAGGCCAAAAGCTTTGATGTTTGGTATGAATTATCATCTATTAACCCTCTACCAAAATACTTGAAATAGTTTCTGTTTCTATATCTTGAAAATTTGCCGTTTTCTATGGGATCCCTAATATTGTATGGAAATAAAGAAGGAAATCTTTAAAAATCTTCTTCTCCCAAACCATAAGGCCTAGAGCTTTGATATTTGGTACAAATCATCAGCTATTGACCTTCTACCAAAATGCCTCAAAGAATTACTGTATTCTGAAAATTAGTCCTTTCTTGTGCGATCCCTGATTTTTCATAGAAATAAAGAAGGAAATCTTTGATAATCGTCTTCCAAACCATTAGGCCTACAGCTTCAATATTTTGTATGTATCAATATCTTTTGACCTTCTACCAAAAAACTTTAAAGAATTACCATACTCTGAAAATTAGCCAGTTTCTGTGAGATCCCTGATTTATAAAGAATTAAGGAAGTAATTCTTTGAAAATCTTCTTCTTCCAAATTATAAGGCCTAGAGCTTTTAATATTTTGTATATATCAATGATAATTGACCCTTTACCAAAAAGCTTGAAAGAATTACAATTTTCTGAAAATTAGCCCTTTTCTGTGTGATCCCTAATTTTATATAGAAATAAAGAAGGATATCTTTGAAAATCTTCTCCAAAACCATAAGGCATAGAGTTTTAATATTTGGTGTCTATGTATCAATATCTATTGACCCTTTACCAAAATACTTCAAAGAATTACCAGACTCTAAAAATTAGCCCTTTTCTGTGTGATCCTTAATTTTGCATATGAATAAAGAAGGCAATCTTTGAAAAAGCTTCTTCTCCCAAACAACAAGGCATAAAGCTTTAATATTTGGTGTGTATCAAAACCTATTGACCATTTACCAAAATACTTCTTCGAATTACTGTATTCTGAAAATAAGCCATATTTTGTGCTATCCAAGATTTTAGAAAAAAATAAAGAAAGATATCTTTTTAATTCTTCTCCTTCTAAAACATTAGGCCAAGAGCTTTGATACTTGGTATAAATCATCTGTTGACCCACTACAAAAATACTTCAAAAGAATTACTATACTCTGGAAATTGGCTCTAAATGGTATGATCTTCAATATACTTAGGATTAAATGAGAAAATCTTTAAAAGATCTTCTCCAAAATAATTAGGTGAAGAGCTTTGATATATTGTTTATATCATTCAGCCTTTAGCTATAATACTCATGGGAGCAATATAGGACCATCATGGTCCTCTTGTATACTGGAAAAAATATTGTTGAAAAAAAAAAAAAAAAAATTGCTTGTAACCAGCAATTTCTCCTTCTTCCACAAAATTCTCTACAACATTTTATGGTTTGTTTTCATATAGCACCCACTTTTATTTGGCCCCTGCATTCTCTTTCAGTTTGGACCAGTCAAAAAGTTTGAAAAAAGGAAAGAGTTAAAATCATAAACAAATACTGAATACCAATTTTCAACATTTTGATTAAATTTTAAACTCATAACATAGCTACACATTGTTACTTGCAAGTTATGTTGTTGTTTATATGTAAAATAATGTTGTTGTTTTCACTGAAGTTCTGTTCAATAAAACATAGGAATCCTAGTTGTGGTCTGTTGTTGCTATAGTTAAAACCTTTCCAAACAATCTCACTTTTTAGCTAACCTGAGAAAAATGTGCTCATGGTGAGCTTTTGTGATCGTTGAATGTCTTGTCATGCATCGGGCATCATGAGAATGAACCCTATTATGGTAGGATTCTATTGGAAAACACAGGGAAAGGGGCCTTAATGACAATTTCTTTGTTTACACTCTATAGGCCATAATTTTGGCTCAATCTTCATGAGACTTTGCTAGAATAAATGTTAGGTCATAAAGATGGTCCCTATTGATTATGAGAATTTTCTGTCGGAAAACACAGGAAACGGAGCCTTAATAACAACTTCTTTGTTTACACTCTAAAGACTACAATTTTGGCTTAATCTTCAGGAAACATGGTCAGAATAATTGGTTGTAAGGATGGACCCTATCCATTATGGGATTTTTTTTATCAGAAAACACAGGAAAAGGGGCCTTAAAGGCATCTTTGTTTACACTCTATAGGCCACAATTTTGGCTCAATCTTCATGAGACTTTGCTAGAATAAATGTTAGGTCATAAGGATGAACCCTATTGATAATGAGAAGTTTCTCTTAAAAAAAACACAGGAAAAGGGGCATAAACGACAATTTCTTTGTTTACACTCTTGAGGCCACAATTTTGGCTCAATCTTCATAAAAAAATTGCTACAATAAATTTTAGGTCATAAGGATGAACCCTAGTGATTATAAGATGTTTCTTTTAAAAAAAAAACACAGGAAAAGGGGCCTTAATGACAACTTCTTTGTTTACACTCTTGAGACCACAATTTTGGCTCAATCTTCGTGAAACTAGACCAGAATAATTATTAGGTCATGAGGATGAACCCAATTGATTATGGGAAGGTTCTTTTGGAAAACACAGGAAAAGGGGCGTAATGAAAATTTCTTTGTTTACTTTCTAGAGGTCACAATTTAGGCTCAATGTTCATGAAACTAGGCCAGAATAATTGTTGATCATAAGGATGAACACTATTGATTATAGGAAGATTCATTTAGAAAACTCAGGAAAAGGGGCCTTAATGACAGTTTCTTTGTTGACACTCTAGAGGCGATAATTTGGGCTCAATCGTCATGAAACGTGGTCAGGTTGATTGTTAGGTCATAAAGATGAAGTTTATAGATTATAGGAAGGTTCTATAGGAAAACACAGGAAAAGGGGCTATAATTACAATTTTTAAGCCCCCGCATCGATAAGATTGGGGGCATATTGTTTTACCGGTGTCCCTCTGTCTGTCTGTCTGTCCGTCTGTCCCTCTGTCTGCAAAAATTAACCTGCCAACAACATTTTCCTATAACTTCAACCCTGATTAAGTTACAATGCTAATATTTGGTATGTAGATAGGTCTCAACAATGCGCAACTGGGGAAGGTCATTTCATCAAGGTCAAGGTCAAAATTTTAACCCTTTACCTGTTTCTAAAGAATTCCTGTTTCGGGGGCATAGTGTTTCACAAACACATCTTGTTTTGTTTACAAAGTCACAGTTTTGGCTCAATCTTTATGAAACTGGTTATAATTATTTGTCTCTAGTTGTTGTTTTTTTTAACAGCAGACAATTCAGGTGAGCGATCTAGGACGATCATGGTCCTCTTGTTTATGATCCTACAGGAAATGTAATTGCATGTTGCAACTAATTTCTTGATTTTACACATAGTTTTCTACCCAGAGAGACAGATATATTGAAAGCTCTATTGATCTGAAATTGGCCTCTGTAACTTCTTTGAATTTGGACCAGTCTAAATTTTATTATCTGGTAATGGTTTGAATAAGTGAAAAACTACTGCTTAGCTGAACAGGACCATCTGGAAAGTCAAATGTAGTGACAGTAGTAAAGACTTCAATTTGTTACTTTTCCTGAGGATAAAATGAACTGACCTTGAACTGTGACCTTGACCTTGGAGCTATCTACTCATGATGGAGGGCAAATAATGCCAAGTTTTTATGAAATCCATCCATAAATATTTTAAGAAAAATTTTTTGAAAATTTTGTAAGGCCTAGAGCTTTGATAGAGCTTTGATAGTTGATAAATATAATCACCTTCTGACCCTCTACAAAAACATTTCAAAGTATTACTTTACTATAGAATTGGCCTTATGTTGTGCAATCCAGGATTTTACATCTTCTCATAAAAAAACTTCTTTTATACCAAAAGGCCTAGAGCTCTGATAGTTAGCATATATCATCACCTCGTGACCCTATACCAAATTACTATTCTCTGAAAATTATCCCAATGTTGATGGTTCACAGGTCTTACATAGGAATAAAATGAGAAATTTCAAGAAATATTACCTAAAATGTAAGGCCTCAAGCTTATATTTTATGGTACATATCATCACCTTGTGATCCTCAAATGAAATACTTCAAAAAATTACTCCACTCTGAAAATTAGCCCATTGTTATGCAATTTCATATTTTACATAGGCATAAACTTCTTTTTCAAAACTAATAGTCCTAGAGTTTTTAAAATTTGTAAGTAGCATAACTGTGTGGCTCTATACCAAATATACTCAAAATCATATATATTTGGTGCAAAAAAAAAGTTGTTGGATCTAGGATTTATCATAGAAGAGACTGGAAAATCTTAAGAAATCTGACAAAAATTCAAAGGTGACAAGAGTTTCAGACTTTGCGTGTAGTGTTACCATTTATAATGATCCTCTACCAAAATACTTCAAAATATTGCTCTTAGATCAGATCCTGTTCTTTGAATAAGAGATGAAGAGAAATTCTTTAAGATTCTTCTTCTTCAAGCCATTAGATATAGATTGCCCACTTTTGGCATATAGAATTACCTGTTGCTGGTAAAGGAAACATAACTTTCAACTGTAGCCCTAAGATTAAAAAAAGTCCTATTTTGTAGGATCAATCAAGCAATTATAAAAAAAATCTTCTCATCCTAACAGTCGGAGATCAACCAAATTTCACCAAATGGCTGATAGGTCATTCGCTATAAAAAAACCTTATATAATTGAAATCCAAAAAAACTTCCGTGGCAACAAAGTGAAAATCTTTTTCTCCCACACCATTAAGATATGAGCCTCCTAACAAATTACTACAAATAATTTCTATTCTCTGAAAATTAGCCATTTGTTTGAATCCAGGAAGAAGAAACTGAAAGGTATGGACCTTGCCGTAATATTCTGTATTTTGTATCTTAGATGATAAAAGCTTCTATATTTTTGGATCCCCAATTCAACATAGTACAAACTCTGAGGCCTACAGATTTCAGAATTTCCATGTAGCACCTCTAAAAGTTTAATTATTCTTGCATCATGCTGAAGTGACCTTTGACATACTTTCTAAATATTCTCTCTGAATTTTTTTATTATTACTTTTAGGATATACGAAAAGTAACTAAAAGGATCTACTGTTTAGTTTTCTGAAATCCTGATCTCACTTGACTAGATGTGTCAGTTTAGTAATACTTGCAATCTTTAGTCTTTTGTTATTCCCTCAAAAGTCCGCCGCGCTATGACTGAAATACTGTTAAAAGTGACCTTAAACCCCATTCAATCAATCAATCAATCTGTTAAGGGGGTAGGGGATGAAATAATGGGGATTTCATGTCTAGTCATTCTTGTGTATTTCTGCCTATCATTATATTCTTCCAATCTTTTAAAACCTTGATGAGGGTAGTTCTTGTGTGATGATGACCCATGCTGATTTGAGGTCACAAGGTCAAAGATCACAAGGGTGAATTTTATTATCAGTTTGTGGTTTCTCTTCAGATCACATTTTTAGCTTGCCTTGGTTGAAATGCTTGGACATGCTATTGTACCCTCGGCGTCCCACTTGTTTTAAGTCTTTAAATCTCTATAACTGTTAGTTTTAGGGGGCTCATATTTCTCACATAAAATAATCAAGAAAGAGGCTTTCATTTGAGACAATGACCTTGACCATGTGACATAAACCTATTACCCTTTATAAAAACTTTAACCCCAAACTTTAACTTTATATCTTGGTCATTTTTCATTCTAGAGTGCTTGTATTCAATAGATGACATTGACCTTATGAACAATGAATTGTGCCCTTAACATTTAACCCTGTTTCAAACAGCACCCCAAAAGTGATAAGAACCCATTAGGGTGAGCTATGTTGTCCCCAGACAACTCTTGTTGGTTCACCTGAGCACAAAGTGAACTCAGTCATCATCTGTTTTCCATCTTTCTTTTCATCAAATCTTTGTCTTTATGATGTCTATATTGTCAGTGTATTGTGATTCAAAGATGCATCATGAAAAACGGAGACTCATTGTCAAAATTCTTGTGTTTGCAACTACACCTATAACTCTTGACGGATTTGATGAAGCCATTGAAAACTTGATTTTGTGACAACTTTTTCTCTCATTGAAATAATGGCTCCCATATGGTCTGCCCTTTACCCATCCTATTTAATCTAAAGGTAGCTAAGGTATTTATAAAATATCCTTTTGTGAGGCCCAGAGATTGAATGATTTGCATCACCCTATGACCCTTTTCATAAGATGCTGAAATAATATCCCTTTGTTTGAATTTTGCTTTACCATGATGTTGCATTTTAGTTCCACTGTCTGAAAGCCAGCTAGAAATTGTCATTGCCTTGTGTCTGTAGTGTGTCTGTCTGTATGTGTGTCCTTCTGTCCATAAACTTTATCTTAAAAATCTTCTCCTTAGATGGTACTGAACAGAATTCAACCAAATTTCATGGGTATTATTCTTTGGTGACCCTTTATCAGATTTCTTCAAAGAATTTTTATCAGAAATTATGGCTTTAATCAGCAAAGTTAATTTCTATATATGGTGAAAAATTTAAGTTTTCTTTTCGTAAATCAGTGGATTTTAATAATATATCACAGAAATGATCCTTTATTAGACCCCTTAAAAGATTTTTGATCAAATGAAAATATGGCTTTAATGGGCGAGGCGAATTTCCATATGAGATGGAAACTCAAAAACCAGTGGATGAACTTCAACTTAACTTCACAGAAATGATCTTTGTTCACTCTCTATCAGATTCATAAAAAAAGATACTGGATGAAAAGCATGGCTTTTATAGAAGGAGTTAAATTCCATATATTATGGCATATGGTGAACACTTTGCAAATCTTTGCTCAGAAACCAGTCATTAGATTTCAACGATATTATACAGAAATTAAACCTTTGGGTGACTCTTTGTCAGATTCCTTGGCTAGATTTAAAAAGACATGGCTTTTATGGGCTGGGCTGATGACTATATATGGTATATGTAGTTAAAATTTTGAAAATCTTGTTCCCACAATAAATTTCTTGGGAATAAAGTTGTAGTGACCCTTTATCAGATTTTTCAAGAGGTTTTAGCTTAGAATGATTGGCCAAATTCCAGGTTTGAGATCACATTGAGATGCAAGGGAAATAATTGATACTACTTGACAGAGAATATTTAGGTTGCTAAAGAAAGTAATTCTCAAGCTCAATGGCAGCTTTTAGGATCACTTAATGTCTGTTGTCCGTCGTCTGTCATCAACATGTTCTTTAAACACCTTCTGTTCCTAAACCATTTGGCAAATTTGGACTAAGTTTTGCAGAAATGTTCCTTGGGTGACCCTTTTCAAAACTTGTTTGTTAAATTTTGATTCACATAAAAAAAATGTGAGCGTAGTTGTGAGGGGCATAACAGACTTGGAGAAATCATGGAATATTTCTTAGAAAAATTCTTTCATCCAAAAGCATTGGGCTGATTTTGACCAAATTTGGCAGGATTGTTTCTTAGGTGACCATTTTTAAAACTTTGTCATGAAATTTTGATTTATGAAAAACAGGGGCATTGCAGGGCGAGCTTATCAGACTTGGAGAAATTATGAAAAGATTCTTTAAAAATCTTCTCCTAAACCACATGGCCAATATGGACTAAGTTTGGCAAGAATGTTCCTTCAGTGAACCTTTTCAAAACTTTTTCGTGAAATTTCGATTTATGAAAACGGGGGCATTGCAGGGTGGGCTTATAGGATTTGAAGAAATCGTGAAAAGATTCTTTAAAAATCTTTTCCTCGAAAACAATATGGCCAATATTGACTAAACTTGGCAAGAATGTTCCTTCAGTGAACCTTTTCAAAACTTTTTCTTGAAATTTTGATTTGTGAAAAACGGGGGCGTTGCAGGGTGGGCTTATCAGATTTGGAGAAATCGTGAAAAGATTCTTGAAAAATCTTTTCCTCCAAAACAATACGGCCAATATTGACTAAACTTGGCAAGAATGTTCCTTCAGTGAACCTTTTCAAAACTTTATTGAGAAATTTTGATCCGCGAAAAAAGTTGGTGTGGCAGGATTGGATTTATCAGACTTAGAGACAAACAAACTTTTTCTCCTTAACCCATTCCCACACATTGATGCTTTTAAACGCCCCTAATGAAAAACATTCGGGAAAACATTGCGTAAAATGAAGAAATTGCTTGTTAAAAGCAATTTCTTCATTTTACACAATGTTTTTTCTACTAAGTAAGTGGAAAAAATCTGAAATTTCATAGTGTTTAAATTGTTGTCTGCAACTCCTTTCAATTTGGACCAGTCTAAAATTTTGTTGTCTGGGAATGGGTTAACCAGTTGGCCAATTTTTACTTAACTTGGCAGGAATGATCTTTGAATGATATTTTCCAAACTTGTCTGTGAAATCTCGATTTGTATAAAAATTTGGGCGTGGCAGGGATGGGCTTATCAGATCGAGTTGTTCTCAGGTGAGCAATATATATATGGCCATTTTGTTTCAAACAGTTACTTCCTCCAACAATGAAAACTAAATTTACTTTATGATTGATAAATTCAGGCCAATAGAGAAAATCAGGCGCTCAAGTACCTGCAGTTTAGAGAAAGAATGAAATCATCACAAAAATATTTGGACAATTCTTTTCTGCTCGAGTACTTAGAATGCTTTTGGGAAATTTGCTTTTATTCACAAGGAGACTCAGGTGAGTGATTAAGGAACATCATGGTAATCTTTCAAACTTTGGTCAAACAAAGGTAAAGGTCTAGGGTCAATTTTTTAGATCCACTGGCTGAAAGCCAGAGAGCTATTGTCATGGCGTTGTGTCAGTTGTGCATGCGTCTGTCCATCTATCCCATCTTCTGTCCATCAACTTTTCCTTTGAAAATCATCTCCTCAGAAAGTACTGAACAGATTTCAACCAAATTTCACAGAAATGATCCTTTGGGGACCCCCTATCAGATTCCTTCAAAGACTTTTGATCGGATGAAAATCATGGCTTTGATGGGCGTGCCTAATTTCCATATATGATAAAAGCTTTGAAAATCTTCTCATAAACCGGTTGATGGATTTCTACGAAATTTCACAGAAATGATCTTTGGCTGACCCTCTATCAGATTCCTACAAAAAATTTTGATTGGATGAAAAACATGGCTTTAATAGGTGGTGCTAATTTCCATACATGGTAAAAGCTTTTAAAATCTACTCAGAAACCAATAAATGGATTTCAACAAAATTACACAGAAATGATGCTATGATGAACCTCTACTAGATTCCTTCAAATTATTTTGATCAGATGAAAAATGTGGCTCTAATGGGCGGGGCTAATTTCCATATATGGTAAAAGCTTTGAAATTCTTCTCAGAAATCTATGGATGGATTTCAACCAAATTTGACCTGATTCCTGGATGACCTTTTATCAGATTATAAAAAAGAATTTTGATTGGATGAAAATTATGGCTTTAATGGGCAGGGCTAATTTTCATATATTGTATTTACTGGAAGCTTTGTAAATTTCTCAGAAATCTGTTCATGGATTTCAACCAAATTTTACAGGAATGATAACCAGATGACAGTTGGTAAGATTTCTTCATATAAATTTGGGTGAAAAAAGGCTATTATGGTGGTTGGTTATGTCCATACATGGTATACATAATGAATTTTGACTTGACTTGTGTAAAAACAATTAAAAGTTTGAAATGGTTCACTAGAACTATTTTAAAGATTTCAATGATTTAGATTTATTTTTATTATATTCAGTTTATTTTAAATTCATGAAGAAATTTGCTTAACCCTTTCCTGTTTTATGAAATTTTAGACTTGTCCAATTTGAAAGAGGTTGCAGACGACAATGAAAAATGCATGCAATTTGAAATCTGACCATCCTATGGGGTAGAAAATATTGTTGGAATAGGAGAAATTGCTTGTTACAAGCAATGTCTCCTTTTTCCACAATGTTTTCTCAAGTATAAAATCACGGAGACGTAAAATCCCTGGTTTGTCCGGGATAGGGTTAATCAGTATGTTCATGCCTGTGGAGCGATACAAGGGCTCAAGCGCCTCTAGTATGTTATTTCATGGTCTCTTTGCAGGTCACATTTCTACCTCGCTTTGGCTTTGCACTCTATTTTATATAGAAACAAAGAAGGAGAAAATCTTTATAAATCTTTTCCTCTGAAACCATAAAGCCTTGGGCATTGATATTTTGGTATGTAACATCTTTAAATGGACCTTTTTCTTAGGATATTTGAAGAAACTGATCTCACATAATAGATGCTAAGTAAACTGGAAAAGTACCTAAGACAGGTGCCAATTTATTCATGTGTCCATAACATTGTGCAAAAATCAAGTTTAACCCATTCCCACTCAATGACACTTTTAGACGCCCGCTAGAAAAAAAGTTTTTTTTTTCATTATCCACAAAGTGTTCTAATCCAAAGATAAAAAAATCCAAAATCTTGTAAGTTTTTAAATTTCAGTCAGTAAAACCTTTCAATTTGGACCAGTCTAAAATTTTGCCATCTGGTAATGGTTAAAATGTGCACATGAGCAATCTGTATAACCCTGGTCATGTCAAATAAAATGCTTTCTTTAAAACTGCATTAAATCAAAGGTCTGAAAGTACTGGAAGGCTTGATTTGATTCAAGATCAATTTTACAAATAATTCTGGCTAACCCATTACCAGATGATGAATTTTAGAGTGGTCCAAATTTCAAAGCAGTTGCAGACAGAAAATTGGAAGTTGATGAAATTTTAGATTTTTTCAACATTCTCGGTAGAAAACATTGTGTTAAATGAAGCAATTTCTTCATTTTACACAATTTTTCCCAAAGCATTTAAAAGCATGTAAGGGACTTACAAAGCATCATTGCGTGAGCATGAGAATGGGTTTCCTTCATTTTAAGCAATGTTTTCCCATATTTCTTAAAGGGAGTCACAAAGCATCATTGTGTGAGAATGGGTTACAGGGGACAAACAGGTGGTGCAGACTAAGATCAGAGTGCAAATATGATCTCAGTCTATGCTTCCTGCCAAAGCAGGAATATTCCGTGATCAGCATGACAAGGGTTAACCCTTGTCCTGCTGTATAAATAACCTTACTAACCTGCTGTAAAATCAAAGGGCTGAAAGCTCTGATAGAACTGTTGTTCAAAATTAAATATTGTTTTCAGAAATCAATTTCATAAACAACCCTGGACAGAAAAGTACAAGCAGGAATTGCAGACCAAGATCTGACTGCACTTATGTGCAGGCTGCTATTGGTCTACACCTCCTGCCAAAAGCTGAATATTCCGGGCTCAGAATGACAAGGGTTAATATGTGACATCAGTGACATCATTTTAAGTTAACTATTCTGAATTTAAGATGGTAAACATTTCTTTTTGATATTTTGCCTAATTTAGAATAAAAGGGAGATAGTTCATCAAATTTATTCAAATTTTCAAAATTCTTGTCAGTCCTCTTTTTGATGGCAATATCATAGTGTTGTCTGTTATTTTACCACCTTTATTAACCTTGATGTTGATAGACAGACTAAAATTGCTTTGAAATATTGTCTTGCCATTTTCTTTGAAGATTTGAAAATGGGCCAATTTGTCTCAAAATTTTGTTGAACAAAAATCAAATTTGAAAAAGTATCTTTACATGCATTAATTCTTTATTTTGCTATTATTAATCATTAATGATGGTGTAAAAGCTCTTTTGGAGAGTCTTAAACCAGTTTAACAAACTTTCTTTTGACTAGATTGCAACATGGTCTTGATCTGTCTAGGCAAAATGTAACAAACCAAGTTCTAAAATGGTCATACCTGTCCTGATATTATTTCTATCTAAACCAATCAAAAGCAAGTGGGCTATTGCTATGGCATTGTGCATTTTGTGTGTCTGAATGTGCATACCTATACATCTGTAAACCTTTTCTTTGAAAATTGTATGAGATTAAATCTAGACTTTAACCCATTCCAACTCAAGCCCTCCTTTTTACGCCCCTCAAGAAAAATACTTTTGAAAACATTGTGGAAAATGAAGAAATTGCTTGTATCAAGCAATTTCTTCATTATCCACAATGTTTTCTATTCAAAAAGACAAAGAAATTTGAAATTCCATCAATTTTAAATTGTCGTCTGCAGCTTCTATCAATTTGGACCAGTCTAAAATTTTGTTGTGTGGGAATGGGTTAAATGGAGGTAATTGATACTGTTCAATCTTAAAATTCTGCTCAATTTTGCATATCTGGATTTCTATTTTGGTTAGTACGAGGGAAGTAACTTTTTTAGACTTTATTTAACCCATTACCAGACAACAAAATTTTAGGCTGGTCCAAATTGTAAGAAGTTGCAAATGACAATTTTAAGTGAAAATCTTTGTCTTTTTGGCAGAAAACATTGGAAAAAGCACTTTCTTCATTTTCTACAAAGTTTTCCAAAACTTTTACATTGAGGGGTGTTTGAAAGCATTACTGAGTAAGAAAGGGTGAAGAACTACTCATTTAAAGTTGCTTCACAAAAACCCACATCCCTATTGATTGATAAAACATGCAATAGAGGTGCAATATAGGTGCTCAAGTGCATCAAGATATTTGCTCCACTGTGCAAAGGTCAATGTGATTATTGCCATGGTATTGTGTAGTCTTCAGATCTGTGGGTCCCTCTGTCAGTGCCCCCTTTCTTTAATCTCTTCCCACACAATGACGCTTTTTAGGAAAACATTGTGTAAAATGAAGTAATCGCATGTAACAATTAATTTCTATATTTACCTGAATGTTCTCTACCTAATAAGTTGAAAAATCTCATAAACTTTCAATTGTTGTCTGCAACTCCTTCCAATTTCAACCAATCCAAAATTTTTCCATCTGGTAATGGGTTATGCAATTGAGAAAAAATGTACGTTCCATGTGAGCTATTGTGATAAGTTACAGCATGCCATTTGTCTCGGTTTATGCGGGACTTTACCAGATTTTCGAAGTCTGTCCCAGTGTCCCAAGTTCTTTAAAGATGTCTCAAGACTTTGAGAAAAGAAATCCATAAATTTTCGGCGACAAAGGGTGTTGGTTAGGTAGAGTTATGGTATAAGTGCCATAAACGACCAGTTTGACGACGATTTTCACACCTTTACTGGTATTAGACAATCAACGGTGACCCACAGGCAGTCCTTATCAGGCATATGCATGGTGGTTTGAACCAAAATATCGTAATTATAGCTTATTTCAGTTGTAGTTACAGTAATTTTTAGGCGCAGCAGTGATTTATGATTTATTAATTTTTCATTGAACATGGGATCGATGCATCATGTCTTTTGGACACACTTTAGTCCTCATGTACTTCTGTTTTCTGGTAATTTTTTTGAAAATAATATATCACAAGCACGCATTTGAAAACGGGCTTGAAAAGTGTATATATATAAAAAAACTACGAAATCTAAATTTTTTCCATCTTGTAATGGGTTAAGCAATTGAGTAAAAAACGTTCCATGTTAGCTATTATGATAACAGATTAGTTATTGTCCAGCATTTGTCTGTCCATCTGTCTCTCTGTTCACAGTGATCAGCTACCAAAATAAAGTTTAGAATTACTCTGTTGGATCAAAGATTTTACAAATGGACAAAGAAGAAATCTTAAACATCTTATTTAAAATAAATCAGCCAGGAGCGTGGAACTTTTGAATGTAGCATTGCCATATGACCATGTGCCAAAGTACTTCGCAGATTTGCTCTGTTCTGAAAATTAGCACTATATTTCCACACAAGACAATTGTAGACTGATCTAAACTAAAAAAAGTTGCAGACAACAATTTAATGTTTATAGAATTTTATATTATTTCAACTTTCTGGATAGAAAACATTGTTGAAGAAATTGCTTTAAGAATCAATTTCTTCTTTTTGCACAATGTTTTCCAAAGGTTTATCTTATGGCCCGCCAGAAAGCGTCATTGTGTAGGAACTGGTTATGGGATCATAGATTGTATATAAGATTAAAGGGGAGGAATAAAGAAGGAAATCTTTAAATATCATCTACAAAACCACAAGGCCGAAAGTTTTATATTTGGAATTCAACATTGCCTTATGAGTCTCAATCAAAATACATGTACTTCCAACTATAACTCTTAGATGGAATAAAAGGCCCAGTGTTACCCTTTTCACCATTTTGGATCCCAGATTTTACATAGAAATAAATAGGGAAATCCAAATATCTTCTCCAAAACTAGATTTGCATGTGGTTGATTTCCATGTGCTTGAAATCATACTGCTAGAACTTGAAAACCCCGACATTTCACGACATTCGGTACTTTGATTGTAGAAAACTAACTTGCAAAGGAAGCCGTATAACAAACCTTTTGGAGGCGGGGCTTTCTGTGTGGATGCTCAATTAATGGGAATGGTTGGTGTCGATAAATGATTGCCATGTTAATGAGAACAACAGAAAGTATTTGCGAACAGCCGTTCGTCATTTGTTTCACGATGTAAACAAGGCCAAGCTTAGAAGATGCCACCAGGTCGAAGAATATTATCACGCATTCAAACGAACGCTCCTTATCCACCGAACGCCTATAAGGCCCAAGGACCAGGGTAATGTTTTAAAATTTGACGTCTACTTTCAGACCATCGTGTTGAATTTATAAATTGAGCTTTCCTTCTACTCAAATTAGTTTTGTTGATATGAAAAGTAATCACTTGCTTTACCTATTTTGTATCCACATTTAGCTCTCAGGCCGTAGCCATGGGTCCCCATGGGCAACATTGCTTTCCACAAAGGCTTATCCTGCGCAATTAGCCTTTGCATATAATGTAAAAAATTATGGCCCCTTTCAACTTGGAGCAACATTCCTACCATTTTAACTAATGTTCCAGTTGAACAAATACAGTAGCTACCAAAATGATGTTATTGGTAGTTGTTTTGTATTAATACTCATACTATGCCATTTCTTAAATGTACAGTTGTTTGAGGTAGACAGGTTTAAAAAATAAAATCTAAGCTTACTGAGCAGTACTTCTCTTCCGAAACAGTTACAGAAACATGCAATTTGCACGAAATTCTATTTATTCAAGGATATTAAAATTTCTATTTTCTCTACTTGTCCATAGATAAGTATAATGTGATTTTCTACTCGTCCAGGATCAAAATAGACTTGCCCGTGAAAAGACAAAGAACAGATAAAATTCTGAGTTCTAGCATTTTCTACATTAAAACAATATTTTCTAGCCTTAGATACAAACATTACGCTCATAAATCTCTTCTATCTATATAGTACCATTCCAAGATTTGCCCTGATATTTACTTGTCCATGGATAAGTAGCCTTGAAAAATGTTTTTGCCCTACAGGTAGAAAAGCCTGTGTTGGACAAGTCGGGCATGGGAATTCCACACCCCTGATTTATTCATTTTGAGATAAGAAAACAACAACAACAACAAAACCCTCCAAGAAAAACAACAAAAACCTGCTTTTTGGAAGAAACCATTTTCAAAATATTCTTATTTGTATTCTTTGATAAATATTTTACAGACAGTTGAACATTTTTGATGAGGAGTTTGCTGCAAATGTCATTTAATCAAACACAAATTTTATTACAAACCAGACTTAAACATAACATAATATAGATTCTGCCAATTCCCAGGAATCAAACTCCGGACCTCCTGATTGGGAAGCCAAAGCTCTACCTCATAACCACGGATACCAGAAATGAGTTGCTTGTCTAGGATTTGTCTAGGATGTGCAGAAGTTGCAGAGAACAATTTTAAGTTTATGAAAGTTTAAAATGTTCAAATTCTGGGTAGAGAGCCTTCAGGAAAATAAAGAAATTACACGAAAAAACTTTCTGAGGACAATTTTAAGTTTATGTAATTTTAATTTGTTCAACTTTCTGGGTAGAGAACCTTGTGTAAAATGAAGAAATTACTTGTTACAATTTCTTCATTATACACTATGTTTCCTGAATTGTTTGTGTGGAAAAGCGTCCCTAAGCATCATAGTGTGGGAACAAGTTGAATTTAGTGTAGGGTTTTCAGCTGGATCATTATATCAATAAGATTAAAACAACAGTGATGCTGTTATGATTTTCAATGCCATTTTCGTGGGTTAAAGCTGCACAGAGATCAAAACAATGATTTGTGGGGCATTAAAGAGAGACTACAAAGTCCTGAATCTATTTCTTTTAAAGTCAACATAGATATATTGGTCTCAGTATAGAGCAAAAATAAGCAGAAAAGATGAGGTAATTTGCTTTTGGGATTATCACCATATTTCTGTAAATACATCATGTTACATAACTTGCATGGGTTAAGACAACATGCAGGATAAAAGAACACAGCTGTAAGCATTGAGGGGACCCCTTTGCATCTTCAGGTAAGTTAAGTGAATTCTGTTTGCTTTAGTATAATTCCCCTTTTTGCCATCCTCTGTAATTATATCCAAGAAAAAATTCTTGAAACAGATATTTTTCTTTTCCTTTTATTGCTATCATTCTGGTTATTTCTTTTGAATTTCAGCATTTTAATTACCACCAGTGCAACTTCTTTCACTTTGGACCAGTCTAAAATGTTGTCCTCTGGTAATTAATAGATTTATTTACCATTGAAATGTTTGAAACGAAACTTATAAAAATGATTTGCACTACAGTAGAGTGCCGTCAGCTTATCCTTAGCAGGCAATCTTTCATGTAAACATATACATGTATTACATTTACTCTTGAAAACAACACATGGATGAAGTTTTCAACCATTCCACTTTTGTTGTAAGATTACACAGACTTTTAATCAAAAGGAGCCCTTCTTTAAAATTTCCAATATCATTTATGTTAACTAAACATGTGTAGTAATCAAGAAATGAGGTGCCACAAAATTTATAAATTTTAAAGATAAATAAGCAAAAGGTAGGTACAAAATCTTGAATCTATGTAGCATCAAAGTCAAAGCCTGAATAATATGTCTTAGAATAGGAAAAACCTTTAAAGTTTAGAAAATTAAAACAACAGGTTTTTGCTCATTGGATTGATCTCCATTTTTCTCACTTTATATAATATTACAATGAATGTTTAGGTTTAGATGATGGTTACACAAGATTACCCGACATAGGTGTATATCAAAGCACCCTCTGACAACTAATATAGTTGCTTTGAGCCATTGACCATGTCCCTTTAGTGTCAGTGATTCTTATTGATATTCAGACACCCTGATGATCCAAATGTGGTTCCCTTAGCAACCATGGCTGTCCTCCCTAGACATGCTCATATTCCAGATATACCAGGAGATACAAATCTCTCCTTTGAAGCTATGTTGTACATATTTGGCGTGATTGTCATGTGTTTGCAGTATATCAACTTGTACAAGACGGTTTGGTGGCTTCCACACTCTCATGCAAACTACGCTCTTGTAAGTATCTTTTATTCTTACCTGATTGCATAAAACACATACATTATTAATATCAATAATGAAGAAATTATTATGAAAAGAAACCTACATTTTGTTGACATAAGTAATGTCATAAAAACATTTCTGTGTTCTATATCACACAGTTTGAAATGAAATAATGCATTTTTTCAGTATAAAGGCATTAAAAATCTTGTAGATAATGATATACTTTTAGAATTTGAAAATAGTGGCTTTTATATAGAACTTTATCTTAAACATGGTGAACACGGTAATCAGAAAGAAAGTAACAGGAAAAAAAGTAACAGAAAAAAAGTAACAGTTTTAGGAAAAAAAGTAACAGGAAAGAAAATAACAATTTTTAGCTCTACTGGCCGAAGGCCACTAGAGCTATAGCGATGGCTTTTTCCCGTCCAGCGTCCGTGCGTCTGTTAAACTTTTCCTTGTTTACGCAATAGAGTCCATAGATTTCATCAGATTCCCTTCAAACTTTCACAGGATGATTGTACCAACTCAAGGATCGTTCCTTTCGAAATTGGGTCAGATCCGTCAAGAAACACGGGGAAAAGGGGCCTTATGAAAATTTAATTAAAAAAAAGTCTAAAAAAATCCTCGTTTACACGATAGAGTCCACAGTTTTCATCGGATTCTCTTCAAACTTTCTCAGAATGATTGTACCATCATAAGGATTGTTTCTTTTGAAAATGAGTATGATCTGTCAAGAAACACGGGAAAAGGGGCCTTATGAAAATTTACTTAAAAAATCCTCGTTAACACTCTCAAGTCCACAGTTTTCAACAGGTTGTATTTAAACTTTCACAGAATGATTGTATTATCATAAGGATCCTTCCTTTTTAAATTTGGTATGATTTGTGAAGAAACATTGGCAAAGGGGCCTTATGAAAATTTAATTAAAAATTCCATTAAAAATCCTCGTTTACGTGATAGAGTCCACAGTTTTAATCATTTCCCTTCAAACTTTCTCAGAATGATTGTACCATCATAAGGATCGTTCCTTTTGAAAATGGGTATGATCTGTCAAGGAACACAGGAAAAGGGGCTTTATGAAAATTTAATTAAAAAATCCTCGTTAACACTCTAGAGTCCAGAGTTTACATCAGATTGTATTTAAACTTTCACAGAATGATTTGACCAACATAAGGATCCTTCCTTTCTAAATTTGGTATGATTCGTGAAGAAACATGGGAAAAGGGCCCTTATTCAAACTTAATTAAAAAATCCTTGTTTACGTGAAAGAGCCCACAGTTTTCATCAGATTCTATTCAAACTTTCACAGAACGATTGTACCAGCATAAGGATCGTTCCTTTCGTAATAGGGTATGATCTGTCAAGAAACATGGGAAAAGGGGCCTTATTAAAATTTAATTCAAAGATCTTTGTTAACATTCTAGAGTCCACAGTTTTCTTCTGATTGACTTCAAACTTTCACAGAATGATTGTACCATCATAAGGATTGTTCCTTTCGGAATCGGAAATGATTCCTCAAGAAACATAGGAAAAGGGGCCTTATTGAAATTTAATTCAAAGATCTTTGTTAACTCTCTAGAGTCCACAGTTTTCTTCTGATTGACTTCAAACTTTCACAGAATGATTGTACCATCATAAGAATTGTTCCTTTCAAAATTTGGAATGATCAGTCAAGGACCATGGGAAAAAGGGGCCCGATAAAAACTTGATTGAAAAAGTCCTCGTAAACACAATAGAGTCCATAGTTTTCAACAAATTCTCTTCAAACATTCCCAGAATGATTATTACATTAAATGGATTGTTCCTTTCGCAAGTAGGTTAGATCCATCAAGTTTCATGGGAAAAGGGGCCCTATGAAAATTTAATAAAAAATTCTTAGTTAACACATCATGGCCCTAGATTTTGCTTGATTGACTTCAAACTTTCACATAATGATTGTACCATCATAAGGATTGTTCCTTTCAAATTGGGTCTGATCCATTGAGAAACATAGGAAAAGGGGCCTTAGGAAAATTCAATTAAAAAAATCTTTATCAATGCTGTTAAGTCCACAGATTTCATGGGGTTGTCTTAATACTCAAACAGAATAGTTATACTTTTGTAAGAAGAGTTCAGATCAATCAAGTAACATTGGAAAAGGGGCTATATGAAAATTCAATTAATAAAACCCTGTTAACACAATGAAGCCCACAGCTTTGATCAGATATTGTTGAAACTTTAACAGAATGATTGGAAGGTCATAACTATCATTCTTTTCATAACAGGGTTTGAACTGTCAAGAAACACAGGAAAAGGGGCCTTATGAAAATTTCATTAATAAATCCTTGTTACCAAGTCCAGAGCTTTCATCGGATTTTCTTCAAACATTCACAGAATAATTGTACAATAATGATTGTTGATGTTTGCATTAGACCTGATCCGTCAAGTATCACAGGAAAAGGAGCATTATGAAATTTAATTTTAAAATCATTGTACCACAATAAAGTCAACAGTTTTCATCAGATTCTGTTAAAACTTTCACAGAATGATTATTCCATCATGAGGATACTCTCTTTTCAGGCGTGATCTGTCTAGTATCATGGGAAAAGGGGCCTTTTGAGAATTTAATCTATAATCCTTGTAACCAAGTCCAGAGCTTTCATTGGATTTTACTCAAACCTTCACAGAACCATTGTACAATAATCACGATTGTTGATGCTGACATGAGACCTGATCCTTCAAGTATCACAGGAAAAGGAGCCTTATGAAAATTTTATTTTAAAAATTTGACACCAAGATAAAGTCTGCAGTTTTCATCAGATTCTGTTCAAACTTTCACAGAATGTTTGTACCATCATAAGGATTGTTTCTTTCCAAATTGGGCCTGATCTGTCTAGTATCATAGGAAAAGGGGCTGTATGAAAAATTATTACCAAATCCTCATAAACACAACAATGTCCTCAGTCTTTATCAGAATCTCTTCAAACTTTAATAGAATGATTATACCATCATTTTGATTGTTCCTTTGTAAATTAGGTCTGATTGGTTAAGTGACACAAGAAAAGGGACCTTATAAAAATTTTATTACAAAACATCATTATTACAAAAAAGTCCTCAGTCTTTATAATTTTCTTCAAACTATCATTAGGATTGTTCCTTTGTACATTGGGTCTGATTAGTTAAGTTCACGGAAAAAGGGGCCTTATGAAAATTTTGTTACAAAAATTCTTGACACAATTCAGTCCACTGTTTTCATTGATTCTCTATAACTTTTGAAGAATGATTGTACCTTCATTAGAATTGTTCCTTTTGAAATTTGGTTTGTTCTGTAAAGTATCATGAGAAAAGGGGCCCTCCGAAAATTTCATTATTTTATCTATAATCCTTGTAACCAAGTCCAGAGCTTTCATTGGATTTTATTCAAACCTTCACAGAATCATTGTACAATAATCACAATTGTTGATGCTGACATGAGACCTGATCCTTCAAGTATCACAGGAAAAGGAGCCTTATGAAAATTTTATACACAACAATGTCCTCAGTCTTTATCAGAATCTCTTCAAACTTTAATAGAATGATTGTACCATCATTTTGATTGTTCCTTTGTAAATTAGGTCTGATTGGTTAAGTGACACAAGAAAAGGGACCTTATAAAAATTTTATTACAAAACATCATTATTACAAAAAAGTCCTCAGTCTTTATCATTTTCTTCAAACTATCATTAGGATTGTTCCTTTGGACATTGGGTCTGATTTGTTAAGTTTCACGGAAAAATTGGCCTTATGAAAATTTTGTTACAAAAATTCTTGACACAATTCAGTCCACTGTTTTCATTGATTCTCTTTAACTTTTGAAGAATGATTCTACCTTCATTAGAATTGTTCCTTTTGAAATTTGGTTTGTTCTATAAAGTATCATGAGAAAAGGGGCCCTATGAAGATTTCACTATAAACTCATTAACACAATAAATTCCACAGATTACACAGATTGATTGTACCATCATTCCAATTGTTGATTTTGACAGTGGATCTGATTATGGCAAGTGTCACATAAAAAGGGGCCTTATGAAAAACTTTCTTAAATATTCTGGTTAACACAATGATGTCCCTTGATTTCACCGGATTCACTTCAAAATTTCACAGAATGATTGTACAATCACTTAAATGGTTCTTTTCAGAACTGGGTACAATCCATCATGTTTCATGTAAAAAGGGGCCATATGATTTTTCTTTTTTAAATATTCTAGTAAACATAATGAATTCCCAATATTTCATCGGATTCACTGTTAACTTTCACAGAATGATAAAACCAACAGTAAAATATCACAGGAAAAGGGGCCTTATGAGAATTTGAATTTAATATCTTTGTTAACACAATAAAGTCAAAAGTTTTATTGGATTCTCTTCAAAGATGTATCGAATAATTGTGGCATTTGAAACACAGGAAAAAGGGGCCTTACATATTATCATTCAAAACATTCTTGTGTATGTGATGAAGATCACTATCATTATCAAATTGTCTTTTAAATTTCACAGGACAATTGTCGGGTTTTAAGGAAAGTTCCTTTTGGAATGAAATTGATCCATCAGAAAACACAGGAAAAGGGGCCTTATTGATTATTATTCAAAACAATCCTGTTTATGTGATAAGTCCACAATTATTAGCATGCTCATGGCGATCTTTTGTGATCGTCAAATGTCTATTGTCCGTCGTGGGGCGTCAACAATTTCTTTGTTTACACTCTAGAGGCCACAATTTTGGCTCAATCTCCATGAAACTTGGTCAGAATAATTGTTTGATTATGAGGATGAGCCCTATGGATTATTGGAGGATTCTATTGGAAAACGCAGGAAAAGGGGCCTTAATGATAAATTCTTTGTTTACAATCTATAGGCCACATATGGCTCTATCTTCATGAAACTTTGCCAGAATAATTATTAGATCATAGAGATGAACCCCTATTGATTGTTAGAAGGATCTTTCTAAAAACACAGGAAATGGGGCCTTAATGACAATTTCTTTGTTTAATTTCTAGAGGCCTTAATTTGGGCCTAATCTTCTTGAAACTTGGTCAGAATAATTGTTTGATCATGAGGATGAACCCTATTAATTATTGGAGGATTCTATTGGAAAACACAGGAAAAAGGGCCTTAATGGTAATTTCCTTGTTTTCACTCTAGAGGCCACAATTTTGGCTCAATCTTCATGAAACTCTAGGTCAGAGTAATTGTTAGGTGATAAGGATTAACCCTTTTGATTATGGAAAGGTTCTATTGGAAAACACAGGAAAAGGGGCCTTTATGATAATTTCTTTATTTACACTCTATAGGCCAGAAATATGGCTCTATCTTCATGAAACTTTGTCAAAATAACAATTAGGTCATAGAGATGAACCCTATTGATTAATAGAAGGATCTTTCCAAAAAGCACAGGAAAAGTGGCCTTAATGACAATGTCTTTGTTTACACTATAGGCCACAATTTTGGCTCAATCTTCATGAAACTTGGTCAGAATAATTATTTGATCATGATGATGAACCCTATCAATTATTGGAGGATTCTATTTGAAAACACAAGAAGAGGGGCCTAAATGACAATTTCTTTGTTTACACTCTAGAGACCACAAATATGGCTCTATCTTCATGAACTTTGCCAGAATAATAAATAGATCATAGAGAAGAACCCTATTAATGATTAGAAGGATCTTTCCGAAAACCCAGGAAAAGGGGCCTTAATGACAATTTCTTTGTTTTCACACTAGAGGCCACAATTTCTGCCCAATCTACTTGAAACTTGGCCACAATAATTGTTAGGTGATAAGGATAAACCCGTTTTGATTATTGGAGGATTCTATTGGAAAACACAGGAGAAGGGACCTTAATGATAATTTCCTTCTTTTCACTCTAGAGGCCACAATTTTGGCTCAATCTTCATGAAACTTGGGTCAGAGTAATTGTTTGATCATGATGATGAACCCTATCAATTATTGGAGGATTCTATTTGAAAACACAAGAAGAGGGGCCTAAATGACAATTTCTTTGTTTACACTCTAGAGACCACAAATATGGCTCTATCTTCATGAACTTTGCCAGAATAATAAATAGATCATAGAGAAGAACCCTATTAATGATTAGAAGGATCTTTCCGAAAACCCAGGAAAAGGGGCCTTAATGACAATTTCTTTGTTTTCACACTAGAGGCCACAATTTCGGCCCAATCTACTTGAAACTTGGCCACAATAATTGTTAGGTGATAAGGATAAACCCGTTTTGATTATTGGAGGATTCTATTGGAAAACACAGGAGAAGGGACCTTAATGATAATTTCCTTCTTTTCACTCTAGAGGCCACAATTTTGGCTCAATCTTCATGAAACTTGGGTCAGAGTAATTGTTAGGTGATAAGGATTAAGCCTATTGATTATGGAAAGGTTCTATTGGAAAACACAGGAAAAGGGGACTTAATGATAATTTCTTTATTTACACTCTATAGGCCAGAAATATGGCTCTATCTTCATGAAACTTTGCCAGAATAATAAATAGGTCATAGAGATGAACCCTATTGTTTATTAGAAGGATCTTTCCAAAAAGCGCAGGAAAAATGGCCTTAATGACAAAGTCTTTGTTAACACCCTAGAGGCCACAATTTTGGTTCAATCTTCATGAAACTTGGTCAGAATAATTATTTGATCATGATGATGAACCCTATCAATTATTGGTGGATTCTAATGGAAAACACAGGAAGAGGGGCCTAAATTACAATTTCTTTATTTACACTCTAGAGACCCCAATTTTGGCTTAATTTTCATGAAAATTGGCCAGAATAATTGTTTTGTCACAAGGATGAACCCTATTGATTAAAGAGGCCACAATTTTGGCTCAATCTTCATGTTACTTGGTCAGAATAATTGTTTGATCATGATGATGAACCCTATCAATTATTGGAGGATTCTATTGGAAAACACAGGAAAAGGGGCCTTAATGATAAATTCTTTGTTTACACTCTTGAGGCCACAAATATGGCTCTATCTTCATGAACTTTGCCAGAATAATAAATAGATCATAGAGAAGAACCCTATTAATGATTAGAAGGATCTTTCCGAAAACCCAGGAAAAGGGGCCTTAATGACAATTTCTTTGTTTTCACACTAGAGGCCACAATTTCTGCCCAATCTACTTGAAACTTGGCCACAATAATTGTTAGGTGATAAGGATAAACCCGTTTTGATTATTGGAGGATTCTATTGGAAAACACAGGAGAAGGGACCTTAATGATAATTTCCTTCTTTTCACTCTAGAGGCCACAATTTTGGCTCAATCTTCATGAAACTTGGTCAGAATAATTATTTGATCATGATGATGAACCCTATCAATTATTGGAGGATTCTATTTGAAAACACAAGAAGAGGGGCCTAAATGACAATTTCTTTGTTTACACTCTAGAGACCACAAATATGGCTCTATCTTCATGAACTTTGCCAGAATAATAAATAGATCATAGAGAAGAACCCTATTAATGATTAGAAGGATCTTTCCGAAAACCCAGGAAAAGGGGCCTTAATGACAATTTCTTTGTTTTCACACTAGAGGCCACAATTTCTGCCCAATCTACTTGAAACTTGGCCACAATAATTGTTAGGTGATAAGGATAAACCCGTTTTGATTATTGGAGGATTCTATTGGAAAACACAGGAGAAGGGACCTTAATGATAATTTCCTTCTTTTCACTCTAGAGGCCACAATTTTGGCTCAATCTTCATGAAACTTGGGTCAGAGTAATTGTTAGGTGATAAGGATTAAGCCTATTGATTATGGAAAGGTTCTATTGGAAAACACAGGAAAAGGGGACTTAATGATAATTTCTTTATTTACACTCTATAGGCCAGAAATATGGCTCTATCTTCATGAAACTTTGCCAGAATAATAAATAGGTCATAGAGATGAACCCTATTGTTTATTAGAAGGATCTTTCCAAAAAGCGCAGGAAAAATGGCCTTAATGACAAAGTCTTTGTTAACACCCTAGAGGCCACAATTTTGGTTCAATCTTCATGAAACTTGGTCAGAATAATTATTTGATCATGATGATGAACCCTATCAATTATTGGTGGATTCTAATGGAAAACACAGGAAGAGGGGCCTAAATTACAATTTCTTTATTTACACTCTAGAGACCCCAATTTTGGCTTAATTTTCATGAAAATTGGCCAGAATAATTGTTTTGTCACAAGGATGAACCCTATTGATTAAAGAGGCCACAATTTTGGCTCAATCTTCATGTTACTTGGTCAGAATAATTGTTTGATCATGATGATGAACCCTTTCAATTATTGGAGGATTCTATTGGAAAACACAGGAAAAGGGGCCTTAATGATAAATTCTTTGTTTACACTCTTGAGGCCACAAATATGGCTCTATCTTCATGAACTTTGCCAGAATAATAAATAGATCATAGAGAAGAACCCTATTAATGATTAGAAGGATCTTTCCGAAAACCCAGGAAAAGGGGCCTTAATGACAATTTCTTTGTTTTCACACTAGAGGCCACAATTTCGGCCCAATCTACTTGAAACTTGGCCACAATAATTGTTAGGTGATAAGGATAAACCCGTTTTGATTATTGGAGGATTCTATTGGAAAACACAGGAGAAGGGACCTTAATGATAATTTCCTTCTTTTCACTCTAGAGGCCACAATTTTGGCTCAATCTTCATGAAACTTGGTCAGAATAATTATTTGATCATGATGATGAACCCTATCAATTATTGGAGGATTCTATTTGAAAACACAAGAAGAGGGGCCTAAATGACAATTTCTTTGTTTACACTCTAGAGACCACAAATATGGCTCTATCTTCATGAACTTTGCCAGAATAATAAATAGATCATAGAGAAGAACCCTATTAATGATTAGAAGGATCTTTCCGAAAACCCAGGAAAAGGGGCCTTAATGACAATTTCTTTGTTTTCACACTAGAGGCCACAATTTCTGCCCAATCTACTTGAAACTTGGCCACAATAATTGTTAGGTGATAAGGATAAACCCGTTTTGATTATTGGAGGATTCTATTGGAAAACACAGGAGAAGGGACCTTAATGATAATTTCCTTCTTTTCACTCTAGAGGCCACAATTTTGGCTCAATCTTCATGAAACTTGGGTCAGAGTAATTGTTAGGTGATAAGGATTAAGCCTATTGATTATGGAAAGGTTCTATTGGAAAACACAGGAAAAGGGGACTTAATGATAATTTCTTTATTTACACTCTATAGGCCAGAAATATGGCTCTATCTTCATGAAACTTTGCCAGAATAATAAATAGGTCATGGAGATGAACCCTATTGTTTATTAGAAGGATCTTTCCAAAAAGCGCAGGAAAAATGGCCTTAATGACAAAGTCTTTGTTAACACCCTAGAGGCCACAATTTTGGTTCAATCTTCATGAAACTTGGTCAGAATAATTATTTGATCATGATGATGAACCCTATCAATTATTGGTGGATTCTAATGGAAAACACAGGAAGAGGGGCCTAAATTACAATTTCTTTATTTACACTCTAGAGACCCCAATTTTGGCTTAATTTTCATGAAAATTGGCCAGAATAATTGTTTTGTCACAAGGATGAACCCTATTGATTAAAGAGGCCACAATTTTGGCTCAATCTTCATGTTACTTGGTCAGAATAATTGTTTGATCATGATGATGAACCCTTTCAATTATTGGAGGATTCTATTGGAAAACACAGGAAAAGGGGCCTTAATGATAAATTCTTTGTTTACACTCTTGAGGCCACAAATATGGCTCTATCTTCATGAACTTTGCCAGAATAATAAATAGATCATAGAGAAGAACCCTATTAATGATTAGAAGGATCTTTCCGAAAACCCAGGAAAAGGGGCCTTAATGACAATTTCTTTGTTTTCACACTAGAGGCCACAATTTCGGCCCAATCTACTTGAAACTTGGCCACAATAATTGTTAGGTGATAAGGATAAACCCGTTTTGATTATTGGAGGATTCTATTGGAAAACACAGGAGAAGGGACCTTAATGATAATTTCCTTCTTTTCACTCTAGAGGCCACAATTTTGGCTCAATCTTCATGAAACTTGGTCAGAATAATTATTTGATCATGATGATGAACCCTATCAATTATTGGAGGATTCTATTTGAAAACACAAGAAGAGGGGCCTAAATGACAATTTCTTTGTTTACACTCTAGAGACCACAAATATGGCTCTATCTTCATGAACTTTGCCAGAATAATAAATAGATCATAGAGAAGAACCCTATTAATGATTAGAAGGATCTTTCCGAAAACCCAGGAAAAGGGGCCTTAATGACAATTTCTTTGTTTTCACACTAGAGGCCACAATTTCTGCCCAATCTACTTGAAACTTGGCCACAATAATTGTTAGGTGATAAGGATAAACCCGTTTTGATTATCGGAGGATTCTATTGGAAAACACAGGAGAAGGGACCTTAATGATAATTTCCTTCTTTTCACTCTAGAGGCCACAATTTTGGCTCAATCTTCATGAAACTTGGGTCAGAGTAATTGTTAGGTGATAAGGATTAAGCCTATTGATTATGGAAAGGTTCTATTGGAAAACACAGGAAAAGGGGACTTAATGATAATTTCTTTATTTACACTCTATAGGCCAGAAATATGGCTCTATCTTCATGAAACTTTGCCAGAATAATAAATAGGTCATGGAGATGAACCCTATTGTTTATTAGAAGGATCTTTCCAAAAAGCGCAGGAAAAATGGCCTTAATGACAAAGTCTTTGTTAACACCCTAGAGGCCACAATTTTGGTTCAATCTTCATGAAACTTGGTCAGAATAATTATTTGATCATGATGATGAACCCTATCAATTATTGGTGGATTCTAATGGAAAACACAGGAAGAGGGGCCTAAATTACAATTTCTTTATTTACACTCTAGAGACCCCAATTTTGGCTTAATTTTCATGAAAATTGGCCAGAATAATTGTTTTGTCACAAGGATGAACCCTATTGATTAAAGAGGCCACAATTTTGGCTCAATCTTCATGTTACTTGGTCAGAATAATTGTTTGATCATGATGATGAACCCTTTCAATTATTGGAGGATTCTATTGGAAAACACAGGAAAAGGGGCCTTAATGATAAATTCTTTGTTTACACTCTTGAGGCCACAAATATGGCTCTATCTTCATGAAACTTTGCCAGAAAAATACAGTAAAACCTCGTTAATTCGAACGTCACTGGTTCGTAGGTATGTGTTCGTTCGTATACTTTACGCGGTCCCGATCTTATTCCTTCTTTATCTTTGTTAGAAAGTTTTGTCTAATTCGAACGTCAGTGATTCGTAGTTTGTAGGCCATTTCAAGTCCCGAAAGTATGATTAGAGCACAAACTCTTATGTTTAATTCGTAGGTGTGATAAACTAATTGTCTCCAATCGCCACTTACCTCGATTTTCACACCTACTTATCTAAATGACAATTATGTGTTATCACGTAGCTTTAGTTAAAAGGGGCTGTTGGTTTGTAAGTTGGGTAATTCATCGAATAAAGATTCACATAATTGTCGCCGAAAATTTACTTTAAATTGACGCACCCAATTAGTATCGGTGTTATTGCTCACTTAGAAATTCTAGCACTTAATTTCATTCTGTGGTTGCTTCTCACAATCGTTAGACCTCCTTTTTGTGATTTGATAATAGAATACTCAGAGTGATTTGATCAAATGTATTGTAAAGGGAAATCACTCAGACAGAGTCTACCATTTGATACAAACACTGTGTTTAAAAAATGCCAAAAATTAACAAAGAAATAAAAACATAAAAAATACAAGACGAGTAATTTTAATGTATTTTTATGTATTCCTAAATTAATATCTGCAGATCTTGTGTAGAAAAAATAACCAATTTAGAATCAATTCCTAAATGGGAGACAGAACAAGACCATGTCTGATTCCGTGTATCTCAAACAGCCGACCTCTTTCCCTCCGTTTTGTTTGTACTACGCTTAATTCGTATAAATTTCCCCGGTCCCTTGCGCTACGAACTACCAAGGTTTTACTGTAATTAGGTAATAAGAATGAATCCTATTGATTATTAGAAGGATCTCCGAAAACACAGGAAAAGGGGCCTTAATGACAATTTCTTTGATTCACACCAGAGGCCACAATTTTGGCCCAATCTTCTTGAAACTTGGCCACAATATTTGTAAGGTGATAAGGATTTACCCTTTTGATTATTGAAGGATTCTATTTGAAAACACAGGAGAAGGGACCTAAATGATAATTTCCTTCTTTACACTCTAGAGGCCACAATTTTGGCTCAATCTTCATGAAACTTGGGTCAGAGTAATTGTTAGGTGATAAGGATTAACTGTATTGATTATGGAAAGGTTCTATTGGAAAACACAAGAAAAGGGGCCTTAATGATAATTTCTTTATTTACACTCTATAGGCCACAAATATGGCTCTATCTTCATGAAACTTTGCCAGAATAATAAATAGGTCATAAGAATGAATCCTATTGATTATTAGTAGGATCTTTCCGAAAACACAGGAAAAGTGGCCTTAATGACAAAGACTTTGTTTACACTCTTGAGGCCACAATTTTGGCTAAGTCTTCATGAAACTTGGCTAGAATAATTGTTTAGTCACAAGGATGAACCCTATTGATTATAGGAAGATACTTTTGGAAAACACAGGAAAAGGGGCCTTAATGACAATTTCTTTGTTAATGCTCTAGAGGTCATGAAACTTGGTCAGAATAATTATTTGATCATGATGATGAACCCTATCAATTATTGGTGGATTCTATTGGAAAACACAGGAAGAGGGGCCTAAATGACAATTTCTTTGTTTACACTCTAGAGACCCCAATTTTGGCTCAATTTTCATGAAAATTGGCCACAATAATTGTTAAGTCACAAGGATTAATCCTTTTGATTATAGAGGCCACAATTTTGGCTCAATCTTCATGTTACTTGATCAGGAAAATTGTTTGATCATGATGATGAACACTTTCAATTATTGGAGGATTCTATTGGAAAACACAGGAAAAGGGGCCTTAATGACAATTTCTTTGTTTACACTCTAGAGACCCCAATTTTGGCTCAATTTTCATGAAAATTGGCCAGAATTATTGTTTTGTCACAAGGATGAACCCTATTGATTATAGAGGCCACAATTTTGGCTCAATCTTCATGAAACTTGGTCAGAATAATTGTTTGATCATGATGATGAACCCTTTCAATCATTGGAGGATTCTATTGGAAAACACAGGAAAGGGAGCCTTAATGATAAATTCTTTGTTTACACTCTAGAGACCACATATATGGCTCTATCTTCATGAAACTTTACCAGAATAATAATTAGGTCATAAGAATGAATCCTATTGATTATTAGAAGGATCTTTCTAAAAACACAGGAAAAGGGGCCTTAATGACAATTTCTTTGTTTTCACTTTATAGGCCACAATTTCAGCCCAATCTTCTTGAAACATGGTCGGAATAATTGTTAGGTGATAAGGATTAACCAATTTGATTGATGGAGGATTTATGTGAAAACACGGGAAATGGGACTTTAATGATAATTTCTTTGTTAACACTCTAGAGGCCATCATTTTGGCTCAATCTTCATGAAACTTGGGTCAGAATAATTGTTAGGTCATAAAGATTAATCCTATTGATTATGGAAAGGAAAAGGGGTCTTAATGACAATTTCTTTGTTTAAAGTCTAGAGGTCACAATTTAGGCTCACTATTCATGACACTAGGCCAGAATTATTATTAGGGCATGAGGATAAACCCTATTGATAATGGGAAGGTTCTTTTGGAAAACACAGGAAAAGGGGCCTAAATGACAATTTCTTTGTTTACACTCTAGAGACCCAAATTTTGGCTCAATTTTCATGAAAATTGGCTAGAATAATTGTTTAGTCACAAGGATGAACCCTATTGATTATAGGAAGATACTTTTGGAAAACACAGAAAAAGGGGCCTTAATGACAATTTCTTTGTTAATGCTCTAGAGGTCATCATTTTGGCTCAATTGTCATGTTACTTGGTCAGGATACTTGTTCGGTCAAAAAGATGAACCTTATAGATTATTGGAAGGTTCTTTAGGATAATACAGGAAAAGGGGCCATAATGACAATTTTTTTGTTTACAATATCGAAGTCACAGTTTTGCCTCTATCATGAAACTGATTATAGTTATGTGTCTCTAATTGCATTTTTTTAATAGAAGACGGTTCAGGTGAGCAATCCAGGACCATCATGGTCCTCTTGTATATTTGAACCATGAACAACATCAGATACAACAAATTATGGAGATGTTACTTTTTTTCCTATTACTTTTTTTGTGTTACTTTTTTTCCTGTTACCTTTTTTCTGTTACTTTCTTTCCTACAAAGCCGCCATCATAGCGCAGTTGGTAGCGCGTCGGACTGCCAATCTAGAGGTCCCGGGTTCGATCCCAGACGGCGGCACTCATCCTTTCTGACTATTTGTCTTGGCAAATGGGTTGATAATCGTAGACCTATGTGGGATAGCAGCTGGAGGCTAGGAAGGATGTAATGGTAGTACTGGTGTGAGAAATATCAGGATTCCATTGATAGGTGCTCCAGCCGCCGCGATAACTGGAATATTGTTGAAAGCAGCGTAAAACCCCATTCAAACAAACAGACTTTCCTATAATCGGTGAACACAGGTTGTTTTTTTCCATATCTAATTAATTTTTCAAATTTTAGACAAAAATTGAAAGTTTAAGTGTGATGGAGTACATATTGAAAATAAATAAGTCTTTTCTGTCAAATCACAGTTTTTCTTTTATTAGGGGGCTAGATTTGAAATAATATCATTTTTGCAGGGTTTTATGGTCAAATAATATCTGATTGAAACTTCTGGTGCATGTTGCCAAATCCTTAGGCTTTGCCTAAGGATAAATTTACCTCCTATGTATTGGAACTTCCAAATGGATACTATTTGACCATAAAACTCTACTAAAGTAATAATTTTTCATAATCAATGGTCATCTACTGATAAGTAACACAGGCAAAAGGTTATGAGAAAGAGAGATTCAAAAAACACTCTGGGAAGTGAACTGATACTACAACTACTGGTATATACCCTAATTAGATCAAACTACAAAATGTATTTCATAGACAGTAGACTTAATGATTGTTGGCTACAGGTTCATTAACCCATTACTAATCTAGAAAACTTTAGACTGGTCCAACTTGAAATAATTTGCAGATGTTAATTAAAGGTTTATGAAGTTTTTGATTCTGTCAATTTTCTTGGAAGAAAACATTGTGGAAAATAAAGAAATTTCTTGGGTCAAGCAATTTCTTTATTTTACACCATGTTTTCTCACTTGCTTTTCTTGGGGGCATCATATAGTTCTGGAATTGGTTAAACTGTTTAACTCGTTCCCTCACAATGATACTTTTTGATGTCCCTCTTGAGAAGCAGTTAGGAAAACATTGCGGAAAATGAAGAGATTGCTTGCAATAAGCAATTTCTTCATTTTCCACAATATTTTATACCTAGAAAGTTGAAACAATTCAGGATTTCATAAACTTTATATGTGGTCTGCAACTCCTTTCAATTTGGAATAGTCTAAAATTTGTCATCTAGTAAGGGTTTACCTATTACCCAACAACAAAAATTTAGATTGGTCAAATTTGAAAGAGGTTGAAACCTACAAAGAATGTTTAAATTTAGAAATAAGTGTCATATAGGAAAGAAAGGTTTTCAAGTAAAATAGAAATTGTTTGTAAGAAGCAAAATCTCCTTTCTCACTATATTTTCATTCACTATAATTTTTGTCGAACCTGCTTGGGATGAGCTAGACATAGTTCTCACTATGACAAGTCGTTGTATGTGTGTAAGTGCTATCCTCCGTCCGTCTGTCTGTTTGAATTTGTCAGGTCAATTGCTCATACATTTATGGATTGGTTTCAAAATAACTTGGCACAATCGTTCTCTATCATAAGTAGATGTGCCATTTGAAAGAATTGGGGATAATTCTGATGTCAAGGTCACATCTCAAGGTCAAACACTAAAATTGTGATTGTCAAGAGCATTTCTCCAACAATTATGGATGGATAGATGTGCCAATTGTTTTGGATATGTTCAAGGTCAAAGCTCAAGGTCAAAGACTAAAATTGTGCTTATCTGGAGCAAGATGCCTACAAAACTTTGTGGGCTCGACAGCAGTTGTCCTGGGACAACCATCTAGTTTTTATGCCCCGCATCGATAGATCGGGGGCATATTGTTTTACCAGTGTCTGTCTGTCTGTTTGTTCTTTCTGTCGGTCTGTCTGTCTGTCTGTCTGCAAAACTTAACCTGCTAACTAAACATTTTCCTATAACTTCAACCCTGATTAAGTTACAATGCTAATATTTGGTATGTAGATAGGTCTCAACAGGGCGCAACTTGTGAAGGTCATTTCATCAAGGTCAAGGTATAAAAAATTAACCCTTTTCCCTAAAACATTACTCAAAAACTTAACCTGCCAACTAAACATTTTCCTATAACTTCATCCCTAATTAAGTTACAATGCTAATAATTGGTATGTAGATAGGTCTCAACAAGGCGCAACTGGGAAAGGTCATTTCATCAAGGTCAAGGTCAAAATTTTAACCCTTTTCCCCAAAACAAAGAAAAAATCAATAAAAATCACCTGTTTCTTAAGAATTCCTGTTTCGGGGGCATGGTGTTTCACAAACACATCTTGTTTATTTCAAGTAATGAAAATGATATATTTTGTGGGAATGGATCTAAGAAGTAGTTCAATGGAACAAAAGAGTAAAGGAAAAGAAAATGTGTTATTGAAAAGAATTTGAAGTTTGTGAAGGTGCAGAGATAATTTGCTTGCTTTTCTGGCTTCTCTTAGTGGATGGGGATGAAATTTGTAAGAAATATTTGTTCATTAGATCCTTCTGTACATATCAATAATGTATATCTAACAGTATTTCTGTTTGTTATGTTTCAGAATTTTTACCTGATTGACCCCTATTTAGTTGGTTTTCTATGTATATTGACCGGTAGGCGTCTGATTTGGTGTTTTGTTCAAGAGGTTAGTAGGTTACATGTAAACTGAATGAAAATTTAATATATATATATATATATATATATTTTTAGCTCCACTGGCTGAAAGCCAGAGAGCTATTGTCATGGCGTTGTATCCGTCTTTCGTCCATCCCTTCGTCCTGTCGTTCGTCCATAAACTTTTCCTTTGAAAATCTTCTCCTCAAAAAGTACTGAACAGATTTCAACCAAATTTGGCAGAAATGAACCTTGGGTGACCCTCTATAAGATTCCTTCAAAGAAAACTCTATCAGATTCCTACAAAGAAAAAAGATGAAAAACATAGCTTTAATGGGTAGGGCTAATTTCCATATATGGTTTAAGCTTTGAAAATCCTCTTCTCATAAACCAAATGATGGATTTAAACCAAATTTCACAGAAATAATCTTTGGGTGACCCTCTATCAGATTTCTTCAAAGAAATTTGATCGGTTGAAAAACATGGCTTTAATGAGCAGGGCTAATTGCCATATTTGGTAAAAGCTTTGAAAATCTTCCTCTCATAATTTCCATATATGGTAGAAGCTTTGAACATCTTCTCTTAAACCAATGGATGTATTTCAACCAAATTTCACAGAATGATCCTATGATGAACCTCTATCAGATTCCTTCAAAGAACTTTGATTGGATGAAAAACATGGCTTTAATGGGCAGAGCTCATTTCCATATGGTAAAAGCTTTGAAAATCTTCTTCCCAGAAACCAATGGATTGATTTCAACTAAAATTCACAGAAATTAGCCTTTGGTGAAGATTCACTGAATTGCTTCATACAGGCCTCCGGAAATTTGAAAATATAAATCGGTCCGAGACAATGCGCCCCCCCCCCCCCCGGCAAAAACAATTCCCCCCCCTCCACCGGCAAAAACGAATACCCTGCCATTTTCACCTTTCCCGTAAGTAAAAGGTTCCATCATTCATTCAGTAGTTGCCTTCTTTTTCATATTTTCCAAAGAAAATTAAAATCTTCAACAAGTGGAAGATAGATGCAAACAACTGACAGATCCTACTTTCATTTTGTTTTTGAAAATTCGGCCATGTATAAATTGCAATTCTGGCAATGTACGGCAGTCCACGAAATTTCAATATATTGTAAAATTAGACAGAGAAATAAATTACAATATTAAAATTTCCGTGTTTTACAGAATATTTCTGTGATGTATGCCCCCCCCGCCCCCCCGCCCCCCCCCCCAGTACAGCTGATTTAATTGTGGTAATGATATACTTTTTCATAAGCTAGTTATCCATAGTTTTGTTCATCTAACATGCTCATAGCGATTTTCCCTCAAGACAAGCCTCTGTTGATGGAAAAACACAGCTAACGTCACAAAAATGCTGGGTCAGTCCATTCTACTCCATGGGATAGCAGTGTCATGACGTACATCAAAAAGACAGACGAGACAAACTAGAGTGGTTCGCCCACATGTTGCACTTTTTTTACCAGAGTCGAATTTGTGTTCAAATCTTGGTAATTTATTAATTGTAGTTGATTTGCAATTTATTATTCGGACGTTTTCCACCTCTGAACTAAGATTTCATGATTCATTGTTTCTTTAATTTTAATGATAGAATAAGCGATATAATTAAGTTGTCGATTTCGTTTATATTCAAATTATCTGCATTCTGCGGATTTCCACTTAGTTTTAAGCTCTACTGGCTGCAGGCCACTAGAGCTATAGCGATGGCTTTTTCCCGTCCGGCGTCGGTGCGTATGTGCGTCAGTCCGTCGTCCGTCCGTTAAACTTTTCCTTGTTTGCGCGATTAAGTCCACATTTTTCATTGGATTCTCTTCAAACTTTCACAGAATGATTGTATCATCATAAGGATCATTCCTTTCGAAATTGGGTCAGATCCATCAAGAAGCACAGGAAAAGGGGCTTAATTAAAACTTAATTAAAAAATCCTCGTTTACGCGATAAAGTCAACAGTTTTCATCGGATTCTCTTCAAACTTTCACAGAATGATTCTATCATCATCAGGATTGTTCCTTTCGAAAATGGGTATGATCCGTCAAGAAGCACAGGAAAAGGGGCCTAATTAAAACTTAATTAAAAAATCCTCGTTTACGCGATAAAGTCCACAGTTTTCATCGGATTCTCTTCAAACTTTCACAGAATGATTGTACCATGATAAGGATTGTTCCTTTCGAAAATGGGTATGATCTGTCAAGAAATACGGGAAAAGGGACCTTATGAAAATTTAATAAAAAATTCAATAAAAATCCTCGTTTACGCAATACAGTCCACAGTTTTCATTCGATTCTCTTCCAACTTTCACAGAATAATTGTACCATCATAAGGATCTTTCCTTTCGAAATTGGGTATGATCTGTCAAGAAACACAGGAAAAGGGGCCTTATGAAAATTCAGTTTAAAACTCCATTAAACACCTAGTTTATGCGATAGAGTCCACATTTTTCATTGGATTCTCTTCAAACTTTCTCAGAATGATTGTACCATCATAAGGATCGTTCCTTTCGAAAATGGGTCTGAACTGTCAAGAAACATTGGAAAAGGGGCCTTTTAAAAAATTTATTAAAAAATCCTCGTTTACGCGATAGAGTCCACAGTTTTCATCAGATTGTATTTAAACTTTTACAGAATGATTGTATCAACATAAGGATTGTTCCTTTGGGAATTTGCTCAGATCCGTCAGGAAATACGGGAAAAGGGGCCTTATGAAAATTTAATCGAAAAATCTTTTAAGCAAAACTCTTTAACACTCTGGAGTCAATAGTTTTCATAGGATTCCCTTCCAACTTTTACAGAATGATTTTACTATTATAAGGATTTTTCCTTTTGAAATTTGGTATGATCTGTCAAGAAACACAGGAAAAAGGGGCCTTATGAAAATTTTGATCAAAAATTCTCATTAATAATCTAGAGCCAACAATATTCAACGGATTCTCTTCAAACTTTCACAGAATGATTGTACCATCATAAGGATTGTTCCTTTCGGAATCGGATATGATTCCTCAAGAAACATAGGAAAAGGGGCCTTATTAAAATTTAATTCAAAGATCTTTGTTAACACTCTAGAGTCCACAGTTTTCATCTGATTGACTACAAACTTTCACAGAATGATTGTACCATCATAAGAATTGTTCCTTTCAAAACTTGGTATGATCAGTCAAGGACCACGGGAAAAAGGGGCCCGATAAAAACTGGATTGAAAAAGTCCTCGTAAACACAATAGAGTCCATAGTTTTCAACAAATTCTCTCAAAACATACCCAGAATGATTATTACATTAAATGGATTGTTCCTTTTGGAAGTAGGTTTGATCTATCAAGTTTCATGGGAATAGGGGCCCTATGAAAATTTAATAAAAAAATCTTAGTTAACACATAATAGCCCTAGATTTCACCTGATTGACTTCAAACTATCACATAATGATTGTACCATCATAATTATTGTACCTTTCAAATTGGGTCTGATCCATTGAGAAACATAGAAAAAGGGGCCTTAGGAAAATTAAATTAAAAAAATCTTAATTAATGCTTGTAAGTCCACAGATGAGATGGGGTTGTCTTTATACTTAAACAGAATAACAATACTTTTGTAAGAAGAGTTCCCTTTGGAATTGGTTCAGATCCACCAAGTAACATGGGAAAAGGGGCTATATGAAAATTCAATTAATAAAACCCTTTTAAGACAATGAAGCCCACAGCTTTGATCAGATATTGTTGAAACTTTCACAGAATGATTGGAAGGCCATAACTATCATTCTTTTCATAACAGGGTTTGAACTGTCAAGAAACACAGGAAAAGGGGCCTTATGAAAATTTCATTAATAAATCCTTGTTACCAAGTCCAGAGCTTTCATCGGATTTTCTTCAAACATTCACAGAATAATTGTACAATAATGATTGTTGATGTTTGCATTAGACCTGATCCGTCAAGTATCACAGGAAAAGGAGCATTATGAAATTTAATTTTAAAATCATTGTACCACAATAAAGTCAACAGTTTTCATCAGATTCTGTTAAAACTTTCACAGAATGATTATTCCATCATGAGGATACTCTCTTTTCAGGCGTGATCTGTCTAGTATCATGGGAAAAGGGGCCTTTTGAGAATTTAATCTATAATCCTTGAAACCAAGTCCAGAGCTTTCATTGGATTTTATTCAAACCTTCACAGAACCATTGTACAATAATCACGATTGTTGATGCTGACATGAGACCTGATCCTTCAAGTATCACAGGAAAAGGAGCCTTATGAAAATTTTATTTTAAAAATTTGACACCAAGATAAAGTCTGCAGTTTTCATCAGATTCTGTTCAAACTTTCACAGAATGTTTGTACCATCATAAGGATTGTTTCTTTCCAAATTGGGCCTGATCTGTCTAGTATCATAGGAAAAGGGGCTGTATGAAAAATTATTACCAAATCCTCATAAACACAACAATGTCCTCAGTCTTTATCAGAATCTCTTCAAACTTTAATAGAATGATTATACCATCATTTTGATTGTTCCTTTGTAAATTAGGTCTGATTGGTTAAGTGACACAAGAAAAGGGACCTTATAAAAATTTTATTACAAAACATCATTATTACAAAAAAGTCCTCAGTCTTTATAATTTTCTTCAAACTATCATTAGGATTGTTCCTTTGTACATTGGGTCTGATTAGTTAAGTTTCACGGAAAAAGGGGCCTTATGAAAATTTTGTTACAAAAATTCTTGACACAATTCAGTCCACTGTTTTCATTGATTCTCTATAACTTTTAAAGAATGATTGTACCTTCATTAGAATTGTTCCTTTTGAAATTTGGTTTGTTCTGTAAAGTATCATGAGAAAAGGGGCCCTCTGAAAATTTCATTATGAACTCATTAACACAATAAATTCCACAGGTTAAACAGATTGATTGTACAATCATTCCAATAGTTGATTTTGACAGTGGATCTGACTATGGCAAGTGTCACATAAAAAGGGGCCTTATGAAAAACTCTCTTAAATATTCTGGTTAACACAATGATGTCCCTTGATTTCACCGGATTCACTTCAAAATTTCACAGAATGATTGTTCAAATACTTAAATGGTTCTTTTCAGAACTGGGTACAATCCATCAAGTATCATGTAAAAAGGGGACATATGATTTTTTTTAAATATTCTAGTAAACATAATGAATTCCCAATATTTCATCGGATTCACTTTTAACTTTCACAGAATGATAAAACGACCAGTAAAATATTACGGGAAAAGGGGCCTTATGAGAACTTGAATTTAATATCTTTGTTAACACAATAAGGTCAACAGTTTTATTGGATTCTCTTCAAAGATGCATGGAATTATTGTGGCATTTGAAACACAGGAAAAGGGGCCTTACATATTATCATTCAAAACATTCTTGTGTATGTGATGAAGATCACAATCATTATCAAATTGTCTTTTAAATTTCACAGGACAATTGTCGGGTTGTAAGGAAAGTTCCTTTTGGAATGAAATTGATCCATCAGAAAACACAGGAAAAGGGGCCTTATTGATTTTCATTCAAAACAATCCTGTTTATGTGTTAAAGTCCACAATTATTGTCAGATTCTGATGAAATATTCACAGAATGATTGTAGGGTCATAAGGTAACTTTCTTTTGGAAATGGAGTGGATCCGTCATGAAACATGGGAAAAGGGGCCTTTAGGATTGTTGCTTAAAATGATAAAGGGGATAAAGCCCTTTTTTTTTCTTTATGCATTCTTCTTTGAGCTATTATCTTCCTAAAATATCAGTTTTCTTTAACGGAAAACTTGATAACCAGTAGCCCTCATGGGCCTCTTGTTTAATTCTATTGGCTATGTTTCTTACCGTGAAGGAAAAACATTAATGACGTGATTTTTTATGCACATTTCAAACCCAGTCTCTTGCGCTTACTTGTGATAAATTAATTTCATCAAAGTGTTATGCTGAGCAATCCGACTTTATACGAAAAGCAACTGAAGCCAGTTCATGTCTTGATTTAAATACGTAACCCACATTATAGTAAAAGGAATTTGTTTCACCAGTAACTGCAATTTAGATAGATGCAGTATTAGATAAGACTTCAAATGTGTGTAAGTTGAACCGATTCGCTATTGCAAATAGTTTACAAATGTGATTCCAGAAGTTCAGTCAAGCATAAAATGAAAAATAACTGCAAATGAGGTCCACGTGTAGATTGCCACTTGACTGACCGGCCGGTAAACTAGTTTTTGATTTTCTGGAATTTTGTTAATCCTTTAATCAGCAGGGAACGTGTGAAACCCCTGAATTCTTTCGGTATCTAGTGGATTTTGATAGATGGTTGGCAAGTTTATCAATTTTTCAACGTGAATTTAATGAAAATTTCAGACTGATTTCGGTGTAACTTTTGGGATTCCTATCGGACTGGCAATTCGAAATTTGGTCCAGACCGGCAATTTATCAGATTTCCAGAGCCCTGGCTTCATATTATTTTGAATGGATGAAAAATGTTGCTTTAATGGGCAAGGCTAATTTCTATATATGGTAAAACCTTTGAAATTCTTCTCAGAAATCTATGGATGGATTTCAATCAAATTTGACCAGATTCTTAGATGACCTTTTATCAGATTCCTTCTAAGAATTTTGAAAAATACTGCTTTAATGGTCAGGGCTTATTATGGTATATACTGAAAACTTTTTAAATTTTTCAGAAGCCTGTTGATGGTTTCAACCAAATTTCACAGTAATGATTCTCAGATGACTGTCAGATTCCTTCACATAATTTTGATTGGTTGTAGAACATGCCTATTACGGTGGTGGGTTATGTCCATTATGGTATACAGTGAAAATTGTACACAATGAATTTTACATAACTTGACTTTTGTAAAAAAACAATGAAAAATTTGAAATTGTTCTCTAGAACTATTTCAAAGATTTCAATGACTTAGATTTATTTTCCTTATATTCAGTTTATTTTTAATTCATGCAAAAATTTGCTTAATCAGTACATTCATGCCTGTGGAGTGATACAGGCACTCAAGCACCTCTAGTGAATTACATACACAGAAATCATCAAAATTTTTTGATTTATCTAGAATATGTATCTGATATGGTTGTTAGGTTTAACCCTTATCATGCTAAACCTGGAATATTCCTGTTTTGGCAGGAATATAGACAAATATCTGCCTTCACATATGTGCAATCAACCTTAATTGACACCACCTGTTTGTCCTTTCTAAGCTAGAGCTGTTTATAGAATATATTTATAAAGTATTATTGACTCACATCTAGTGATTCCAGTAGTTTCAGCCCTTTGATTTAAATGAGATTCTGAGAAAAGTATTTTATTCAGCAAAACTATTGCAAATGCTCATGCATCTGTAAAGGTGTTAAAGATATGGCATTGTTTTTGTCAGCCTGAAAGACTCATATTGTAGGGCTACAATTTGAAATCACACTATAAGGCTGGTTATGTCACTCAATACTCTTGATTAATCCTTTATCGGTTTTTGAAATTTCAGACAGGTCCAAATCGAAAGAGGTTACAGACAATAAAAATTGGATGCAATTTGAAATGAAACCATTCAATGTGGTAAAAAATACCATGGGAAAAAGAGAAATTGCTTAAGCAAGCAATTCCTCCTTTTTCCACAATATTTTCTCGGGATAAAATTACATGGACTGTGAAGTAAAGTCTGGGATTTGGACAGGACATTTCTTGGCCCATTGTAAAGGAGTAAACTTTGCTATAATAAAGATGAAAGATTGTTGAAAGTAATGTAAAATACCATTTATGCAAAAATTGATACATTTATATCATTTAATCATTTAAGAGATGATGAAAATATTTTTTGTTTTCATGGAGGTATGAAATGAAAAAAAAAAAAAATCCTACTGTATGAATACCTGAAGCTAAACCTAAACCTAAACACTTACTCTATTTTTAGGTATATGGAAGTCAGACAGGAACTGGAATACTATACTGGCTGGTACAGGCTGTTAAAGGTGTTATAATGTCTATAGCTGTTGGAGCTCTCTGTTATACTGGTTACCATGTATTAAAGAAACATTCACTCTTATACTGTCTATTTTTGTGTTGTCCGTAAGTACCTCTACAGAAACTCTCCTAGTAACATAGTAAATACTGCTCAAATCAAATCTTAAAAACACACTTTACCTCCCTATAAGTCAGCTGATCAGGATGCCTTTTGTGAATAGCTAATGAACTTGAATTTGAACTTATTCATAAAATTCAACCGAGTTTTTCTTCCAATATGTGTGAATAATATGGCAGCAGTAACATGGTAAAATGACTAAAACTTTTGTATCTTTGAATGTGTTGTACTGTGAATTTGGACGCTATATCGGCACATACATCTATCAATTTTCAGTTTCTTCAATTGAATCAGCAACCAAATATCTTCTTAACAGTCATTTCAACTGAAGAGAAGCTGAAAACTGCTATACCACTATGTTTGACAACAGTGTGTCAATAATCTGTTTGACAACAGTGTATCGATAATCAAGAGAGTTCATTTCTATTTAGTACTCAGTGATCAAGTACTTGATTAGTAAAAGTGGTACTCATTACCATGCCTTATTTTGACACACTCAAGAACTTAAACAATGAAAAAGGAGAGTTTGCTTGTAACTAGCAATTTCTCTATATCTAAAGCAGTAAACTTAACATTTGGTTTTAAGGTCTATCAAGGTTAAGCTGTTTTATCATGTTCACATTTTTAAAAAAGGCTTATACAATGACATGGTGTTTTACTAATGCATTTTGTTTTTCACTTTTACAAGTTTGAACTGTTGTCTACAACTGTAATCAAATTGGACCAGTCAAAAATTGTGTAGACTGGTAATATTAGATAAATTTAAATTTCTTTTTCAGAATGATGACATATGTGTTACTTTTTGGTCTTACACTAAAACCTCTTTACTTAAAATCATTAAATTGGCCATCAATGGTCACGGAAAAAGGTACCCCACGTCATCGGACCAAAGAAGCAATAGAAAAGGACCCAATTTTGTCTCATAACTGTGTACTCAGTCCAGATATTATAAGAGAAGAGGTGGAAATTTTAAAGATAGATTTCAACAATCGAGTGAAACAGATTTTGTTTAATTCTATGCTGACAGCCTACTACATGACCTTTGTTCCCTTATGTTTTGCACAGGTAAGCATAAATCAGAAGTAGCTTAAATGGGCATTAATACTCCAAAATGAGTTCAGAATGCTGTCAAATTTATGGGGAGGGCCAATTTTGGAAAGTTCTGACATTATATGTAAATTTACAAACCTTTGTTTTTATTTATGTAAATATGATAGGATTTTCAATTGTAACAAGTCATTAGGGTTAAACTGTTAGCTAATCTGATCAGATGCAATGATACAATATTACTAATGGCACAAGATGTGAAATATTTAACCAATCTGGTCTGCTTAATCAAAAATAAATCAAAATCACCATAATCATGTATACTGCAAAAAACTTTTTGAACAAATGATACACATACCCTTGCTGCATAAACATTGATATGTGTTCTAATATAGGTATACCTTTTAACCCTTTCCTGCTTTATGAAGTTTGTGTGGTCCAAATTGAAAGAGGTTGCAGAGGTCATTAATTGAAATTTGAAATGAAACCATCCTATGTGGTAGAAAATATTGTGGGAAAAGAAGAAATTGTTTGTTACAAGCAATTTCTTCTTTTTCCACACTATAATCTCAAGTATAAAATCAAGCAAGGTAAAATCCAAGGTTTGTACAGGAAAGTTTTAAGTGAACATGTATGTCATATGGTAATAAACAATATTCATTTCTGCATATAGTGTAATTAATATTGAATGTTTTGGTTTGTGGTGTTGCATATACTTGGGCATCATGGTTTAGAATTATTTATAGCTTATCCTGGCACGCTAGGATCATGACGAGCTATTAAACTATTATCACAAAATGACCATCTAGATGCCTTGAAGAAATACAATCATGAAAAACTTTGTGGGAAAAGGAGAAATTGCAATGATTTTTATGCCTCTGCATCATTAGATCAGGGGCATATTGTTTAACTGTTGTCCTTATGTCTGTCGGTCTGTTTGTTTGTCTGTCTGTCTGTCTTTCTGCAAAACTTATCAAAAAACTTAACATTGCCAATTACTACCAGCCTTTTCAAGATACAATGTTAATATTTGGCATGATGATACATCTCCATAATACACATCTCCTCATGTCAAGGTCATGTGATAAGGTCAGGTTGCATACCAAGGTCAAACATTTAGTCTTGTTGCAGGGGCATTGTGTTTCACAAACATCTTGTTTTTTATAAACCATTTGGCACTTATTTTCCAATTTTAGAGCAACCAAAAATGATGTCTTCAACTTCCTTCAATTTGGATCAGTCTAAATCTTTAGTTCGGCTGTTTTTGGAGAAAACCCCAGGTATTGCTATAGCCTTGGTGTCATGTCTTTGTTTTCGTTCTTGGCGTGCGAAAACTTTGACATTTTGTAATATCTCTGGTTCTACTAAAGGCATTCACTTGAAACTTGGCACACTCATTCACTATCAAAAGAGCAACCTATGATATCAAGGGAGATAACTATATGCATTTTGTCCACTATGCAGCACCCAACAGCCAAGCGTAGGCACCCATAGGTGGTGTTCTTGTTTTAGGATATCTCATTTGTATTTTTGAATTTCGCAAGCTTATCAAAATACCCCCAAACTCATTAGACAAAATTTTAGACTGGTTCAAATTGAAAGAGGTTGCCCAGGACTATCTTGATTTCGATTACATTGAAAATTAGGGCCACTTTGGGTAGAAAATAAATTGAAAAAAAAAAAAGAAATTTGCTTGATTCAAATAATTTTTCTTTTTCTCCAATGTTTTCTACAGCCATTCATCTTCAACAAATCAAAGGCAGGATTGTGTGATAATTAGTTAATTGGAATCATATAAGTCAGGTTCTAGCTGTCCCACTTGCTAATCTAGGATCCAAAAAGTGGGGAAATAAAATAATGCTTTATATGAATTAATAAGAAAACTCAATATTCCTTGCTCTTTGGTTGTGGGAAATTACCGATCATTGAAAAAGAATGGGGAAAAGGATAATGTCCCATATCCTAAATCAGATTATTTAAAATTTCTGTCCAAATAGAAAGTATTTCATTCGAATGTAGGACGTTTTGGCCACGGACGTTTTGGCCAGGACATTTTGGCAAGGACATTTTGGCCACGGACGTTTTGGCCACCACTATTGGAAAAACGGACGTTTTGGCCAAATTCATTTTATAAGTACTTATTTTAGATTATTAAGCCAAATTATTAGTATTTCTTACTAAAAACAAATAGTATTATGTAATGATTATTTGAAAATTGTGATTTTGATTTTTTTTACTCAATGTTTTTCTTAAGCATTTTCTTCTTTTGTCTTAATATTCGGAAACATCTCTTCTCTCAATATTTTCCATGATACAACATACACATTTTCCAATTTTGAAATCAATTATGTTTTTGTCTAAAAACATTTTCTAATTAGAGCAGTCTAAAATTGTATTTTTGATAAAAAAAAAGACATTTACAAGTACAATGTTGCACAGAAAATTTGAGGTAAAGGGGAAAATGCTGTAAATTAGTTTTTTGTGGAAAGAATTTTCCAACTGTCAAGTATGTTTTTCTAACTATCAAATAATAAATATTTGAAATGTTAACAGCAGAAGCTTTCAATAAAGAAGAGTTTATATGTTGCTTCACTTCATCAGAGTCAAGGCTTGGGTTGTCAAATGGTAGCTATTTTGAGTACAGGTCTAAATGTTATTAACATAGCTTTTCATCTTCATATCTGACTAAGAAAATTAAAGTATCATTTATATATTCTCTTTGTTTCTTCTTATCAATTGACCATTTCCAAACTGATGAGAAATTGGTGGAAAAATATTTCTTTTCCTTCTGTTTCTTTGATGTTTTCCAAAGTTTCCAGTACTAGGGTTGTCAAAACTAAATTATGATGAAACTGTTATTCAATGGGAATGATAAATGGGAAAATGCTGGTTATCTATATACATTCTTTACTTAGATATAAAAGAACCATTATGATCCATAGGAGAGGAGAAAACATTTATGAAAGATGAAAAAATGCTCAAAATCTATAATAAGTACATTTAAAATGAATTTGGCCAAAACGTCCGTTTTTCCAAAAGTGGTGGCCAAAACATCCGTGGCCAAAACGTCCTGGTCAAAACGTCCGTGGCCAAAACCTCCGTCCTCCGTTTCATTCAATTTACCGGTACTTACATTGATTACTGTTTGTAGATTAAGCCTTGTTTATCTAACACCAGTGGATCAATTGACAACTGTTATTCAAAAATTAGATTGAAAGTGAACTTTGAACCCTGACATTAACATTTAGCATATTTGTTGGGTTGGTGACTTAAGTATCTTAGCTATAGCTTTTCAAACTGTTAGTTATGGTGTTTAGGTCACCGACAAACTATTTTATTGTTAAATCTCCATTCTTAGATGGCAGATTTTTTACGGGTAGTAGGGAAGATGTGTTGTCTGTTAGGGGGCTAGGTTGTATAGTGGATTTCTGAAACTTCACGCTTTTTCAGAGGTCTGGTTAATGTTACTTTCAAAATGTATTTATACCCCCAATAAACTATGTTTGGGGGGTATATAGGAATCTGCTTGTCAGTTGGTCGGTCATAATTCATAGTGTTTGACCTCTAAAAACTCGAACACTTGGAATGTCTAACTTTTTAACTGTTTTTAAAGTCCCAAACTACAAATCACTATATATTTCATCTGGAACAGTTGAACAAAGGGTTGATTGAAAATAATAAGCTGCTATGTTTAATGTATTTTCACACTTTCGACATGTTAATCCGTTTATGACACCTTACTGTCAAACGACGCACCATGTGTAATAATAAACTGTTCCATGAACAATACAATTTTTTTTATCATTTAGGAATGATTATACCTGGTAATTAATTGTTTGCATATTCATAAACACAAAAAAATGTAAGAAGCTAATTTCATACCAATTCCAAAACCCCTTCGGAATCTGATGATGAAGTTATTCAACGCTTAGGACCGCAACTATCGACAGCTGCCAATACTCCTGAAAAGAAATTATATTGCATTTATTGCACTTGAAATGCATTCTGCCTTTTTTCAGATAAGATAAAATAGCATGTTGAAAAATAGGTGTAGTATTTTTAATGCTTTATGTCAAAGAACTTAAATTTGCAAATGAAGCTGCATAAATGATTGCAATCATTGAAACAAAGCGAACCTATTATGCTTGTTTAGTGCAATTATTTTTAACAAATTTTATGATTTCTAAAAAAAATGTCGGTAAATTTCTCACAGTAAGGTTTGAAAACATTTAGACATATGATGGATTCTATGAAATTCAGAACTGGTCAAGTAAGTAAGTGACTGTACTTTCGGACACTACTTACCTCAGACAAATGATATTGCCTTATCTGATTTTCGGATCAGACAAACTTCCGAAATCTGGAACAAATTGGCCAGTCCCAATTCGAGCCATTGAAATTTGACTTTATATGATTGTTTGTAACATTTTTTTTAATTTTATTCTGACGCAATGTAGAGTTATTGAACTTTCACAGTAATTTATGTGGCTAAGAAAATACACCTATTCAATGAAAATGCAGATGCAAGTACTCATTTGGCATGTTTACACTCATGTTCCTTAACCCTCAACAAATCTTTACATTGAAACAAATGTGATTAATATTTAGCCTAATCAAACTATGAAAAAAGAGTGAGCTTCACATTTTGTATAATTTCTGTAAGAGCAATCAAGAAAACATTGTGCAAAATCAAGAAACAGATTATGACAAGCAATTCCTTCATTTTACGCGATGTTTTTTCCTAGAGAGATGAAAAAATCGAAGATGTCATAAGCTCTTAATTGTCGTCTGGAACTCCTTTCAATTTGGACAAGTCTAAAATTTTCTCGTCTGATGATGTCATTTTTAACTGAACCTCCCTTGACCTTACAGCCAAGCTTTGGGCACCTGCATGCAAAACTCTTGCTGCTCAATAACCTATCAGAAAACCCAAAGTTAGTTATTCCTATAATACTCTCATATTCAAATTTCAAAGAACTTTGAAGGACACAACACTTCAAAGTTTAATATTATCAAAGTCTGAGGATTTGTTTTTTTCTTTTATATATCCTGTTTGGTCTAATTGTTAGAAAAATGAAATTTTGTAAAGTAATGCTGTTTGATATCCAAATTGAACTTTTTGTGGGAGTCAATGGGTGTTGCCAGTAAATTGTCAATTGTAGCTCTCTCTGCTGTAATTAACCAAAACTTGACCAAATAGTTTATGCAGCTTGTTGCTACGTGTAGTTTTGTTTTAATCATACCTGTACCAATTACTGATTTCATGTAGTGATTGCATGATTATTTATTCCATTACCAAGGTAGTCTCCTTATGCACTTTCAGGTTGTTTTAATTTTCTCTTATTTGAATCTTTAAAAAAACCTTTCATGGCCTCTGTATCATGTCAAGTCAATTTATGGATAGATTTCAATAATAGTTTGTACAAATTCTTATCATGAGAAGACGAGCCATTTGAAGCATTTGAGGTCAAAGGTCAAGTTTACAATTTTTAGATCCAGTGGAAAGCCATTGGAATATTCTCATAGTATGTGTCTGTTTTGTGTCTCTTCATCCATCAAGTTTTACTTTCAAGATCTTTTCTGCAGAAGGAACTGCACAGAGTGAAAAGTATTTGTCTTAGAAACAAGTCAAAGGATTTCAATGAAATTTTTCAGGAATGATCCTAGGGTGACCATTTATCATATTCCTTACAAAATTTATGTGGATTTAATGGGCTGGGGAATTCAGTAAATGGTGTACCAGTATATTGAAAATGTTTAAAATCTTCTCAGAGACTAGTTAATCTATTTCAACCAAATTTCAATGGAATTATCATTTGGTGATCTTTTTTTCAGATTTCCCACAATGAATTTGGATTAGATATTAACATGTTTGTTTTTTAGTTGGCTTTAATTTATATATGGTATAAAGTAACAACTTTGAACATCTTTTTCTCATGAAATTGGTTTCAACCAAATTTGACAGAAATGATCTTTGATGACCCTTTGTCATATTTCATAAAAGTTAATTGAGTACATTTAATAATGTTGCTTTAGAAAATTGGCAAAATTGTAAGTAGAGATTACATAGTTATTCAAGGGAAATAATTGTTACTGAATGTATGAAAATATTTGTTGTCTAAAGAAAGTTGCCTCCCTTAAAGTAAGTTTGCAAATAAATAATTCTCTCTAAACCTATTCCAACACAATCCCGTTTTTATAGGCCCTTCAAAGCACCCGTCGAAGACGGGACGTATTATGGGATCACCTGTGCCGTCTGGTTTTCAGATGATTAACCCATTACTAGATGCAGAATATTAGACTGGTCCAAATTGAAAGGAGTTTCAGATGATAATTTTAGATTTTGATTATTTTTTCTAACCTTATTGGTAGAAAATATTGAGTAAAATGAAGAAAATGCTTGTTACAATTTCTTCGTTTTACACAGTGTTTTTCCAAGTAATATCTTTGTTTTACACAATGTTATCCCAAATTGCTTTTCTTGAAGGGTGCAAAAGCATCACTGTGTGGGAATGGGTTAAGGCTGGAAGAGGGGTTTCAAGAAGATCCAAGAGCTGACAGAACAAATTTCCATTTTGTCTTAACTGTTTTAGTATGCTTTGAACAATTAAGTTAACAATGACATGTAATTTAAGTTATTGGATATACTTTATAAATAATTTGCAGTTATGTACAGAGTGATAGATAATAACCTGTATCTATTCATATATTATGTATAACTGGTAGAAATTGATAACCTATACCTGTCACTAACCTGTGTTAAATCTGCCTGTAGCACCTACAGAATAATTGTGACACATGCTGGGTAAGCCTTGCTGGTGAATGTTGTATTGAGCTTTAGCTTGTTGGTCTTTTAATTTTTTCTTTGTTTCTCTAGACTTTTCTTTGTTTCAGACAAACTTGAATATTGTAATAGTCATTCATGTTGTCTTTGGTTCATAAGCTGATGAAATTTGAAAATGTTTTTCTGTCTTGGTAGAAAACATCAATAAAAATGAAGAAATTGTTTGAATCAATTTCGTCATTTTGCAAATGTTTACATAAACTTATTTCTTTAGTATTTATTTTTCACCATTTGATGGATAATCGTGAACCTAAGTTGGATAGAAGCTGGAGACTAGGAAAGGATATAGTGGTAGTACTGGTGTGACAAATACCAGGAATCCATTGTAAGATGCTCCAGTCCCCGCAATATGACTGAAATACTTTTAAAAATGGCAGTAACCCCATTCAATCAACCAATCAATCTTTCTTGAGTAAAAAGAGGGATAGAGTGGGAATTGGTAAACATTTTTTTTACCTTTCATGCAAAATGGTACCACTAGATAATTTTGTAAAACAAATACAATTAAACCACTCAAGGGGTGGTTTAAGAGAATAGTCACTTTATACACTTTTTTGTGGCATATATGAGGGATTGGTTTGATTGCATATATAAGTCATTGCAGGATTCTCACTTAAGCCTATGTTGATGTAAATCATTTAAATTATCTCATTGTGATCATTCTAATGTGATTGACCAACATATGATTAAGTTTTGACAATTCTATAAGCAAAGATATCCAATTATGAAGATCCTCTGTTTTTGGAACAGGAACTTTGATGCTGGTTGCTAAATGAAAGTGGTTGCTTAATAGAAGTGGTAGCTTGAGCAAGATTGACTTATTGGAAAAAAGAGATGAGATACAGCAGAAGGAAATCAGAACTCAAATTGTGATTGAAACTATGATTATTTAGTGAAGTTGAGTGATCATTATCCAGAAAATTTGTTGATTCTAACCCATTACCAGACCACAAACTTTAAGACTGATCCAAATTAACCCTTTTCCTACTGAATATTTATCCTCTTTTCACTATTTTTATATAACATTGACATTAATAGATTGATGTTGTATTAAAAAAAAATTGTCCCACATCAAGAACAAGCAGGTAGTGTAGGCTAAGACCAGACTGCATGTTTGTGCAGGCTGATCATAGTAAATACACCTGCCAAAGCTATTGTCAAAGCGTGAATATTCCGGGATCAGCATGACAAGTGTTAATAGAAATTGTAGACATCATTTCAGTTTGCTAAAATTGGAATTTAAGTGCAAAATAGGGTAGAAAACATTTTGAGAAACAGAAAAATTGCTTGTTACAAGCCATTTCTCTTTTCCCACAATATTTTCCATGATTGCATTTCTTCAGGGCATCAGAAACCGTCATTGTGTGATTTAAAGATTTTACCCCAAGTCATTCAGTAATTTGTTAGAAATAAAAGGGTTTTGTGATAGTTTCAAAGAAGAAATAAAAGGATTTTGTGATAGTTTCAAAGAGAAGTCTTAATAGTGGTCCCTATTAGGAGAATTCCTGTTCACTTTTAAACAATTTTAAGCTATTATTTTCCCTTCTGATATTGATAATTCTGATATGTTGTATTTACAGTAGTGGAATTTAGTTTGTTGTCTGCATTAAAAATTTGCTAGATTTTCAGAATTCTTAGATTACTTTTTCCTTACAAAAAAGTAACCCTAGATTAATTAATGTTTTCACTTGTCATACTGAATATAAAACAGTTTCCAAGAATGCTTTTAAATAAAAAATCTGACAGTAAGCTTTCATGTACAGCTTCTTTTTCTTTTGAAATTAATTTTACAAACAAATGCTGCTAAGAAGGTACAAACAGGTGGTGTAGACAAAGATCAGACCTCCAGCAAAAACATGAATATTCCAGGATCAGCATGAAAAGGGTTAATCTTTCTGGAAGCACAATTATTTAAACCATGAATGGTTTATTACTTTATTTTGATAGAATACAGTCATTCTTGATCACATGACAACCTCTATCAAGGGACCAATTTATAAAGTGATCAACATAAAAATTCCCTTTCCAAATACAAGGATCTTCATAATTGGATGCTTTTGCTTAGAAAGAATTAAAACTAAATCATATGTTAATGGATGGCATTAGAATCTTCTCTGAGACAATTGAAATCAACATAGGACCTGCAATTATTTATGTTTGCTGTCAAACCGATCCCTCATATAGGTAACAAAAAAGTGTATCACTTGACCAGTCTTGTAAAAGCACATTTTGGCTGAATACACCTCTGTTATCTCTGGTAAGGTCATGTTAATTAATTAGGTCACCTGACTGAAGGTCACGGTGACCTATTGCAATAGTCTTTCGTCCATCGTTGTGTGTTAACATTTTAGCTTACCTGAGCACTAAGTGCTCATGTTGAGCTTTTGTGATCATTGATGTCTGTGGTCCCTTGTGCATCTTGCAGCAACAACAATTGAAGTGTTTTAACTCTAGGGGCCACCCAATCTTGATGAAACTTGACCAGATTGTCAGGTCATAAGGATGAACCCTATCGATTATTGGAAGGTTCTATCGGAAAACACAGAAAAAGGGGCCTCAATGTCAATTTCTTTGTTTACACTCTAGAAACCACAATTTTGGCTCAATCTTTATGGAACTTGGCCAGGATAATTGTAAGGTCATAAGGATGAACCCTATTTATTATGGAAGGTTCTATTAGAAAACACAGGAAAAGGAGCCTTAATGAATTCCATTATTTTAACTGTGAAAACATTCAGGTGAGTGATTAAGGGTCATCATGGTCCTCTTGTTACATTTTTGACTTATTCTTCAGAACCCTTGGATGGATTTCAACCAAACTTGGCAGGAAGCTTCCTTATGGAAAGGAGCTTCAGATTTGTACATATCATGGAATTATCTCCCCTGGGAGCTCAATAAGGGGCAAAAAAGGGTACCACATTTGGTATTTCAGGTCTTTTGGGCAAGTTTGTATGAGAAAAAAAATTGTCAAGAAATGACCATGCTAGGGGAAGGGGGGGGGGGGCAAAGGGGGGTGCATAAGCTTACATAGTGACAACTTTGAAAATCTTTTCCTACCAAACAGCTCTGATATTTGGGATGTGGCAGGATCTGGTAGACCATTATCAAGATTGTTTAAATCATAACCCCAGGGTCAAAAATAGCCCTTTGCAGGACGTCACAAGTTTAACATAGGCTTATGAAATGAAAACTTTTAAAATCTTTTTCTCTCATGCAGAAAGGCCTAGAGCTTTGATATCTGGTATGTTGCATCATCTGGTGGAACCCTATCAAGATTGTATAAATTATGACCCCAGGATCAAAATTGGCCCACCCTGGACGTCTTTACATTGGGCTTATATAGTGAAAACTTTTTCTTTCAAACAGGAGGGGCCGCCGTCATAGTGCAGTCAGTAGCGCCTCAGACTCCTAAACATGGGGTGTCATGGGTTCGATCCCCCACAGCGGCAAGTATCCTTTCCGACATTTGTCTCTCACCAATTGATGGATAATTGTAGACCTAAGTGGGATAGCAGCTGGAGGCTAGGAAAGGATGTAGTGGTAGTAATGGTGTGAAAAATACCAGGAAACCATTGTTAGGTGCTCCAGCCGCAACAATATGACTGAAATACTGTTAAGAGTGGCATTAAACCCCATTCAATCAATCAATCCAAACAGGAGGTTTAGTATTTGGTGTATAATATCATCTGGTGGACCTTTATAGATTATTGCCCCAGGATCAAAATTAGCCTGTTCCAAGACGTCTCAAGATCAACATAGGCTTGATTAGTGAAAACTTTTAAAAAATCTTCTACTCCAAAACGAAAAGGGCATGAGCTTTGATATTTTGTATGTAGCATCATCTGGTGGACTTTTTATACACCATTGAAAATGGGACGTATAATGGGATCATCCGTGCTGTCCAGGTGTCTGGTAGAAGGGCGATGTGCACTTTTTGTCAAGAGTATATCTCTAAAAATAAAAATGCTATGATCATGAAACTTCATGGGTAGATAGATCTCATCAAGGGAAAGTGCAGTGCACAAGAACCTTAACTCTACCTGGCTTATTTTTTTTAGTTATTGCCCTTTATTGTTTTTCATACTTGGATCTTGTCCAGAGCATATCTCTAAAAGTATATAAGCTATGATCATGAAACTTCATGGGTAGATAGATCTCATCAAGGGGAAGTGCAGTGCACAAGAACCATAACTACCTTGCTTATTTTTTGAGTTATTGACCTTTGTTGTTTTTCATACTTCAATCTTATTCATACTTGGATTTTGTCTGGAAGATATCTCTAAAAGTATTATAGCTACGACAATGAAACTTTATGAGTGGATAGATGTCATCAATGAAGAGTGCATTGTACAAGAACTGTACCTCTGTCTAGCTTATTTTTTGAGTTATTGCCCTTTGTTGGTTTTCATATTTTGATTTTGTCCGGAGCATATCTCTGAAAGTGTAATAGCTATGATCATAAAACATTATGGGTTGATAGATATCATCAAGGGGAAGTTCAGTGAACAAGAACCGTTACTCTTATTGCCTAGTTTTTGAGTTATTCCCCTTTGTTATTTTTCATACTAGATTTTGTCTGGGGCATATCTCTGAAAGTATGACAGCTTTTACCTTGAAACTTTATAGACGGATAGATATCATCAAGGAACAAATCTTTTTTTCAAATCTCCTGTAGTGTAACAGCCTTCGGTTTTCATAACCTCATGATAACAAGAAAAAACACTAGAACCATAAGTTATCATTGCGAATTGTTACTCTTTCTTGAAATTAGACTTAAATTTTAATCCCCTTCCCCAGTCAACAACCAGCAGTGTTACGGGCGTATTTTGTGACAATTTGCCACCTTGTTCTGTCTTTGTGCTCTGGACTCTTGTTTTTGTTCAAATGTCTGTTCAAAACTTGACATTTCACTTTTAAGGTACAGAGTTTACGTATGATGATGATATGGAGATACATCTCATTGATATACATCTGTTAATGGCAAGGTTAAGGACATAAATCAAGATCAAAGTGTTATAAAGATGTTTTTGTATGCTTTTGTCAATTATTGTGGATACCAAGTACTAGCTACTTTTATGCAAATAAATGGAATTTGAAAAAGCCTTGACACTGATTTATGCCAAGCTTGTGTAGGCAATGGTTGTATTTGAAAATTTGTATTTTAATGAGTGAATGCTTAGTTTTGCTTTAGCTCTATTTGTTTTTATGCTCCCCAAAGGGAAATCTATAGCCTCTGCTTTGTCTGTCCAACTGTCCTTCTGTACGTCCATCCATCTGCCTCCAAATCTCCTTAACTCTTAGGCCAATTTGGATGAAACTTCTAATGTGAATTCCTTATGATATTTCGCTGACAACTTTTTTTTTCCGGTTTTGAATATCTCCAAAATCAAGGTCGTAGTTCAAGGTCGAATTTTGAGATTGAGCTTGTCCAGAGCATAGCTCCTTCAATTATGGATGGATTTCAAAATAAGTTGGCTCAACTGTTCTCTATCATGACTAGATGCATCATTTGAAAAAAAAGGTCAAGGTCACAAGGTCAAGGTCACAGCTCAAGGTCAAATATTAAAACTAAGCATGTCCATACCATAGCTCCTAAATAATGGATTGATTTCAAATAACTTTGCAGAATCATTCTCTATTGAGTAGATGTGCCATTTGAAAAAGATGTCCCAATACCTCTAAGATCAAGCTCACAGCTCAAGATTTAAAATGAAGCATGTCTAGAGCATAGCTCTTTCAATTACGCAATGCTTTAAATATAACTATGCACAATTGTTCTCTATCATGAGTAGATGTGCCTTGGAGAAAAAATCAGATAGCTCCAAGATGATGGTCACAGCTCAAGGACAAACATTAAAATTTAGCATGTCTGGAGCATAGTTCCCTAAAATTATGTATTGATTTAGAAATAACTTTGCATAAATTGATCTTTATCTTGACTAGATGTACCATTTTGAAAGCAAATTTTCAGATAGCTCCAAGGTCATGAACACGGCTCAAGGGTGAACATTAAAATTTAGCATATCTGGAATAGGATGAGCATATAGCTGCATCTTCGCCTGTCTGTCTGTCTGAACCCTTTTCCTGATTTTTCTAGGCTGGCTAGGCTGGGGGAGCATAATCCATCTCTGATGGATCTTGTTTTTGTTGAAAATCATTTTGTCATCCCTTTAATATTGGTAATGTGACTACGCTAAAGTAAAGTAATGATTAGACATACCTTTCCTTGAGTTCTTTTATGATTTTGTAAATGATGTCCCATATTGTGGTAGAAATTGTCACAATTTTTCACTGCTATTAAGATGATGTTTTGAAAACAACAGGTTCTAAGTTAAACCAATAACTGCTCAGTCACACATATCTATCTGGTGCTGAAAATGACTATGGAAAACTCTGTGGTAAAAAAAGCAGATACCCATATCAGCATTTATAGCTCTTCTAGAACAACAGTCTCGTAAGAGCTATTGTCATACCCTTGGATGTTGGCGTCTGCTTTCGGTTAAAGTTTTGTATCTCTTTTATAACAATTGCTAGGGGCTCATATTTCATGCATGTATTCATCCACATACTGGCATTCATGTTAGAGAATGACCTTGACTCTGTGACCTTGTGACCCTGACCTTTAGCCCATTTTGAAATAAAAACTTGAACAAGAAAACTTTAAATGCTACTATCTTAGGCAATAGACCTTTTCACTGTCTCACAGCGCATGCGTCAAATCAAATCTCGTTAAATGTGATATTTACCTGAGACTAAGTCACGTGATCGGTTGCAGGTAGTCGATAAATAACCACTATATAATCCTATGTAAATTGGCTATTTAGAACGAGCATAAATAAAGGTTGAAAATCAAAATTTGATTGAAAAAAGAGTTTCAACCTGTGAGAATGTATATACAGACTAGTTGTAGCGGGTATTATTGATGATATTATCGAGTATTAGTATCCAAATTGAGTTTTGGCCTGGTATCTAGGCGATATGAAATATAACGTACCTCAAATCTGGCGACAACAAAAATATTTCCAATGTATTATGATTTTTTGAAAATATTTTTATCCCCCCACACACACGAGCGCATGTAAAAAAGGGAAAATTATAGGTTTACAGTTACACTTTCGGTACAAACACTGAATGACCACTTTGATGAATTATAGTATACAACAAGTTATTTGTGCCGGAAATCAATGTTGTTGTGTTTTTTTTTATATTTACAGCTGTCGACACTACACAAAAGACTAAGTCATCCAAATTTTTCAGGCGCACTGATTGGTTAAATTTACGAATATGCGTCAATCATAGGCATGTCAATCATTTCAAACCCCACCCTTAACACGATAAGCCTGAGCAAAAGTGACAATAATCTTGATTGACATGAATGACTTAATTTATTCTTGAAGCATTTAAGTACTTTTGACCGCATTTTGGATGATAAAAATATTAATTTAAATATGCCATGTTGATGATACCAATGATGAAAATAAGGAACAAAACATGCATGCTGTTTTTGAAATATTTGTTTCTGTTTGTATGTCCACCAATTTAGATATCTCTCTCCTTTACTCTCTCTACTTTCAATTTCTTAATAGCAAACACGCACCCACTACAGCATGTCAGTGTTTTTTTAAACATTCAAATCATTGTTATAATTGAAATGTTGAAGAAAGGCGGAAATATTTTCTTGATATAAATAATCAACTTTTGAAAAAAATGCCATTCAATGAATTAAAAAGAATAAATTGTAATGTCAAAACAGGGAGCATTATTTCGACGATGAATGAATTACATAGATCTTATTGATGATGACGATGTTAATAGTGCGAAGAAAAGTATGAAAAATTAAAATGATTAAATGTGAAGATAATGATAAGAGAGAGCTGATCAGAAGAATGATCTGTTAATAGCCTTGATGTAAAGGGTTCCCTTCGGTAAATCACGATACATATGGGGTTATTATGTAACTGCAACATGTCACAAAGATTCCGATAAACACTCTTACATTAAATTGGTCAAATTTATTATTTGATGAGACAAATTTAATCTTTTTATGTTACAATCGATATGCCACCAAATACTCATTCCTTGTCGATTGATCAAAGGATGTGACTGGGCGTCGTTTCAATCTGCACGGCTGTATGACATGGTGTTTATCTTTTAAGCATTTTTCCACAATCAAATAAAGTGAATAAGTTTATTTTCATTGAATGGATTTAAAAAAAAAATGCTGGGGAATATATTGCGAGGTAGGCTTTCATTTTAAAATATCTAACTTTAATATTTGAAAACCTAGCCTTACTAGTAGACCAAAGGGCCAATATGTATATTATAACCAGAATATCATCAATAGGCTACCAAATGGTCTTAAATATAATTTGAGATAATATTTAGAACAACATTTTGGTCACCCAACTACGATACAGTGTCTGAACTATATTGATCTTTAATTTCATTTTTCCTTGCACAAACTATCATCACTTCAATATTTTCACATGCGAAGAACACGAGTTTTGGTGATTCTTGTTGTTGCCGGATACAAAACGAGATAATGACCTGTCAATGTTGCATTCAACTTCATACATTACAGGCATTTGTTTCAATTTATACTATATACTTGGTTATCATACAATTGATTCTAGATGGTGAAAATAGATCATGAAACAAAGCACCTGTCATATATTCCGTAAGGTCGATAAAATAGGGTACTTTCAATGCTTCTGAAAAACATTTCTGGGACAACAGAGAAAAAATATTGTGACAAACAGATGCTACATTTCCAACAATATTATCTACATTATTCAGCCCAATGCTTTTCACTGTAAAAACTCGAAAAAAGAATTTAAAATGACAGGACACAATTATAAGGCTTTTGAAAAACAAAACCGGAAGTAAATCCTCCCCGCAGTGGAAAATTGTTGTTGTTGTTTTTCTTTGAAAGCGCCTTAAGGATACAGACTTTTAAGTCATCTGACTCTTTGCGTGAAAAGGTCTATTTTCATCCTATGGTACTCAGATTTCAAACATGCACCTTTCAGGAAATTGGCTTAAATTTTAGACAATGACCATGACCCTGTGACCTTGACCTTTAGGCTGTTTTAAAAACTTTAACCATAAACTTTAACTTCCTCTTTTGTGGTCATTTTTCTTTCTGACATACTCATATTTCACTCATTCATTCTTCAGGAGATAGGCTTTTATTTGAGACAATGAACTTGACCATGTGACCATGACCCTTTACTCTTTGTGAAATTCTAACCCAAAACTTCATAATAGGATGACCTTGTCTCTGTGACCTTGTGCCCTTAACTTTTAACCCTGTTGTAAAAGCACCCATTGAGTGATATCTGTTGTCTGCAGACAACTGATCTTACAATTCCACAGTATTTTCTACCCTATCTGTTGTAGATTTCAAAGATTTAGCCACGTTTAAAATGTCTACTTGAACTGCTTTAAATATGGACCTGTTTAAAATTTTGTTGTATGGAAATGAGTTAAGCCTTAGGAAAAGTGGAGGGAAATTCTGCTTCAAGTTCAGTGTGACTTAATACAGAATAAACTGTCTAATCTGTGTATGTTTGGTTAATTTTTTGGTTGCAATTTTGGTTCTCAAACACATCTTGTTCAAAAAAATAATGTATCTGCTATTATTTGAGGTTTTTGCTTAAAACTCCAAATATTTGTATAATATTCAAAGAACAATCAATGCTCAAGGGAGATAAGTATGAATATACTTTGCAAGAATAATTTATTTAACTCAGATTATTTTTTGTTTACTATCAAGCACCTCACAGCCAAGTGTCAGGTATTTGTATGATTGTGATGCACTTGTTTAACACAATTACCAGACAATAAAATTTTACACTGGCCCAAATCGAAAGTGCATTAAAATTAGAAGATAAGAGACAAATAAGATAGAAAACAATGTGGGAAAAGGAAAATTGCTTGTCCCAGGAAGTGAGAAATTGCTTGTCAAAGTCAACTGTGCTACTTGAGTGACAAAATGCTGGTTGGGTATAAGTCCGCCTTTTGGCAATTTTAGTTTCAATTTGCATTTATGGCACCTTGCTTGAGTCAATGAATAGCAAATGCAGCTTTTGTTTGAAGTATAGGCCAAACCATATCAATTTGTAGACAAGCATTCAAGTTTTATGAAAAAATGGGATGAGTGAAAGTTTCATTGGCTGGAAGGATTATCTGATACTGCATATTTAAAAGATAAGACAATTTTATGAAAAAATACATTCATGCTTGAGCTAAAGTGACAAATTGAGTAGTTTTGTTTCCTTTAAATCCATGAAAAGACCAGAATAAAAGGCGCTACTATTCCTACATTGTGCAGTTGGTAGAATTAAGGGCTTTGACTACAAATTTAATTGGTGTGACCTAGTGGTAAAATTTCTTTGCCAGAGCTGAAGGGGGCCTTCTTTTTAGCTCATCTAAGCACATTCACCTGAGCACAACATGCTCAAAGTGAGCTTTTGTGATCACCCTGTGTCTGTTGTGCAACATTGGTTGTGTGTCATCAGCAATTCTTTCAGATCTTCTTCTCTGTAACCATTGGGCCAATTTCAACCATACATAGCAGGAATGTCCCTTTGGTGACCCTTTTCAAAGCTTGTTCATGACATTTTGATTTTCCAAAAATAGGGGCTTTGCAGGGCCAGGTTTATCAGACTAAGAGAAATCATAAAATACTTCTTCAAAAATCTTCTCCAAAATCTTCTTCAAAAACCCTTGTGGCAAATTCGTCAAGAATATTCTTATGGTGATCATAATCAAAATATATTCATAGAATTTTGATAAGTGAAAAATAGGGGCACGACAGATAGGGCTTATCAGACTTGGGAGAAATAATTCTTTAAAAAATCTTCTCCTTCTAAACAACAAGGCCAATTTTCAACCAAACTTTGCAGGAATGAACCTTTGGTGACTCTTTTCAAAACTTCTTTCAGAAATTTTGATTAGAGAAATCATTCAGCAATTCTCTAATCCCTTCCCACACAATGATACTTTTAGACACTCCAAAAGAAAATAAGCTTTGGAAAACATTGTGGAAAATGAAAAAAATTGCTTTTGTAGTTAAAAAAATCGGAAAGTTCATCAACTAAAATTTGTCATCTGCAACTTCTTTGAAGTCTGACAAGTCTAAAATTTTGAAAAAATGTGGGCATGTCAGGGCAGGGCTTATCAGGTTTAGGGAAATCATAATTCTTTATAAATTTTCTCCTTGTAAACCACTGGGACAATTTGGACTAAACTTGGTAGGAATGTTCCTTGGGTGACCGTTTTCAAAACTTGTATGTGAAATTTGGCTTTGTAAAAAATGTGGGCATGGCAGGGCTAGCCTTATCAGACTTAGAGAAATCAGTCTCAGGTGAGTGATTTAGGGCCATTTTGGCCCTTTTGTTTGTATGCAGGTAGATCTTGTCTCATAGCTGTTTTAAATCATCAAGTTCATTTTAGATTTCAATGAAGAATTACTCCACAATATTAGGATTGTTTCATTATCAGAAATCGTCTTAAAACATTTTGCCAAATAAATGTTTCTTAGCGTAAATGAGCCAAAGCAGATTTTCAGATGGTGATATAAAAGAAAACAATACAAGTGAAGAGTCCAGGAAATCATGAGAAAAGATAGACTTATGCTTCAGCTGATCATTCACATTTCAGATGTAAAGTGCATTGAAAAAAAAAAAATAATAATAATAACGGCAAAACTAAGGATAGAAACATTGTCAGAAAAGGGTAAATTGTTTGTTACTTGGACATATATTACAAAGAAATTTTCATAGACTGTCACAGAAAAAGGGCTTTTTAATGCAACTCCTCTAGCTACCTTATTAAAAAATCAATTATATGGTAGCTTATGTAGTATCATGGCACTTTTCTATTCTGTCTTACAAACCATCATTGGTTGTCCTGTTGAAATAGCTTGAATTTTGACCAATCTGAAATTTAGTGTTTAAAAAGGCACATATTTTGCTATAGTCATAAAAAAGTTGACACAATCTAGACTCCAATTACAAAGTGGTTGCAAAAGACAAGGAAAAGTGTGTCAAAATTAGAAATAAATGTCCTATAGGGTAGAAAATATTGTGTTGAATAGTGTATAATTATAAGCCATTTCTCCTTTGCTTACAATACTTCTCTTGATTATTTTTATTCAGCAAGTCGAAATATGTGATTGTTTGTAATTTTGTGAAATAAAGCAAGCTTCAGCTAAATCCTATGATCTTGGTACTCCATGTAGTTTTTCTAAATGACACAGATATTGGATTACTGGTTCTGCCAACTGAGCTCTGACAGGAAGTTCCATTTTGCATTAATTTAGGTCAGTAACATGTAATAAAAAAAAGAGTAAAATGGTTGGTTGGAACCTAAATGTGGCAAATATGCTTTGTTATGCCATTTACTTTAGTTAATTCGCAAATTAACCAAAATGTTTTACATAAATCACCGCCAATAATCGGGTTCAAAGTCCACTTCCAGTCTTCATGAATGATTTGATTGGTGGATTGATTCCTTGACTGCCACGATCCATTGACTTCTGATAAGGCAGTTTGACCAAGTTATTTTCTGCAGTGTTTCAAAAGGATTGTTTGGTAAAATGTTTAAAAAAATGAGTTTCAATTAAATTTTCTGTAAAATGTAACTATTTTATGTTTTCAGAACACTTTATTTTACGACACATGGTGGGTGGAGCAGCATGTATTTCTAACATGGTTGAGTTCTTTCCTCATGTTGTGTGCATATTTTTTACCACCGAAGTATTTAGACCTGATGCACAAGTGTGCCCAACATCTTGGACGATGGCAGAAAGTAGAAGGAAGGCATGCACATGTTCCATATAATGCGTAAGATTACTTGTTACAGACATCAGACTCGAAAACGAGTCAATGAAAGGTTTCCAATTTTATCATTCATAACAGCATCACAATTTTCCATCATTTATTAAATTATTATGGATCTTAATCCTGTCCTGTATATTCCCTGTTTTTTATGTCCATGTGATTTTATACCAAAGACAATAATGTGAAAAAGAAGAAATTACCTTTAAGAAGCAATTTCTTCTTTTCTCACACTATTTTCTACCACATCAGATGATTTCATTGCAAATTGCACTCTCTTTTCATTGTCATCTGCAACGTCTTTCAAATTAGACCAGTCTAAAATTTTGAAAATAGGAAAGGTTTCAATATGAAAGCAAGATGCCCAATGCTGCCTCTTGAAAATCAAAATGTTTCTGGTTTTTTAGAAAACAGCGTCCGTCTGTTAACTTACTTTTCCTTGTTAACTTTAGGGTCTACAGTTTTCATTGTATTCCCTTCAAACTTTCATAGAATGATTGTACCATCATAAGAATCGTTCCTTTAAAAATTGGGTCAGATCGGTCAAGAAACATGGGAAAAGAGGCCTAATTAACCCTTGTCATGCTGTATAAATTACCTTACTGAATTGCTTTCAAACAAAGTGCTGAAAGCATTGATAGAACTTGTTGTTCAAAAATCAATATTTCTTTTAGAAATCAACCTCATAAACAACTCTGGAGAGGAAAAGTATGAGCAGGAGATGTAGACTCAAACGTGCAGTCTGATCTTAGTCTAAATCTCATGCCAAAACTGGAATATTCCGGGTTCAGCATGACAAGGGTTAAAATTTAATTACAGAATCCTTGTTAACACTCTAGAGTCCACAGTTTTCATCAGATTCTCTTCAAACTTTCACAGAATGATTTTACCATCATAAGGATAGTTCCTTCTGAAATTCGGCATGATCCCTCAAGAAACACAGGAAAAGGGGCCTTACTTTTGTAAATATAGTTCCCTTTTGAAATTGGTTCAGATCCATCAAGTGACATGGAAAAAGGGGCTATATGAAAATTTAATTACATAATTCCTGTTTTGCAAAAATTAGACCTGTCCAAATTCAAAGGTTTTGCAGAAGAATATCTAAAGTCAATTTAATTAGAAAAATAATCATTCAATAGGGTAGAATATTGTGGGAAAAGAATAAATTGCTTGTTACAAGCAATTTATTCTTTCTCTACAATGTTTTCTCAGTTATAAATCACGGGAACGTAAAAACCAGGGATTAAACACAATGAAGCCAACAGCTTTGATCAGATTTTGTTGAAACTTTCACAGAATGACTGTAAGGTCATAATGATCATTCTTTTCATAACAGGGTTTGAACTGTCAAGAAAAGGGGCCTTATGAAAATCTCATTTAGAAATTCTTGTTACCAAGTCCAGAGCTTTCATCGGATTTTCTTCAAGCATTCACAGAATAATTGTATGATAATAATGATTGATGTTGTTGACATTAGACCTGACCTGTCAAGTATCACAGAAAAGGGAGCCTTATGAAATTTAATTCTAAAATTCTTGTACCACAAGAAAGTCCACAGTTTTCATTATATTCTGTTCAAACTTTCACAGAATATTTGTACCATCATTTGGATTGTTTCTTTTCAAATTGTGCCTGATCTATCTAGTATCATGGGAAAAGGAGCCCTTTGAAAATTTCATGTATAATCCTTGTTATAAAGTCCAGAACTTTCTTTGGTATTCTCCAAATTTTCACAGAATGATTGTACCATAATTATGATTGTTGATTTTGACATTAGACTTGATCTGTTAAGTATCATAAGAAAAGGAGTCTTATGAAATTTAATCTTAAAAACCTTGTACATGTACCACAATAAAGTCCACAGTTTTCATTGGATTCTGTTCAAACTTTCACAGAATGTTTGTACCATAATTAGGATTGTTTCTTTCCAAATTAGGCTAGATCTGTCTAGTATCACAGGAAATGGGGCTGTATGAAAAATTATTACCTAATCCTCAAGGATATCTTCAGTCTTTATCAGATTCTCTTCAAACTTTAAAAGAATGATTGTACCATCATTTGGATTGTTCCTTTGTAAATTGGATTTATAAAACCCACATTTACACAATAAGTTCCATAGATTACATAGATTGATTGCACCATCATTACAATTCTTGATTTTCAAAGCGGATCCTACAGGAGTCCCTACTTATTACTTCAGGGTTTCCTCCAGATAATCAGGGATCCCTCCTTGATATACATTAACTCATACACACGCAATCCTGCCCTTTTAAGCCCAACTTAAAAAAAGGCTTTGTAAAAGATTGTAGAAAATGAAGAGATTGCTTGTTACAACATTTAATTCACTATGATTTCTACAAAAACAAGCAAACAAAAAAGTCAGAAGCATTAGTTCATATATTAGGATGGATTGCACGGGAGAAATATTGGAGGATCTTGACGGAATCCTTAGCCTGAGAAGGCTGGAGTCCCTTCAAATTTTCATGGGTCTTCGGGGTTAGTGTCATCTCCTGATCTGATAAGGCAAATATCAAATGAAAAGGGGCCTTGTGAAAAACTTTCTTAAATGTTCTAGTTAACACAATGATTTCCCAAGACTTCACTGATTTCACTTCAAAATTTCACAGAATAATTGTACAATCATAAGGATGGTTCTTTTCAGAATTGGGTACAAACCGTCAAGTATCATCTAAAAAGGGGCCATATGAATTTTTTTTTTAATTATACTAGTTAACATAATGAAGTCCCCATATTTCATCGGATTCACTTTAAACTTTCATAGAATGATTAAACCAACAATAAAGTATCTCAGGAAAAGGTTGCTTTTTTTGAAAACTAGATTAGAATATCTTTGTAAACACAAAAAAGTTCTAAATGGATCCTCTTCAAAGATGCAAGGAATAATTGTGGCATTGGAAACAGGAAAAGGGGCCTTACAGATTATCATTCGAGACATTCTTGTTTATGTGTTGAAGTTCACAATTATCAGATTGTCTTTAAAATTTCACAGGACTATTGTAGGGTTGTAAGGAAAGTTGAAATGAAATGGATCCATAAGAAAACACAGGAAAAGGGGACTTATGGAATTTCACTCAAAGCAATCCTCTTTAAGCGATAAAGTCCTCAATAATTATTGGATTCTGTTGAAAATTTCACAATATGATAGTCAGGTCATAAGGAAACTTTCTTTTGGAAATGAAGTGGATCTGTCATGAAACACGGGAAAAAAGGCTTTAAGGCTTGTTGCTAGAATAACAAGAGCATCGCCTACGGGTGCCTACGCTCAGCTGTTGGGTACTGGATAGTGGATGAAAATCTAAGTATAAATGGGGCATAATTTGCACAAAATGGATCTAGAGTTATCCCCCTTGATAGTATAGGTTCCTCTTTTGATAGTGAACATGTGTGTCAAGTGAATGCCTTCAGTAGCACAAGAGATATCTCAAAATGTCAAAGTTTTCGCACAATGAAGACAACAACTACGACAACAACACAGAGGCTATTGCAATACTTTGGGTTTTCCCCGAAAACAACCGAGCTAATAAAGGGGATAAAGTCCAATGTGTTATGTTATTTTTTTCGTTCTTCCTTAACAATTAACTTCCTTCAATATCAGATTTCTTTAACAGAAAACTTGATAACCAGTAGAGCATCTCAGGCCCTCATGGGCCTCTTGTTTTTCATGAGTATAATATTTTATTACCAACATGTATCAACAGATGGTCTGAGTTGCAAGTGTGGCCCCAAGGTGCCCTTGTCAAACATGTAAGAGGACTCTTTAAGGCAGAAGGTGTGAATGTTACAGCCGAACCTGGGAACAGTATGCATGGTAGATTTTATGTGAGTGGCTTAAATCATAATCCAATTATATTCTAACCAATCCAAATTCTTTTACCCCAAAATTATGTTTGGGTGGGGATATATGAGTCAGCTTGTCAGTTGGTCAATTTGTTGGTCTGACTGTAGGTCTGGAGTGTTTTCTTGAGCGCCCATGTTTTCCTGAGCCATGTGATCATTTTTATTCAAATTTCACACAAGTAATAGGTATCAGGAATGGATGTGCACATTACAATTTGATTGTGTTCTGTTAATTTTTTTAGGTTACCTGACCGAAGGTTATGGTGACCTATTGTGATCATGTTTTGTCCGTCGTTGTGCGTTAACTTTTTACATTTTCAACTTCTTATTAAGAACCCTTGGATGGATTTCAACCAAACTTGGCAGGAAGCATCCTTATGAGAAGGCGCTTCAGATTGTACTCCTCATGGAATTATCTCCCCTTGGGGCTCCATAAGGGGCCAAAAGTGACCAAAAAGGGTACATCTTTAAAAATCATGAACTGGCTGTCAGATTAGATTCACATTTGGTATTCAGAGTCTTTAGGGCAAGGACTATCAAGTTTGTACAAGAAAAAAAAAAAACTGTCAAGAAATGGCCGTGCTGGGGGGGGGGGGGCAAAGCGGGGTAGGGTACATAAGCTTACATAGTGACAACTTTGAAAATCATTTTCTACCAAACCAAAAGAACTACAGCTCTGATATTTGGTATGTGGCATCATCTAGTGGACCTCTATCAATATTGTATAAATTATAGCCCCAGGGTCAAAATAAGCCCATTCCTGGACATCACAAGTTTCACAAAGGGCTTATATAGTGAGATTTATAAAAATCTTCTCCCAAACTAGAGGACCTAGAGCTTTTATATTTGGTTTGTAGCATCATCTGGTGAATTTCTATCAAGATTGTATAAATCATGGTCCAAGAGACAGAATTAGTCCATTCCTGAAAGTCACAAGTTTTACAAAGGGCTTATATAGTGAAATTTGTAAAAATCTTCTTTACCCAAATAGGAGCGCCTAGAGCTTTGATATTTGGTATACAGCATCGTCTTTTGGACCTCTATCAAGATTGTAAAAATTATTGCCTCAGGATTGAAATTAGCCCAATCCCCGATGTCACAAATTTAACAGGCTTATATAGTGAAAACTTTGAAAATCTTCTTCTCTCAGATAGGCCTAGAGCTTTGATATTTTGTTTGTAGCATCATCTGGTGGATCTCTTATTTCACAATTACAGGAAATCTTCTCCTCCTAAACTTACCATGGAATTTCAACTAAACTGAAATGATACTTAGGTAATGCTCTTTAAAATTCTTTAGAGAATATAAATCCATGCAGAACTTTGGTTGCCATGGCAACCGAGTGAAAAAACTTAAATAATCTTCTCCTCCCATTTCATAAGGGGCCGCCGTCATAGTGCAGTCGGTAGTGTGTCAGACTCCTTATCTTCAATCAGGGGATGTCATGGGTTCGATCCCTGGCAGCTGCACATATTCTGTCCGACATTTGTCTCTCACCAATGGGTGGATAATCGTAAACCTACGTGGGATAGCAGCTGGAGGCTAGGAAAGGATGTAGTGGTAGAACTTGTGTGAGAAATACCAGGAATCAATTGTTAGGTTCTCCAGCCGCCGCGATATTACTGAAATATTGTTAAAAGTGGTGTTAAACCCCATTTAACCAACCAACCAATTCCTAAGGCCCAGAGCTATAATATTTGGAAAAGTCAGGGAAAATGGAATTTTGTAAAAGTCAGGGAAATGTCAGGGAATTTTGATGAGTGTCAGGGAAATTTGAAAAATAAGGCAAAAGTCAGGGAAATGTCGGGGAATTTTGAACAGACTGTCAGGGAAATTTTCATTTTAGTAGTTTTCAAGGCTAAGGCAGTTTCTTATGTTTTTGGCTTAAATTGCTAAAAGTACTGATTTCCAATTTTGATATTTATTTTGAAAAAAAAAATAATAGAAACTGAAGGGATTCGCACCCCTTGCCTCCTGAGCAGTATGGTGGTTTCTGTGATAGTTTCAGTTTTGTTGTTCACTGAATTGTGTTCAACTTAATTAGAATATCAATGAACTTCTGACCTCTTTTGAAACATGCTATTTACAGTTTTTTTGTTAGGAATACAGATAATAAATTTTAGTTAAGTAAGTTCAAAGCAGCAGTTCTATAATATATGCATAATAGCAATGGGTATTCTTTGATAAAATTGTTAAGGAAGAGGGAAACATAGGTTGAAACGTTGATAAAATGTCAGGGAAAAATCACTTTCTTGTCAGGGAAATGTCAGGGAATTTTGGAACTGCTGGAGCGTGGGAACCCTGTAGGACCATCATGGTCCTCTTGTTTTATAATGACCTTAATGAAACTACAATGCTTATATCTGGCTTACAGTTGGGTTTATTGATATACATGAAATGAAGGCAATCTGCTGAAGATCAAGGTCATAGTTTAAGTCCTCCCTCCCCCCAACCCCCTAAAAAAACCCTCTCAACTTAAAATTTTCTATACTGATTGAATTCCAAAGATCATTTATGAATATATTTAATATGCATATAGCATTTACCCATAAACATCTTATTGAGGTATCTGCTGAATCATGGTCATGTTTTTAGCCATTATAAAATAACATTGATTTGAAAATGTGACATTTACTTGACGTTTTACTGTAACTTTAAAACTACATGTATTTTAGTTTACATGCTTTTAGTTCGTTAGCAGGTAGGTTCCATCTGTATACATCAATTAGGGGGTGAGAATTTTTAAGCTTGACTCCAGAAACTAAAAGCTTAGCCCATTTCCACACAATCATGCTCTTAGACATCCTCCAAAAGAAAAGGCTTTTGCAAACATTGTAGAAAATGAATACATTGCTTGTTACATTGTTACAAGCTATTTATTTATTATTCACATTTTTTTTTCTACCAGAAATACAAAAACACAAAATTTAATCAAGTAGAAAGTGTTGTCTGCAACACCTTTGAATTTTGACCAGTCTAAATTTGTTTTTGTTTGGTAATGGTTTAAAATTCTTTAATAGTTCTTGAATTGAATTTTCATTGTGAAACAATCACTAACATTATCTACTGATCAAAAGGCTAAGATAATTAAAACCATCCAGAATACTGTACTAGCTAAAATTTCTAGATCATGGTATTGGCTAAAACCGATACCAGACTGCAGAACTTTAGACTGGTCCAAATTCAAAGAAGTTACTGATTACAAATTTTAATGCAAGGATTTGAATAATTATTGTCATTTGAGGTAGTAAGACAAGTATTTTCCAAAGCGTTTTTTTAAGGGTGTAAAAAGGTGGGGTTGTGTGGGAATGTCTTAACATCAAATCTATCATTTCTCAGATTTGTGCATGTAAAATTTGAACATGTTCTAAATATTTGTCTAAATATATATATATATATATTTTTGAAATTGTGCAAAAAACTGTTAGAGAAAAGAGATAGAAATAGAAAAACGTTTTTTTTAATTGAGTTTAGTTTATTTGATTTTGTATGCACATTAATTTCCTTTCTCTTCTCTCTGCTATTTCAGTTTTTATTTCACCGGCCTTTGCTGGTTCTCAACTGGATGTTGATACAGACCTGTGTTTTGGTGGGGTACCAGTTCTTTTGTTTACTGCAGTGCAGTGAATGGAGCCACATTATCTGTATGGCTCTAGTGTTGTTTTGTAATTATTACACATTGTTTAAATTACTGCGAGACAGAATAATTCTATCAAAGACTTATAAAGATGATGATACAAATCAAGGTTAATTATGTTGTGTTCACCATTTAAACAGAATATAGACTGTGTCAAATTTAACCCTTTCCTGTTATCAGCTCACCTGAACACGAGCTATTGTGATCGTCATCGCCCAGCACCCCCCTGTTCATCTGTCCATTCACATTTACAAAAAAATCTTCTCCTAAACTAACCATGGAATTTCAAACAAACTTCATAAAAATGATCCTTTCAAAATACTTCAAATGATTTAAACTGATGAAGAACTTTTGTTGCCATGGCAACCAAGTGAAAAAAACTTAGAAAGATAAACTCCTCCGAAACCATCAGACCAGAGCTTTTATATTTTGTATAAGTCATCTATTGACCCCCTACCAAAATGCTTCAATGAATTACCATATCTTGACAATAATCCTTTTTCTGTGCTATCCCTGATTTTACAAAGAAATAACGAAGGAAATCTAAGAAAATCTTCTTTTCCCAAATGATAAGGCCTAGAGCTTTGATATTAGGCATAAATCATCATCTATTGATCCTTTTCCATTACCAAAAAACTTCTTAGAATTACCATACTCTGAAAAATAGCAATTTTCTGTGAAATCCCTGATTTTACATAGAAATAAAGAGGGAAATCTTTGAAAGCTTTAATATCCTGTATGTATCAATGTCTATTTACCCTTTACCAAAATACTTCAAAGAATTACTGGACTTTGAAACTAGCTTGTTTCTGGGTGTTCCCAGATCTACATAGATATAAAGAAGGATATCTTTGAAAATCTTCTTCTCCCAGACCATAAGGCCTAGAGCTTTAATATTTGGTGCGTATCAATACCTAATGACCCGTTACAAAAATACTTTGTAAAATTACTGTATTGTGAAAATAAGCCATATTCTGTGCAATCCAAGAGCTAAGAATTGAATTAAAGAGGATATCTTTGAAAATTTTCTCCTCATAACCCATTAGGTCTAGTAGTTTGATTTTTAGTATGTATCAATGCCTATTGACCCTCTACCAAAATATTTCAAAGAATAACCATACTCTTTAAATGAGCTCTAAATTGTAGGATCTTCAATATACCTAGGATTAAAGGAGAAAATCTTTAAAAAAAATCATGTCCAAAATAAACAGGTGTAGGGCTTTGATATTTTGTATATATCATAAAGCCTTGAGCCATCATACTCTGGGGAGCGATCAAGGACCATCATGGTCCTCTTGCAAGAAATATTAGACTTTCTTAAGTTTGAAAGACGTTGCAGAGGACAATAAAAAGTGAGTGAAACTTGAAACGAAACCATCCAATGTGGTAGAAAAATATGTGAGAAAAGAAGAAATTGCCTCTTACAAGCAATTTCTTCTTTCTTTTCACAATATTTTCTTAAATATAAAATCACATTGTTGTGGAAACCAGGAACTGTACATGAAATATTCAAGGAGGTGGATTTACTAATCAAAGATGTGCAAATATTACATAGAAAGCCTAAGTTAAGTAGAAAACATTGTTACATATTACAATCAATTTCTCCTTTTCATGCAGTGTTGTGCATTACATATGTTGAAAAGGGAAAAAATGCTTGTACATACAAGCAATGTCTTTTCCAATGGCAGGTCCTATGAAGGGGTTCAGACTTACCAGGGTATGGGGTGTATTTCTATTATTAACAAACTTTTATTGAATTTCCCCACAGAAATGAAATGATTAGGCTACAGAGGCATGTTCAAACAAACCCCCAAAACCCTCTAAATCTGCCACTTTTTTTCCCCACTGTACTTACTATCCTATCATGTTATTATTTTTCCAATGATACTCATATTCAAGGGTGGTCTACAACTTTTAATTAAACCTTCATTGGCTAAATCACAAAGTTTTCAATGTCCAGGCAATGAATTATGAACAAATTTTTCTGGGACCAAAATCCTAGTTTGAATTTTCCTATGTTTTCAAAAAAAAATCTGTGTTTGACTAAATCAGTAGACTTTATTTTTGTCATTCATTTGGTAAATCATTTTCAATTTCTAGTATTTGCGTTCATATCCAAAACATTTTTTTTAAATGAATCTAAACAGGCATGCAAAAGCTTTTCTTTTACAAAAACTGGAAATCTATTGGGGACACATATTGACAACAGACTATCAAATATTGTTTGTTGATTTCAAGAAAGCCTTTACACTTATTATGACTTTTTGTTATTTGTTTGAAATTTTGAAAATGTACCAAGGTTTGTGTTGTTTGAACTTTGCTGCCAATTATGTTAAAATTGTTAAAACTTTTATGTAGCCGGGTAGTGTATAAGGGGTGCTTATACCACCTTGCCATAGAGGTTGCTTTTATAGAGGTCCCTGGTTTGAATCCTGACGGAATCAAATATTTATTTGTGGGTTACATTTGTTCCCCAGTGGGCGCCAAATGTAGCCTGCAAATGAATATTCAACTTTATTGTGATTCAAATAAGTGACCTCTCAATCCTGAGGCAAGCACTCTACCATGTTGCTATAAAAGTAAAGTTGTACTGCAAGGGAGTATAAGCACCTTTTATACATTCCCGGGCTACAATTAGGTCGCTATTAATAAATGATTATATTCTATAGGCAGACAGTTGATTGGTTCCTTGATTTCAGAAGAGATGCCTGGACTATATAAGTTAGTGTTCTGTTATGGCTTTTTATCTATTACCAGATGACAAAATTTTATATTAGTCCATATTGAGAGACGTTGCAGACCACATTGCAAAGTTTGAATAATTTGAAAATATAATGAATAGGGTAGGAACTTGGTATGAAAAGGAGAAATTGTTTCAAGGGAATTCCTATATGTTTTCTTTAGTGATTAATCTTCAGTGTGTCAATACAAGATTGTGTTTTGTCTCGCACAAAAGGATGGATAATAGTAGTTCTAAGTGGGATAGCAGATTGAGGCTAGGAAAGGATGTAGTGGTAGTACTTGTGTGAGAAATACCAGGAATCCATTGTTACGTGCTCCAGCCCCTGTGATATGACTGAAATATTGTTAAAAGAGGTGTTAAACCCCATTCAATCAATCAAAACGGGATTTTGTGGTATGGTAAAAGTATTGAAATAGTTATAAATGAAATTCAATAAATTTAACTCCTAAGAACCCATACACTGTATATGCAGATAACTTTTAATGCACTTTGCATTAACCTGCTACCACACAACACAGTTTTAGACTGGTCCAAATTTAAAGAAGTCGAAGACAACAATTTCAAGAAAGTGAAATTTAAAAAGAGATTAACTTTTAAGGTAGAAAACATTGTGCATTGAAGATATTACTTGAAAATTTGTAGTTTCTTCTTTGTTCATGATGTTTTACAAAGCTTTTTACTTGAGGGGTATCAAAATTCTGGATTGTGTGAGAATGGGTTAAAATCCTTAATAACACCAAAGGATTTTTAAAAAAGCTCTCAAAATATGACGCCTCTGACTAAATAAATTTGTAATGTTTAAGTTAAATTTCACTGCAAGTCAGTGTATTACAAGTATTGAAATAAATGTATGATATAATCATGGTTGTCATTATTCTCTGTGTGTTTGTGGGGAGTGGTGGTGTTGAGAGAATGCACTTTACCCATTTCCACAGAATCCTGCTTTTTAACACCCACTCAAGATAAGGGCTTAATTCTTTAAAAGCAATTTCTTCATTTTCCACATTTCCTTCCCCTAAAAACAAATATTTATAAAATTTCATTAACTGCGACTTCTTTCAATTTAGCTCATTCTAAAATTTTTTGCCTGGTAATGGGTTGATCCATTACTAAACGATCCCTCATGAGATATAATTGAATTAAGAACAAGTTACTTTGTTGACCTTAGTTAGCTCATATGGATGATTGTTAGGTCCTACTGGAAATTGGAAGGTTACAATGGAAAACATTGGAAAAGAAGCCTAAATAACTATTTCTTTGTTTACACAGCAACAATTTTGGCTCAAACTTTATGAGACTTGGTCTAGATGATTTATAAGTCAAAAGGATGAAGCCCATCGATGAAGGGAAAGTTTCATTTGAAAACTCAGGAAAAGAGGTCTTGTATTGAAAGAACGGGAGCATATTGTATTACCGTTGTCTGTTTTGTTATCCCCTGCCATTTTGGCGAAGGGGATATAGTAATGGTCTCCGTCTGTCATTCTGTCCTTCCGTCACTAAACTTGTCCAGAGCATATCACTGAAAGTATTATTGCTATCAACTTGAAACTTCATGGGTCAATATATCTCATTGAGGAGAAGTGCAGTGCACAAAAACCCTCTTGCTTGCATAATTTTGGAGTTATTGACCTTTGTTGTTTTAAAGACTTAAGATTTTGTCAGGGATATATCTCTGTAAGTATAAAAGCTATTAACTTGAAACTTCATAGGTGGACAGATCTCATTGAGGAGAAGTGCAGTGCACAAGAGCTACAACTCTTGCTTGCATAAATTTGGAGTTATTGCCCTTTGTTGTTTTAAAGACTTAGATTTTGTCCTGAGCATATCTCTGAAAGTACAATAGCTATTATCGAACTCATTGAGGAAAAATGTAATGCACAAGAAGCCTAAATCTAACTGGCTTCAGTGAACTATCAAGCTTTTACGGCAGGGGATGGCCATGTCCGACATGGCTCTTGTTACAATTACTTTCAGCCTATTGAAGATACAATGCTCATATTTGGCATGATGATAGATCTCATTGATGCACATATGTAAGTATGATGGTCGAGGTCATGTGATGTAAGACCAAGTGCTTTGATATTTCGTATAAATTATAATTTGTTGACCCTCTACCAAAATTCTTCAAAGAATTAACACATCTTGAAAAATAGCCCTTTTGTGTGAGATCCCTGATTTTACATAGAATTAAAGAAGGATATCTTCTTCTCCCAAACCTTTTATATTTGTGTGTATCAATGTATATTGACCCTTTACTTCAAAGAATTACTGTACTTTGAAAATAAGCCATTTTCTGTGTGATCCTTGATTTTACATATGAACACAGAAGGAAATCTTTGAAAATCTTCTCTTCCTAAACCATTAGGCCTACAGCTTTGATATTTAGTATGTATTTATGCCTCTTGACCCTCTACCAATATACTTCAAAGAATAACTGTACTCTGGAAATTAGCTCTAAAAGGTAGGATCTTCAACATACCTAGGATTAAAAGAGAAAATCTTTTATACAAGATGTGTTTGTGAAACACTATGTCCCCAAATAGGAATTCTTTAGAAATGGGAAAAAGGGTTAAAATTTTGACCTTGACCTTGATGAAATGACCTTCCCGAGTTGCGCCTTGATTAGACCTATCTACATACCAAATATTAGCATTGTAACTTAATAAGGGTTGAAGTTATGGGAAAATGTTTAGTTGGCAGGTTAAGTTTTGCAGACAGACAGACAGACAGACGGACAACGGTAAAACAATATGCCCCCGATCTTATTGATGCGGGGGCATAAAAACTACGATAAGAAGTGTTTTGTTATGGATATTTTAATCATATTCTTATTTTCTAGCGATTCACTGAATATAACTGGATATTTAAACGTATTAGCGTTGGAAAATTTGATATACATTTGTTATATCTTCCTGTCCACAGTCCTGGACAGAGAGCGTCCACCTTAAAGGTCTTTCTTTGCTATTTCAAATTTTCATGTCTTTTTTACCCGCATCTCCTTATCCTAACCTAGACAGAGAGCGTCCACCATAAAGGTCTTTCTTTGCTATTTCAAACTTTTATGTCTTTTTTACCCGCATCTCCTTATCCTAACTGATTGGATTTAATATAAATGATTTCTTGGCCTTTTCTCGTTACTGAGGTAAGAATTGTCAAGACAAGAAATAAGTTAATCCACTGCAATTCCGCTAAAACTCTCTTGGTGGGGCCCAAGAAATGAAACAGCGGAAGAAGTAGAGTTATTAAGCTATAAAAAAGATCTCTATCTGAACCTAGTCATATACAAATTGGGAAATTACACCGACCAGCTGCACTGGGTAGAATTTTGTAACAGGTAACTTTGAATCGTAAAAATGAAGGTCATAATAATCACAAACAAGAGGCCCAGTGGGCCTTAATGGTCACCTGAGTAAAAGAGCATCAAGACAAGTGATTTGGGTTTATTAGAAAAAGATTTTTTAAGAAGTACAAAAATTTACGCCTTTCTGCCCCCGACTGGGGCCCCTTTTACCCCAAGCCCCCCCAACCTCTTTTGACAAACTGAAATTGGCATCCCCCAATGATGCTTGCGACCAAGTTTGGTTGAAATCCCCTCAGTAGTTCTTGAGAAGTAGATGAAAAAGTTACCAAAAATGACCCCCTTTTGGTCCCCATTTTAGGCTCCCCTGACCTCCAGCCTTTAATTTTCACAAATCTGTATAATCAGTACCAAATGATGCTTTTCACCAAGTTTGTTTGAAATTGGCTTTATACTTCATCAGAAGAAGATGAAAATGTGAATTTCTTAACATGATGAACTTTGACCTCTGGGTCATACATGACCCCAGGGGCATGAATTTCACAATTTATAATATACCTGTCCTAGTTGTCATGCACACAGAATATTTAAGCTCGGGCATTAACGGTTTATTAGAAGAAGATTTTTAAAGAAGTACCAAAAATTACCCCTTTTTGCCCCCTATTAAGGCCCCTTTGACCCCCAGAACCCCTACTTTCACAAACTTGAATTGGCATCCCCCAATGATGCTTTCTACCAAGTTTGGTTGAAATCCGCCCAGTAGTTCTTGAGAAGAAGATGAAATATTTAAAAAATACCAAAAATTACTCCCTTTTGGTCCCCATTTAAGGGCCCCCTGACCCCCCAGCCTTTTAATTTTCACAAATCCCAATAACCATTACCAAATGATGCTTTTCACCAAGTTTGTTTGAAATTGGCTTTATACTTCATCAGAAGAAGATGAAAATGTGAATTTCTTAACATGATGAACTTTGACCTCTGGGTGTGGCCCCATACATGACCCCAGGGGCATGAATTTCACAATTTATAATATACCTGTCCTAGTTGTCATGCACACAAAATATTTAAGCTCTGGCATTAACGATTTATTAGAAGAAGATTTTTAAAGAAGTACCAAAAATTACCCCTTTTTGCCCCCGATTAGGGCCCCTTTGACCCCCAGAACCCCTATTTTCACAAACTTGAATTGGCATCCCCCAATGATGCTTTCTACCAAGTTTGGTTGAAATCCGCCCAGTAGTTCTTGAGAAGATGAAAATGTTTAAAAGTTAACGGACGACGGACGACGCACGACGACGGACAAACGATGATTGCAATAGGTCACCATGACCATTTGGTCAGGTGACCTAAAAATCCTAGACGGTGGAATGTCTAGCTTCACAATGACAAGATTAAAAAAAATCGGTCACCAAGAATTCTCATGGGGTACGCATCTGGCACGTGGCAACTCAAAAAAAACTCTCCCATAAATAGCTGAACGTCTGGCAGCGGCGCCTTTGATCACCTATCCTCCCTCATAATAAAATAAATTGTTCCCAAAAAACCTTTAATTCATATTTGTCAACGAGCTCTTTGCCGTGTGTTTGATCATACAGAATGGGCTGAAAATTTCGAATTATTGAAAGAAATGCAGAAAAATAACGGTATTCTATTTTAATCTACCAATATTATCTATCCCGTTTTGGATTAGAAGTTAATGAATTTGTGACATGTACAATAAAAATTCACACATTTTCTGTATTCAGCGAAAAAGTTGCAACTCCGACTGCTTGTTTTCAAAGCATATTGTCACTATTTTATCTTGAAGCCACTATCCTCTATAAGCTCCGGATACTTGCAGACTATGATGTGAAATCAAAAGTAGGCTCAAGACAATTTGTCTAATTTCACGTTCGTGCATTTCTTTCAGAACAGGTCCTACCAGGGACTGAAGAAAATAAAGAACACCGATAGAGAAACAAAGTGTGACATTTTTAATCGCATGATCTTCAAGGTTAGTAACTGAAGGTTACTGAGGTGCGTGCCTATTCTCTATTGATTTAAAAGAAATGTCCTTGACCTAAGGCTTTAATCATCTCAATGCCAAACAGTTTGACCAGACAACTGAACCGATTTATGAATTGAAACATTATGAGTGTCATCAATCAAACAAAGCAATTATCTCTGAACCAATGCATTAAACGCCATGACAATCCACTGTAAGGTGTTAAAAACATACCTGGCTTTGGGTAATTATCAATTTTTATGTGTAACCCTTTTTCTCTCGAGTGGACCAAAGATGGTATGAAATAATCGCGGCCAAATCAGTATTAACGTCGTATCTAAGCATCAGTAACCAAAAACAACCCCCCTCCCACCAAATTTTGGGAGCCAAGGGTGCCCCGTGTTAAAATGGAGTCAGTGCTGTGCTGGATAGCAGTGTACTTGCAAATAATTTCATTGTTATTGGTAGTTCTTGGTAGTTTTTACCTAAAAACGCAGACTCTATGGATTCGGTCATTTAACAGGATAACAAACATTAATCTTTTTTCAATATTTAAGGTAGGTATCGATGTTTTTTCATGTCAAAGATTCTAATTATTTTTATTTTCTCTCATAAACTATTTGAATACAATATACCCCAAAGTAGTTTTGCAAAAATCTGAGGTCGCTTATCAGAAAAAAGCAGGGTATTTCCCTAAAAGCCTACGTAGGCTATTAATCTATTTTTAGATTAATCCGAGACAGTTGCGAAGATTATAGGGCATTCACGTGGCGAGAATAACCGTTGGGACCTTGCATTTAGTTTAAATTATATCACACCAATGCCATTTTTACGTCATCAGGGGTTATGTTCGCTAGCCTGTCTGTTATGACCAGTCCAAAACTGTCGTAAGCATTATTACGAATATAAACACTTACCGTATTTTGCGCTTAGCCTTTCACGTGACATGATTTAGGACGTTGGCTGTTCCGCTAGTAAATTTGTTACCCTCATTTGACTTTGGGTCATATGCAAATGAGGTCATTCGATGTCGACAGCCGAATTCCGTGATATCTAAAAATAACCTTGAATTCCGCTGAACCTTTCTGATATAACCACAAAAAGCCACTTTAGGTCTATCATTTTACCATAGAGACAATACCTGGCCTAACTTAAAGTATTAAATGTTTGTTTGAGTCTATTTTTCGGCACTTGGTAATTTTTTCTTATCTAGGTTTAAAAAAATCGATACCTCCCTTTAAAAGGTTTAATTAAATTTGAAATAATATTCCATCTAAGAATTTCAGGCCCGCAGGCACCGAGACAATTGGAGCCTCATAAGAAAGTTTAAAATCACTCCTATGTCCAGATGATATGGAAATAGATTGTTTTACTTTTTTTTAGATCAAGTGACAAACTCCATTTTTTCTTTACGTTCACAGCCAGTCTTTAAATGACCTTGGCAAGTTGAAACAACTAAGTTAAATAACGTATCAAAAGTAAAGTTCAAGTAGAATAATGGATAATTATGGAGTCGCAGCGGCGATCTCTTTACGTTTTTATAGGAATACATTACTTACCGTATAGATTCAAATCAAATATTATTTCATTTCATTCAAATATACCAATTAATCATAGAAGGGGGTGGGCGTTTATTAGAAACACCTATTGTTAATGAAAAAGCGACGAAAAAAGGCTGTATTTTATGCCGTACTTTAGGGGATGGGCGTTTATTAGAATATGGGCAATTATTAGAATAAATACATCATACATAAGTACATCAGTACATAAATCAGAGATACTTTGGTTTGTCATCAGTTTTCAGCTTGAATTGCATTTTAGTCAGTTTAACTAAAGTTCCTGGTAAAGTCTTCTATTGATGAAAACTGAATTGGTTGACCAAGAAATGCTTTGGCAGAGGCACCATATACCTGTAATAAAAAACAGAAAAGGCTAGTTAATTGCTTACCAGATAAAAAAAGTAAAAAAACATAAATTATGGGTTAAACCTTTACCAAGCCAAATTTTTAGACTGTTTCAATTTGAGAGACTTTGCAGACAACAATTTCAAGTTGGTAGAATTTAAGAAATCTATGTCTTTTTCAAAAGAAAATTTTATAAACAAGAGGACTATGATGGTACTAACTTGCTCACCTGAGTCATCTGCTATTTAAAGTACTTTTTTGTTTAAAACAAGAGGACCATGATGGTCCTCTATCGCTCCCTGAGTATGATGGCTCAAGGCTTTATGATATAACATTTTAAATATCAAAGCCCTACACCTAATCATTTTGGAGAAGAAGATTTTTCTTTAATTCTATGTAAACTCAGGGATCACAAAGATAAGGGCTAATTTTCAGATTACTGTAATTCTATGATGCATTTTAGTACAGGGTCAATAGATTATTTATTTCAAATATCAAAGCTGTAGGCCTTATGGTTTTGGAGAAGAAGATTTTGAAAGTTTTCCTTCTTTATTTCTATGTAAAATCAGGGATAGCACAGAAAAGGGCCAATTTTCAAGATATGGTAATCCTTTGAAGTATTTTGGTAGAGGGTCAATAAATGATGATTTATACCAAATATCAAAGCTCTAGGCCTTAATGTTTAGGGGAAGAATATTCTTAAAGTTTTCTGTGCAAAATCAGGGATTGCACATAAAAAGAGCTAACTATCAAGATAGGGTAATTCTTTAAAGTATTTTAGTAGAGGGTCAATTGATGATGATTTATGCCAAATATCGAAGCTCTAGGTTTTATGGTTTGGGAAGAGAAGATTTTTCAAGTTTTTTCACCCCATTGCCATGGCAACCAAAGTTCTTAATGGATTTCAATGCTTTGAAGTATTTTGAAAGAGAATGACCTAAGGATCATTTCTGTGAAGTTTGGTTGAAATTCCAGAGTTAGTTTAGGAGGAGAAGATTTTTTGTAATTGACGGAAGGATTGGCGGACACTGGACAATGATCGATATCAATAGCTCACCCAGAGTACCTCTTGCTGAGGTGAGCTAAAAAGACACAACTGGAGCAAATAAAATATAACTAATATAAAATTTCTAGCATAGTTCATAACCATCAAGTAATGCTACCTACCAAGTATAAATGCTTTAGGCTTTATAATTTGATCCATTTGCAATTAATCTGGCATTTTAATTCCCTCAAAGAAAATGGTTTTGGAAAACATTAGAAAAAGAGAACTTACATGTTACATCCAATTCCCACAATGTAATCTACCCTAAAAGCTTCTTATATTTTAACCTAATTTGAATTGCCAACACTACTTCTTTCAGTTAGGATGAGTCATGGGTATAGAGGAAAAGAATATTAAATTGCGCTTATAAAGTAGTTTTCAAAACTTTGGGAGCATGGCCATTTTTTACCCTTTGGTTACAAGTTTGGCATACTTGGTAGAGAACCATCTGGATATACTATATACCAAAAGTGAATTCATTATAACTGGGCCAGAAAGATTTTTTACTCTATGAGTATAATTTCTTGGCATACATTACACTTAAATACAAGGCCTTCACCCATATCCCTTCCCACATAAGCCGTCCTTTTTACGCCTCTCAAAAAAAGCTTTGGAAAACATTGTGGCAAAAAGGGCTTGTGTTGGAATGGGTTATGACCTTGTAGTTATGCAAGATTCTTTTTAACTTGCTCTAATTAAGCCTTTTCCCCCACTCTGGACCTCAGGGGCAGGGTCTTTTTTGACCCCAGAAGCATATCTTTTATCCCCTGCTGTTTCTGCGAAGGGGATATAGTAATGGTCTCCATCCATTATTCAGTCGCTAAGCTTGTCCGGAGCATATCTCCTAAAGTATAAATGCTATCACAATGAAACTTCATAGGTGGATAGATCTAATTGAGGAGAAGTGCAGTGCACAATAACCACAACTCTTGCTTGCATAATTTTGGAGTTATTGCCCTTTGTTATTTTAAAGACCGGGGCATATCTCTGAAAGTATAATAGCTATGAACTTGAAATTTCATAGGTGGATAGATCTCATTGAGGAGAAGTGCAGTGTACAAGAATCACAACTCTTCCTTGAATAATTTTGGAGATATTGCCCTTTGTTATTTTAAAGACTTAGATTTTGTCTAGAGCATATCTCCTAAAGTATAAATGCTATCAACTTGAAACTTGATAGGTGGATAGATCTTATTAGGGTGAAGTGCAGTGCACAAAAATCACAACTCTTGCTTGCATAATTTTTGGAGTTATTGACCTTTGTTGTTTTAAAGACTAAGATTTTGTCCCAGGCATATCTCTGGAAGTATAATAGCTATTAACTTGAAACTTCATAGGTGGATAGATCTTTTTGTGGAGAAGTGCTGTGCACAAAACCCACAACTCTAGCTAGCATAATTTTGGAGTTTTTGCGCTTTGTTGTTTTTAAGACTTAGATTTTGTCCAGAGCATATCTCTGAAAGTATAATAGCTATTATCAAACTCATTAACAAGAACGGCAGAATACAAGAGGCCTAAATCTAACTGGCTTCAGTGAACTATCAAGCTTTTAAGGCGGGGATTGCCTGTCCACACGGCTCTTGTATCGAATACTACAAACCATCTACAGTAGAACCTCGAATGTCGCTGGTTAGTAGGTATGTGTTTGTTTGTATATCTTTTGCGGTCCCGATCTTTTTCCTTCTTTATCTTTGTTAGAAAACTTTGTCTTATTTGAAAAACAGTGGTTTGTAGTTCGCAGGCCATTTCAAGTCCCAAAAGTGTGATTATAGCACAAACTCCTATGCTTAATTCGTAAGTGTGATAAACAAATTGTCTCATATCACCACTTACCTTGATTTTCACACCTGCTGATCTACATGACAAATAATCTGTTATCGTGTACCTATAGTTAAATGGGACTGTTTGGTTTGTAAGGTGGGTAATCAATTGAATAAAAGTTCCCGTAATTATTGCCGAAAAGACGCACCCCTTTAATGGTCATTTAGAAATTCTAACCATTTTATTTTATCCTGCGGTTGCTTTCTTCACAATCGTCCGTTCTTAATTTTATGATTTAATGATAGGATACTTGTGATTTGATCCAATGCATAGCAAAGAGAAATCACTCTGATAGAAATTTGATACAAACACTGTGATTGATAAATTGAAAAAAAATTTACTCAGATATAAAGCATAACAATACAAGATGAGTTATTTTTAATTAATGTTTTCCTCAATTAATATCTGCAGGCTTTGTTAAGAAAAAATGACCAATCCTAAATGGGGGACAAAACAAGACCGTGTGCGATTCTGTGTATCTCAAACAACCGACCACTTACCCTCCATTTTGTTCGTACTACGCTCAATTTGTATAAATTTCCTCAGTCCCTTGTGCTTCGAACTACCGAGGTTTTACTGTAGTTATTTTACATGCCAAACCTTTTTGACCTCAGGGGCATTATTTCTAATAGCATACTACAAAACCATCTAGATATGTTTCATGCCAGATATGTATGTCCTCGGCCATATCGCTCAGGAGGAGAAGACTCTTGAACCTGCTATAATTTTCTCAACATTGGTCCTCAGATGGGGGGGGGGCATGTTTGATCCCAGGGGTATATTTTTTTAAAGCTAGGTAGAGAACCATGTGATTATGCCATATATGAACTATGAATACCCTTGACCTTGCAGTTTCTGAAAGAAAGTTTAACATTAACTAAAATTTCCTATTTTCAAATGTAATGGCAACATGAGTTTTTCACAGAATGAAATTCTATTAACAACTTTTGTAGAGCTTCACCCAAGGAACATCCCTGCAAAGTTTTAGCTTGATAGACCTGTTGATTTTAGAAAAAAAAAACTGCATAACAGGTGCTGTGACAAGTCCAAACTTTTACTTTATTTTATTTGACTTTTCCCTCCTGTCACCTATGTTACATCTGACAGAGAAAACAATATTATCATCTAATTATGAACTGTTTCTTTATTACCATCCCCTGGACAGTTTAAACAGAGTAAACATCACAGAATAAATGCAACAAATAGCAACATAGTAACGCCAATTGAAAATTAGTGGCAGCTTCTGTGTGCAGTGACAGCTTCTGTGTGAAAACAACAAGTGGACCATGATGGTCCTATATTATTCCCCTGAGCATGATGACTCAAGGCTTTTTGATATTAACAAAATATCAAAGCCCTACACCTAATTATTTTGGAGAAGATTTTTTTAATAGATTTTCAATTTTGTCCTAGGTTTATTGAAGATCCTACTGTTTAGAGCTATTTTCCAGAGTACAGTAATTCTTTGAAGTATTTTGGTAGAGGGTCATTAGATGATGATTAGTACATAATATCAAAGCTCTAGGCCTAATGGTTTAGAAGGAGACTGGAGAAGAATTTCAAAGATATCCTTCTTTATTCCTTTTTGAAATCTTAGATTGAACAGAAAATGGCTTATTCAATAGGGTAATTCTACAAAGAATTTTGGTTAAGGGTCAATAGGTTTTAATACACACTGAATATCAAAACTCTAGGCATACTGGTTTGGGAGAAAAGATTTCCTTCTTTATTCATATGCAAAATGAGGGATCACAAAGAGAAGGCTAATTTCAAGTTAAATCATTCTTTGAAGTACATGTACTTTGGTAAAGGGTCAATAGATGTTAATACATACAAAATATTTAAGCTCTAGGCCTTATGGTTTGGGAGAAGATGATTGTTAAATGTATCCTTCTTTAATTCTATGTTAATCAGGGATCACACAGAAAAGGGCCAATTTTCAGAGTAGGGTAATTCTTAGAAGTATTTTGGTAGAGTCAATAGATGATGATTTATACCAAATGTCAAAGCTCTTGGCCTTATTGTAAGGAGAAAAAGACTTTTAAAGATTTCCTTCTTTATTTCTATGTAAAATCAGGGATCGCACAAAAAAGGGCTAATTTTCAGAGTACGATAATTCTTTGAAGTATTGTAGTAGAGGTCAACAGACATTGATACATTCAAAATATTAAAGCTCTAGGCCTAATGTTGGGGAGAAGAAGATTTTCTCCTTTATTTTTATATAAAACAGGGAAAGCACAGACAAGGGCTAATTTTCAAGACACAGTAATTCTTTGAAGTATTTTGGTGGAGGGTCAATATATGATAATTTGTACCAATTAACAATGCTCTAGGCCTTATGGTTTAGGTAAAGAAGATTTTTAAAGATTTCCTTCTTTATTTCTTTGTAAAATCAGGGATCACAAATCAGGGGTCGCACAGAAAGGGGCTAATTTTCAAGATACGGTAACTTTTTTCAGTATTTTTGTAGAGGGTCAATAGATGATGATTTTAACCAAATATCAAAGCTCTAGGCCTTATGGTTTGGGAGAAGAAGATTTTTTAAGTTTTTTAACTCCGTTGCCATGGCAACCAAAGTTCTTCATGGATTTCAATTCTTTGAAGTATTTTGAAAGAGCATGACCTTAGGATCATTTCTGTGAAGTTTGGTTGAAATTCCATAGTTAGTTTAGGAGGAGAAGACTATTTTGCAATTGTGAACGGATGGATCGACACCGAACGGACAGATGGATGGACGCCAGACAATGACCGCTCACAATAGCTCACCCAGAGCAATTCGTGCTCAGGTGAGCTAATAAATGGAAAGAACTGGTATCATTTAGAAACACACCTCTCTGTAAACTTCTCTGTAATTTTCTTAACCTAACTTAAAATGTATCTCCCCCTAAAATTTCATTAAAGACCTTGCCAACCCAAGCTGTCAAATCTTGACCAATAAAAGACAGTAAAATATATGATCTCTTCATTGAAAGAAAACAATTAGGTTGGCATAAGTCTTTTAAAAAGTGTATTAAAGGGTAAGACACATTATGAGAAAAGGAGAGATTATTTGTTTGAAGTTATTCTTTTCTCACAATGTTTTCCATAGCTTTATGTATTCAGGATGTGAAAATACAGACTGTCAAGGAATGGATTTATGTAACTGTACAAATTGATGGGATCATCATAGTTCTAAGAAAAATCATTGAGGCTGATAATCACCCTGCCCCATATTTCATATCACAGGGGCAATAACCCTGTTATTTCAATTGAGGGACAATAACTTCTTTATCAGGGCCCAAAACTTCATTGTGTTGACTAGAATATTTGGATAATTTTTTCATAGGCCCCTTTTCATGTGATTCTTGATACAGAACCATCGTCAAAATCAACAATCATAATGATGGTACAATCAATCTGTGTAATCTGTGAACTTTATTGTGTAAATGAGGATTTTAAAGTGAAATTTTCATACCGCCCCTTTACTCGTGATACTGTACAGAACAAACCAAATTTCAGAAGGAGAATCCTACTGAAGGTACAATCATTCTGTAAGAATTTACAAAGAATCAATGAAAACAGTGGACTGAATTGGGTCAAGAAACTTTTGAAATAAAACTTTCATAAGGCCCCTTTTCCCATGAAACTTTACAAATTTTACCCAATTTAAAAAGAACAATCCTTATGATAGTTAATTCATTCTAAAAGTTTAAAGAAAATGATAAAGACTGAGGTCTTTACTGTGATAACGGTGTTTTGGTAATAAAACTTTCATAAGGCCCCTTTTCTAGTGAAACTTAACAGATTGGACCCAATTTACAAAGAAACAACCAAATGATGGTACAATCATTCTAATATAATTTGAAGCGAATCAATGAAAACAATGGTTTGAATTGGGTTAAGAATTTTTTTAAGTTAAATTTTTATAAGGTCCCTTTTCCAGTGAAACTTAACAAATCTGACCCAATTTACAAAAGAACAATTCTTATGATAGTTCAATCATTCTTATAGATTGAAGAAAAAGATAAAGACTAAGGTCATCATTGTTATAACGACGTTTTTGTATTAAAATTTTCATATGGCCCCTTTTCTAGTGAAACTTAACAGAGCAGAACATATTTACAAAGGAACAATACAAATGATTGTACATTCATTCTATTTAAGTTTGAAGAGATTCTGATAAAGACTGAGTACTTTCTTGTGTTAATGAGGAGTTTGTAACTAAATTTTAATACAGCCCCTTTTCTGTGATACTAGACCCAATCAGACCCAATTTGGAAAGAAACAATCCTAATGACTGCACAAACATTCTGGCAGAGTTTGAACAGAATCCGATGAAAACTGTGGTACAAGGATTTTAATATGAAATTTCATATGGCTCCTTTTCTTCTGATAACTGACAGATCAGTTCTAATGTCAACATCAACAATCGTAGTTATTGTACAATCATTCTGTGAAAGTTTAAAGTTTAAATGAAAGCTCTGGACTTGGTAACAAGGATTTTTAAATGCAATTTTCATAAGCCCCCTTTTCCTCTTTTCTTGACAATTCAGACCCAATCATGAAATCAAAGACCTGAAGGGCCTGAGAGTCGCCATAATAACAGATTGTTTGGTATTGGCTATTGAGCATTAACCTCAGGCTGTTGGCCTTTGATAACTTGCATGCACCAGGCAAATTAAATCTTGTAAATTCTGTTAATAAAGCTAGATCTTTTACATTTGATTAAATGGGGGTATAACACTGGTCAAAGACCAATGTTTTAGTTATATCACTACAAAGTTCACCTATTCATGTATTTCAGCCATGGCCATAGCACAGTGATAGTACATAGGACTCCTAGTCCTAATAGATGTACCGGTGAGAGAAATAGGAATCCATGGCACCAGCCGCTGTGATATGACCATAATACTGTTTAATTGAGTTGCGTTGATTTCATTCAATCAATCAATCATGCACTTGCTCAGTATCTCTAGTACTATGTTGTGGCTCTGAATGCCTTGCCAAAGGACATACCCAGGTCCTGAATATACAAACATGGTCAGTGGCATGATTATGACTCCCCCTGAAGATGATTGTTAATAATGGTTTGAGCTTAAAATGTAACCTCTAGAATGCATGCAAGTATGTTGAAAAAGACTTTCATTTCTTGCACTTGACTTCATTTCACACTGTAGGTTCTCTGCATATAATTTATTCATCCAATTTGTGTTTAGAAAGATGAATAATTTTGACAACATTTCTGGATTTAAAATGTCATTTTATGTTGCAAACAAGGTGGCAAATTGTCACAAAATACACCCCCTAACACTGCTGGGGAAGGGGATTGAAATTTAAATCTAATTTCAAGAAAGAGTAACAATTCACAATGATAACTTATAGTTCTGGTGTTTTTTCTTGTTATCATGAGGTTATGAAAACCATAGGCTGTTACACTATAAGAGATTTGAAAAAAAGATATATTCCTTGATGATATCTATCCATCTATAAACGTTCATGATGAAAGCTGTCATACTTTCAGAGATATGCTCCAGACAAAATCTAGTATGAAAAAACAACAAAAGGGAATAACTCAAAAAATAGGCAAAGAAGAGTTACAGTTCTTGTACACTGCACTTCCCCTTGATGATATCTATCCATCCATAATGTTTTATGATCATGGCTATTACAATTTCAGAGATATGCTCCGGATATGCTCTGGACAAAATCAAAATATGAAACAAGTGGACCATGATGGTCCTATATCGCTCCCCTGAGTATGATTGCTCAAGGCTTTATGACATAATATTCAAAACATCAAAGCCCTACACCTAATCATTTTGGAGAAAAGATTTTTTAAAGATTTTCTACTTTAATCCTAGGTATAGTGAAGATCCAACCATATTGAGCTAATTTCAAGAGTACAGTAATTCTTTGAAGTAATAAAGTAGAGGGTCAATAGGCATTAATACATACCAAATATCGAAGCTCTAGGCCTAATGGTTGAGAAGGAGAACATTTTTTATGATATCCTTCTTTATTCCTTTCTGGAATTGCATAGAAAAGGTCTTATTTTCAGAATACAGTAATTCTATGAAATATTTTAGTGCAGGGTCAATAGCTATTATTACACAGCAAATATCAAAGCTCTCGGCTTAATTGTTTGGTAGAAGATTTTTAAAGTTTTCCTTCTCTAAATCTATGTAAAAAGCTCTAGGCTTTATGGTTAAGAGAAGAAGATTTAAACAGTTTTTCTTCTTTATTTCTTTCTAAAATCAGGAATCGCACAGAAAAGGACTAATTTTCAGAATGCGATATTTCTTTGAAGTATTTTGGTAGACAGTCAATAGATGATGATTTATAGCAAATATCAAAGCTCTAGGCCTTACGGTTTAGGAGAAGAAGATTTTTAAAATACGTATCGTTGCCTTTAGTTTCCCCTCAGAAAGTATGTACATGTTTCTGAAGAGAAACCCTACAAAACGTCTTATCCTATTTGTACCATGTACATTCAGGCTATGAACTACATATGTTTTCTCTATCATATGTTATCTTATTTTATAATCCGTCTCTTAATTGGAATAGCAATTATTACTCGAGGATTAAATTACTTCCTCGTTTAAATTACTCTTAATTATATCCCAAAATCGAATGTAATCACTGTCAAATTTCTATAACCTGATTATCAATAATTATGTCATGTCTGTGCTAACCCAAGGACTTTTGCCAAAATTATTTTATAAGGAAAGGGCGTTTAGTGAAATTAAGTTCATTTCACTTTCTCTTCATGTCTCTGTTTACCTTAACCCACCTTCGCCTCAGTGCATAGAGGTCATATGTTGACAAGTAGATACGTATTTTGGGTGTTAATGAGGATTTAATTATACGTGCATGTATTTTTTGATGTATTTTATTGTTCTGTTTGGGTATATAAGCCCGAGCAATTTATACATCGGGGACTTGTATTTTTGGCTGCGTTACTTGTCCACGACGTCTTCTTTGGCTTACATTATACAATTCACTGGCTATGTTCGTCTTTGTTATTCCTTTATTCCTTGGAGACTACACCACAGATGTAATGTTTTAAAGGATGGAGGTTAGTAATAAACCTCAGATGAAAAAGGCACAAAAATCCAATGAAAATGAATTAAGAGTTACCATCCTTAATTTTAGAGTATTCAACCTATTACAATATGGCCTAATTTAAGACTGGTCCAAATTGAAAGAAGTCACATATGATAATTCAAAGTTTATTTTTCAACTTTCTGGGTAAAAAACATTGTGGAAAATGAGGAAATTGCTTCATTTTACACATTTGTTTCCCATATTGTTTTTCTGAAGGGCATCAAAAAGTGTCACTGTGTGGGAATGGGCTAAAAAAATTGGTTACAATGTCAGTTTTGATTGAAGGGTTAAGGAAATTGAAAGAAAGCATTTCAAATTAAGCACAAGTATCTGCATTTGCATTCCAACTCAATCCCGCATTTTAAGCATCTCAAGACAAAAGCTTTGGAAAACATAGTGGACAATGAAGAAATTTCTTGTAACAAGCAATCTCTCAAATGTCCCTTATGTTTTCTACCCTACATAAGGTAAAGATTTTCTAAATTCCAGCAACTTTGATGTAATGGGTTAATGGGTTAATTTCAACTTGTTATTAGCAATTCCTACATTGACCACAATGTTTTTATTCTAAAAGGCAAAGATATTCTTCATTCAAACAATTTGAGATTGTTACCTGCAATTGCTTTAAATCTGAACCAGTCTAATATTGTGTTGTCTTGTAAGTGGTTAAAATATATAATCCACATTTCCTGTGATAATAATAAGCTATCCAAGAGCAGTTACAAATAAGATAGAGCCCTACTTTCTACCACTTTCTAACATCCTTGCACCTCCTTGATCTATTTTTAGAACTGCAAAGAGGCATACCTTTTCAAAGTGTGGGTCAACTCCACTCTGGAATTACTTGTACCCTAAAGTAGTCCTTTAAGAAAATTTCATCTTCTCCTTTTGTCAAACTGTTTTAATGTTTAAACATCAGCAAGTTGCTTGATGTTAGGTTCTGCAGAGTGAGAGATCACTGCTGAATGTCATGCATGTGATTCAAAGAATTTATCTGGAAACTATTTCCTTGTAGAAACTGACATTTGAAGGTGGTACCCTAAAAGACATTCACTACCAAGGCTAAAAGATTTCATGGGTTGATGTGCAGAATGAAGATTTGCGAAAACTTTTATCCCTAATGATACCATTTTCCTGGCCTGTAATTCAAGACCAAAGACTGCTTTTTAAGACGGACTAATATTTAAGACCCAACAAAACTTTTGGGAGGAGCTACAGATTGCAAAAATGGGCCCTTTTTGCTCTTTATTTAATGAGGCAAAAACGGACAGGAGTGTAACTGTGTGTGTGCAATCCAGTTTACTGTAAATGACTAACTGGTGTAATCTGAGTTACCACAGTCTCCTTGAAAATCGGGTGCTAATCAGTCCAGTCATGTATACATACACAAATCTAGAAGTCTTAAGCTCACTGTAAACTTTTAACCCTTTAACAGTTCACTCAACCAAGACAATAGTTAAAAATTTGCCATTCAAGAATTGCAATTAAAAATTTCTCTGGATACCATGTATGGACATAAGCAACAACAATAAATGCCATATTTTCAATGTGTCAAAATTGAAATTGATGAATTCTGAAAAATAGTCACCAGACAATCATTCCTGTAAAACTAAGTTGAAATCAATCCAATGGTTTCTGAGAAGATTTTAATGTTTCATCATATATGGAAATTAATCCTGTCCATTAAAGCCATGTTTTTCATTCAAGCAAAATTCTTTTATAAAGGGTCACCCATTCATCATTCCTGTAAAATTTGGTTGAAATCCATCATCTGGTTTCTGAGAAGAAGATTTTTAAATGTTTCACCACATATGAAAATTAGCCTGCCAATTAAAGCAATATTTTTTATCTGATTAAAATTCTTTGAAGGAATCTGATAAAGGGTCACCTAATGATCATTCCTGTTAAATTTGGATGAAATCCATCTGTCAATTTCGGAGAAGAAGATTTTTTAAAGGTTTCACCATATATGGAAATTAGCCCTGTCATTAAAGCCATGTTTTTCATCTGATCAAAATTCTTTGAAGGATCTGATAAAGGGTTTCCTAATGATCATTCCTGTAAAATTTGGTTGAAATCTATCATCTGGTTTCTGAGAAGATTTTTTTAAGGTTTCACCATATATGGAATTAGCCCTGGCCATCAAGCCATGTTTTTCATCTGATCAAATTTTTTTTAAGGAACCTGATAACGGGTCACCCAAGGATCCCTTTCTGAGGAGAAGATTTTTAAAGTAAAAGTTTACAGACACACACACACACGCACAGACGCATGACGGAAACAACGCCATGACAATAGCTCGCTGGCATTCAGCCAGTGGAGCTAAAAACTGTGGACTCTAGGAAGTTAAGGAGGGGAAAAGCTATTGCTATAGTTCTTTAAAAGATTTTAATCCTAAGTATATTGAAGATCCTACCATCTAGAGCTAATTTCCAGAGTACAGTAATTCTTTGAAGTAGAGGGTCAATGATAATTTATAACAAATATCAAAATCAAGGCCCAATGGGTTAAAAGAAGAAGATTTTCAAAGATACCCATCTTTATTCTTTTCTAAAGTCTTTGGTTGCACAGAAAATGACTTATTTTCAGGATTGCACAGAAATGGCTTATTTTCAGAATACGGTAATTCTATGAAGTTTGGTAAAGGGTCAATAGGTTTTGATACACACCATATATCAGAGGTCTAGGCCTTATGGTTTGGGAGAAGATTTTTAAAGATTTCATTCTTTATTCATATGTAAAATCAGGGATCACCCAGAAAAGGTCTAGTAGGGTAATTCTTTGAAATATTTTGGTAGAGGGTAAACATTGATACATACAAAATAGTAAAGCTTTCGACCGTATGGTTTGGTAGAAGAAGTTTTTCAAAGGTTTCCTTCTTTATTCTATCAAAAATCAGGGATCACACAGATTATAAGGGCTAATTTTCAGAGTAAGATAATTCTTTGAAGTATTTTGGTAGAAGGCCAATAGACATTGATACATACAAATTATTAAAGCTCTATGCCTTATGGTTTGGGATAAGAAGATTTTCAAAGATTTCCTTTTTTAATTCAATGTAAATTGGGGATTGCACAGAAAAGGGCTAAGTTTCGGAGTACGGTAATTCTTTGAAGTATTTTGGTAGAGGGTCAATAGATGATAATTTATACCATATATCAAAGCTCTGTGCCTTGTAGTTTGGCAAGATTTCTTAAGCTTTTCACACGGTTGCCATGTGGATTTCAATTCTTTGAAGTATTTTGAAAGAGCATGACCTAGAGTTTGATTTCTGTGAAGTTTTGTTGAAATTCCATGGTTAGTTTTGGAGAAGATGATTTTTTTGTAATTGTGAATGGACAGATGAACGGACTCCCAGATGAACACAAGTCGATGACTGATCACAATAGCTCACCCATAGCATGATCCCATAGCACTTTGTGCTTAGGTAAGATAATAACAAATTGGACTTTATCCTCTTTATTATTTTGAGGAACAATCCTTCATGAGGGCCAGAGATGCTCTCCTGGTTACCAAGTTTTCAGTTAAAGTAATCTGATATTTAAAGAAGTTAATTACTGAAACTAGACATTGTCACAAAGCGGACTAATACCCCCCAACAGCACTTGTCCATGTACAAGTGTTAAGGCCTAAAGGGCCATAAGAAAAAAAAAATTTTTAGTTAAAGGGCCATAACTCAGTCAAAATCAATAGACCATAACCAATATAGGATATGCACATGTCTGACTTATACCGAGTCATTCTGTGAAATTTGAATCAAATCTGTCCAATGGTTGCTGAGAAATTGAGCGGACAAGATTTTTCACCAAAGGGCCATAACTCCGTCAAAAATCAATGGACCGTAACCAAAATGGAATATCTCTGCATTATACTTATTATATCAGTGAAGTTTGAATCAAATCCATCCAATGGTTGCTGAGAAATTGAGTGGACACGAAAAAGCTACAGACAGACAGACCGACTGACGGACCGACAAGCCAATTCCTATATACCCCCAAAATATATTTTGGGGGTATAATAAGAATGCATAAAATATTAAAATCATTGGACTTTAAATCCTTAATTATTTTGAGGAACAATCCTCCAGGCCCCTTTTTCCATGTTGCATGATGGATCCACTCCATTTCCAAAAGAAAGTTTCCTTGGGACCCTACAATCATCCTGTGAAATTTTCATCAGAATCCGACAATACAATGTAATTGTGGAGTTTATAATATAAACAGGAATCCATAAGGCCCCTTTTCCTGTGTTTTGTGATGGATCCACTTCATTTCTGAAAGGAACTTTTCTTGCAACCCTACAATTGTCCTGTGAAATTTTACAGAAAATCTGATAATAATTGTGAACTTCATTATTAAAACTCTAGGCCTTATCATTTGGGAGAAGAAGATATTCCAAGATTTCCTTCTTTATTCCTTTGTAAAATTAGGGATCACACAAAAAAGGGCTAATTTTCAGAATACGGTAATTCTTTGAAGTTTTTTGGTAGACAGTCAATAGCTGATGATATGTACCAAATATCAAAGCTTTAAGCCTTTTGGTTTGGGGGAGGAAGATTTTCAAAGATATTCTTTATTTCTTTGTAAAATCAGGGATCTCACAGAAAAGGGCTAATTGCAGAATATATGGTAATGCTTTGAAGTATTTTGGTAGAGGGTCGATAGGTGATGATATGAACCAAATATCAAAGCTCTAGGACTTATGGTTTATGATGAGAAGATTTTTTACAGACTGACAGACAGACAGATGGACAGACGGACAATTACCGATCATAATAGCTCACCTTGAGCACGTTGTGCTCAGGTGAGCTAAAAAATTATTTTCTTCTGTCATTTAACCAATAAGACCAAATTTACAAAGGAACAATCCAAATGATGGTACAATCATTCTATTAAAGTTTGAAGTGATTCTGATAAAGACTGAGGACATTCTTGTATTATGGTAATGAAGATTTGGTAATAATTTTTCTTACATCCCCTTTTCCTTTGATATTAGACAGATCAGTCTCAGTTTGGAAAGAAACAATCCAAATGATGATACAAACATTCTCTGAAGGTTTTAACAGAATCCCATGAGAACTGTAGACTTAATTATGTTAACAAGGATTCTTTTAATGAAATTATTGTAATGCCCCTTTTTAACCCCTGTCATGCTGAACCCGGAATATTCTGGTTTTGACAGGAGGTGTAGACTAAGATCAGACTGCACTTATGTGCAGGCTGATCTTAGTCTACACCTCCTGCATGTAGTTTTCTTGCCAGAGTTGTTTAAGAAATTGATTTCTAAAAGAAATATTGATTTTTTAACAACAAGTTCTATCAGTGCTTTCAGCCCTTTGATTTGACAGCATTTCAGTAAGGTAATTTATACAGCATGACAAGGGTTAATATAATACTTGACTGATCAGACAGTATTTGTAAAGGAACAATCCTTATGATGGTACAATCATTCTGTGGACAATTGAAAAAAATCTGATGAAAACTGTTGACTTTATTGTATTACAAGGATGTTAAAATGAAATTTTTCATGAGGCACCATTTCCTGTGATGCTTGACAGATCTGGTCCTAATGTCAACATCAAGGATTGTTATTATTGTGCAATCATACTGTGAAAGTTTCAACAGAATCTCATCAAAGCTATTTGATTTATTGAACAAATGGGGATTTTTTAATTAAATTTTCATACAACTTCTTTTCCCATGTTACTTGATGGATCAGACTCAATTTCAAAGGGACTATCCTTGCAATAAAATAAAGATTCTGTGAGAGTATGAAGAAAATGCGATTGAAATATGTTGACTTTTATTTTTTTTATTCCATTAGCTAAAATTTCTTAATTAAATTTTCATAAAGCCCCTTTAGTTTTGTTTGATGGATCAGACCAAATTTTCAAAGGAACAATCCTTATGATGGTACAAACATTCTTTGAAAATTTGAAGTGAAATTGGTGAAATCTGCGGACATCATTGTTATAACTAAGATTTATTTATCAAATTTTCATAAGGCACCTTTTCCCTGTGATACTTGACGGATCAGACCCACTTTTGAGAGCAATAATCCATACAATAGTTTAATCATTCTGTGAAAGTTTGAAGAGAATTTGTGATAACTGTGGACTCTAGCATGTTAACTAGGGGTGTAACGATAGATTGATAGGTAGATGTATTGTGATAGTGACAGTCATGATATTGATGTATCAATTGCGATTCCCTGAAATTGATAATTAACGCGATAGTTTGTTCAAATATCCATGGTTTCTATAGTAAATATTCAAAGCTTACTTACACAAAAATTCAATGTTTTCTTGGTCTCTTAGGTTAAAGAGACTGAGAGAAAGACAGAGATAGAGAGAGAACAAATTTTATGTGTAACTTATCCTACTTTTACTTTCTATTATCACATGATAGACTCGTTTGATTTTTGTTTCTTCCATATTCCCTTTTTGTTTAGGAACTGATTTCTAGCTTTCAATTTACGAAGTGAAAATGTCCTCAAAAATCCAAAGCATGTTTAGTTCAGACTTGTTATCAATAATTTATGAATTCTCAATGCTAGAATTGTTGAAAATATAAGTAAGACAATCATAAATGATATTTGATTAATTACGATAATTAATTACTTACTTCCAGCATACTAATCGAGTTATTTTGTTTTACGTATTTTTGTCTTCTGACATGGCTGCAAATTTTGAGATTGTGAAAAACAAAGTCAGAAAAGCCAGAGTTTGAGACCATTTCAGCTTCGTAAAGGGAGGCGAAACATTGATAAAAAGAGAGTCGCCTGTAGACTATGCCATACAATCCTCAAACATAGTGGGAACAAGTCAATTTGGAGAAAATCTATAGTGATAGTATCATAATATCAATTCCAAATAGTAAAACTATTGCAATAGTGATTTTCCAAGCCGATAGGCAGCCCTAATGTTAACTAGAATTTTTTAATTAGATTTTCGTAAGCCCCCTTTTCCCATGAAACTAAACGGATCCGTGAGACCCACTTTCTAGAGGAACAATCATAACAAGAGGCCCATGAGAGCCTGAGACGCTTTACTGGTTATCAAGTTTTCCTTTAAAGAATTCTGATATTTAAGGAAGTTAATTACTCAAAGAAGAATGCATAAAGAAAAAAAACAGGACTTTATCCCCTTTATTATTTTGCGCAACAATCCTCGAGGCCCCTTTTCCTGTGTTTCATGACAGATCCACTCCATTTCCAAAAGAAAGTTACCTTATGACCCTACAATCATCCTGTGAAATTTTCATCAAAATCTGACAATAATTGTGGACTTTATCACATAAACAGGATTGTTTTGAATGAAAATCCATAAGGCCCCTTTTCCTGTGTTTTCTGGATCAATATCATTCCAAAAGGAACTTTCCTTACAACCCTACAATTGTCCTGTGAAATTTAAAAGACAATTTGATAATGATTGTGATCTTCATCACATACACAAGACTGTTTTGAATGATAATCTGTAAAGCCCCTTTTCCTGTGTTTCTAATGCCACAATTATTCCATGCATCTGAAGAGAATCCGATAAAACTGTTGACTTTATTGAGTTTACAAAGATATTAAAATCAAGTTCTCATAAAGCCCCTTTTTGTAATATTTTACTGTTGGTTTTATCATTCTGTGAAAGTAAAGAGTGAATCCGATGAAATATGGGGACTTCATTATGTTTACTAGAATATCTAAAAAAAAAAATTCATATGGCCCCTTTTTACATGATACTTGATGGATTGTACCCAGTTCTGAAAAGAACCATTTAAGTGATTGTACAATCATTCAGTGATTTTTTGAAGTGAATCCTGTGAAATCAAGGGACATTATTGTGTTAACCAGAATATTTAAGAAAGTTTTATAATAAGGCCCCTTTTTATGTGACACTTGCCATAATCAGATCCACTGTCAAAATCAACAATTGAAATGATGGTACAATCAATATGTGTAATCTGTGGAATTAATTGTGTTAATGAGTTTATAGTGAAATCTTCATAGGGCCCCTTTTCCCATGATACTTTACAGAACAAACCAAATTTCAAAAGGAACAATTCTAATGAAGGTACAACCATTCTTTAAAAGTTAGAGAATCAATGAAAACAGTGGACTGAATTGTGTCAAGTATTTTGTAATAAAATTTTCATAAGGCTCCTTTTCATGTGAAACTTAACAAATCAGACCCCATGTACAAAGAAACAATCCTAATGATAGATAGTTTGAAGAAAATGATAAAGACTGAGAACTTTATTGTGATAATGATGTTTTGTAATAAAATTTTCATGAGGTCCCTTTTCTTGTGTCACTTAACCGATCAGACCCAATTTACAAAGGAACAATCCAAATGATAGTACATTCAATCTATTAAAGTTTAAAGAGATTCTGTTAAGACTGAGGACATTCTTGTGTTAAAGAGGATTTGGTAACAATTTTTCATACAGCCCCTTTTCCTACGATAGTAGACAGATCAGACCCAATTTGGAAAGAAACAATCCTAATGATGGTACAAACATTCTGTGAAAGTTTGAACAGAATCCGATGTAAACTGCGGACTTTATTTTGGTGTAAAGATTTTAAAATAAAATTTTCATAAGGCTCCTTTTCCTGTGATACTTGAAGGATCAGGTCTCATGTCAGCATCAACAATCGTAATTATTGTACAATGATTCTGTGAAGGTTTGAAGAAAATCCAATGAAAGCTCTGGACTTGGTTACAAGGATTATAGATAAAATTCTCAAAAGGGCCCTTTTCCCATGATAATAGACAGATCAGGACTAATTTAAAAAGAAACAATCCTAATGATGGTACAAACATTCTGTGAAAGTTTGAACAGAATCTGACGAAAACTGCGGACTTTATCTTGGTGTAAAGATTTTAAAATTAAATTTCATAATGCTCCTTTTTCTGTGATACTTAACAGATAAGGTCTAATGTCAACATCAACAATCATTTTTATTGTACAATTATTCTGTGAATGTTTGAAGAAAATCCAATGAAAGCTCTGGACTTGGTAACAAGGATTTATAAATGAAATTTTCATAAGCCCCTTTTTCCCGTGTGTTGACAGTTCAAACACTGTTATGAAAAGAATGATCGTTATGACCTTACAATCATTCTGTGAAAGCTTCAACAAAATCTGATCAAAGCTGTGGGCTTCATTGTGTTAACTGGGATTTTTTAATTGAATTCTCATATAGCCCCTTTTCCCATGTTACTTGATGGATCTGAACCAATTCCAAAGGGAACTATACTTACAAAAGTATATTTATTCTGTTTGAGTATAAAGTCAACTCTATGAAATCTGTGGACTTTAAAGCATTAATTACCGTAATTTGTCCATATATTCGGACACAATTAAATAATTATTGTTTTTCATGTCCGAATACGTAGATAATTACTGAAGCCAGTGTCCGAATTTACAGATAAATATTTGTGGGGCCGGGAAAAACCATTGCCGATTTTCATGAGTCACGAACTATTTTGCTCAGACACTGAATTCATTTCAACAGTAAATGAACTTGATATGTGTTACGCATTACGTTCGTAAATTTATTCATTATCATTTTATTTTTTTCAGATTGTTTCAAGGTACCGGCGAAGATGACGTGAATTTAATGATCATTCACTGATTAAAAACCTTAATAAACAATTTACTTTTCTAAACTTTTGTTTTTCTTCGTTTTAACGATTGATAGAATCCCACATATCACTTAAGAATACGACAAGATCAAAACTGCAGCATGTCCAGGCAAAATTGTTACGACGTTTCAGTAGTCAAAGTCCGATTTTGAGAGGATGGTAAATTCTTTTTCTGTCATTTATATACAATCATCGTCGGTTGAATTGAAAAAAAGGGATATTGATATGGTGAGCTAAACAAAATTTTCGCATTTTAATTGTTCATGTATTAAAGTCACCAAGAGATAAGAAGTAATTTGTCAGAATAAAATCACGGCATCGGTCAATTAGGACAGTTTTTCTCTGATCTGCTTCACATAAATCATCGCGTAATATTGCCCGCAAATTTAAAGTAAATGCGGTGGCCTACCTTTGAGAAAAAATCCTTTTTTTTAAATTATATCCGTAATGTATGAAGAGTATTCAGACAGTCGATTAAACCATGTAAACTTTCGGCATAATGACAAGAGTAAAAATTCGGTCACCAAGAATTCTCACGGGCGTCTTGCACGTGCCAACTCCGGAAACTCTCCCAAATATAGCTGAACATCTGGCGACAGCGCCTTTGATCACCTTTCCTCCCTCGTAGTAAAATAAACTGTACCCAAAAACCTTTACTTTATATTTGTCGAACAAGACTTGTTACATGTGTTTTATTGAACAGTATGAGATTAAATTTTTGGATTATTAAAAGAAGCGGGGATAAAAAAAGGTAATTTATTTTAATCTACCAATATTATATATCGGACGAGAAGTTAATAATTTTGTGACAAATTAACAAGTAAAATTCTCGCATTTTCCGTATTTAGGGAAAACGTTGTAGCTATGACTGATTCTTCTCAAAGCATATCATTGCATTTTTTTTCTATTGATTTGATACGGCCGATGACAATACCCTCGATGAGCTCCGGATTCGAGGAAAGTGTAGTAAAATCGAAAGTAGGTTCAGGTCAATTTGACTAATTTCATAGGGTCGCACATGTTAATCGTAGCCATCCTTTCAGAGCAGGTCCTGTCTGGGATAGCAAATTAGGAAATCAGAGAGAGAAACCAAGCGTTATATTTTAATTGCATCACCTTCACAGTTCGTAGCTTAATCATATCAAGGTGCGTGCCTATTATCGGTCACTGTTATAAAAAATATACACCTGTTGACACTTAACCCAGACAGTTTGGAGATACTAATCACCAAGATTCCAAATTACAGATAATGGATGCGGTATTTGTTAACCTGATATTTTATGTTTGTGAATTCGGTGTCCAAATTTATAGATAAATTCCAGACACCATTTGTCCGAAATTAGAGGCACAAAATTAATTATTTCAAGAAATAATTAATGGTGTCTGAATTCTTGGAGTGTCTGAATATACGGACAAATTACGGTAAGATTTTTTTAATTGAATTTTGAAAGGAACAATCCTTATGATGGTCCAATCATTCTGTGAAAGTTTGAAGAGAATCCGATGAAAACTGTAGACTCTGGATTGTTAACCAAGATTTTTTAAATAAATTTCAATTAGGCCCCTTTTCCCATGTTTCATGACTGATCATACCCAATTTTAAAGGAACGATCCTTATGATGTTGCAATCATTTTGTGAAAGTTTGAAGAAAATCCATTAAACTGTTGACTCTAGATTATTAATGAGGATTTTTTATTAAATTTTCAAAGTCCCCTTTTCCTGTGTTTCTTGACGGATCATACCCAATTTCGAAAGAATCAATCCTTGTGATAGTATAATCATTCTGTGAAAGTTTGAAGAGAATCAGATGAAAACTGTGGAGTCTAGAGTGTTAATGAGGATTTCTTAATAGATTTTTTCGATTAAATTTTAAAAAGGCCCATTTTCCCATGTTTCTTGACGGATCATACCCAATTTCGAAATAAGGATTCATATGATGGTACAATCATTATGAGAAAGTTTGAAGAGCATCAGATGAAAACTGTTGACTCTAGAGTGTTAACAAGGATTTTTAATGGAAATTCTATTCAATATTCATAAGGCCCCTTTTCCCATGTTTCTTGATGGATCATACCAAATTTTGAAAGGAACTATCGTTATGATGAAACAATCATTCTGTAAGTGTTTGAACGGAATCCAATGAAAACTGTGGACTCTAGAGTGTTAATGAAGAAAAGTCTAACGGACGGACGCACTGATGCCGGACAGGAAAAAGCAATTGCAATAGCTCTAGTGGCCTTAGAGCTAAAAATGGTACATATATTCTGTGAAAGTTTGAAGGGAAACTGATTGAAATTGAGGACTCTAGCATGTTAACGAAGATTTTTTAAGCAATTTGCATAAGGCCCCTTTTCCCCCTGTTTCTTGACGGATCATACTGAATTTTGAAAAAGAACGATCCTTATCATGATATAATTGCAATACTTCAAAGTAGAGTATTTTCATTAGCCCAAATCGTATCACGTGATCAAATCAATTGCACTTTATACCTCGATAAAAGGCAGAACTATTTTCGACAAAAATAGAAACAAACAAGGTCAGGGATTTTCGTTATTGGGAATTCACTTCCAAGAAATACCAAACTTGTTTTGTTACTATTTATAGTCATCACCTTTTGAATTTCGATTTCCTCGAATTCCTTTATACTTCCATGGATTTTCAATAAATAGATAAACAAATAGTGTCCTTATAACAATTATAATGTTCGTTTTAAACATGAAGATTTCGAAAAACTCACCTTTATTAGCCGTAAATCTGAAATGTCGAATCGGCTTCGCCACATCAGCATGCATCATGTCGATGTGGTAGGTTTATATTTCTTGTCTATTACAAAACATCTATTCATAATTCTAACTGTTATCGACCCAGATATCATAATTTACAGAGTTTAAAGTTAGTATTCCCTCATAATAATTCCAAATAAATCCAACGAATGTTCGAATTTCCATTTCAAAAAACCCAAGCAACGAAATAAAATGTCCGCCGTTACAACGACTCGAGCAATAAACTGTGTCAATGTATCCATACGCCTGTCAAAGAAAAGTACTCCGCCCACAGTTCGTTTATTTGTTTTTATTTTCATCTCTCTATCCGTTTCGGATTTGAAAATAGAAGTATTGCAATTATATGGAATGAGTGTATTTTTCACTGCGTTTATTGGAGTATAAAGTGCAATTGCCTTAGCACATGGCTTAAACATAACGCCCTACGGGCGTTATTTGCCATGTGCTAAGGCAATTGCACTTTATACTCCAATAAACGCAGTGAAAAATACACTCATCCCTATAATAATCATTCTGCGAAAGTTTGAAAAGAATTTGATTAAAGTTGTGGACTCTAGAGTGTTAATGAGGAATTTCAATTGATTTTCAATTAAATTTTCATAAGGCCCCTTTTCCCGTGTTTCTTGATGGATCTGTCCCAATTTTGAAAGGAACGATCCCTATGAGGTTAAATCAATCTGTGAAAGTTTAAAGAGAATCTAATGAAACTGTGCAATCCAGTATTTCAATGAGGATCTTTTAAAATAAATTTTCAAAAGTCCCTTTTTTCCGAATTCCTTGATGGATCTGACCCAATTTCGAAAGGAATGATTCTTATGATGGTACAATCATTCTGTGAAAGTTTGAAGAGAATCTGGTGAAAACTGTGAACTCTAGTCGAACTCTAGTGTATAAAGGAGGATTTATCAATTAAATTTCAAATGGGCCCCTTTTCCAGTGTTTTTGATGGATCTGAACCAATTTCAAAAGGAACAATCCTTATGATGGTACAATCATTCTGAAAAAAATTGAAGAGAATCCCAAGAAAACTGTGGACTTTAGAGCCTAAATTTTTTATAGATTTTTTAATAAAATTTTCGTAAGGCCCATTATCCTGTGTTTTTTTTGACAGATCTGAACCAAATATCCAAAGGAACATTTCTTATAATAATACAATCATTCTGGGAAAGTTTGGAGAGAATCCGATGAAAACTGTGACTCTATCACGTAAACAAGGAAAAGTTAACTGACAACTGGACAGACAGATAGACGCCTGGACGTCGCTATAGCTCTATTGGCCTTTGGCCAGTAGAGCTGAAAACTAGTAGAAAATTTTTGTAGAACTTATTAATTAAGAACCAGACAACTCTCCATTAACCTTTTGGTGTGGGAAGAAAATTCATTATAGAAAATATTTTTGGAAAGTGAGAAATTGCTTGCAAGAAGCAATTCACCTTTTTCCATAAAGTTTTTCTACTGTAAATATTATTTTTTCCATAAATTTCAAAATGCTTTGAAATAGTATTTGGAATCTCTCTTTGTTAAGACTAGTCTAAAACTTTGTCTGGTAATTGGTTAAGCTATAAGCACTAATTCTCTAAACTTGCCCTTGACTGGTTCCTTTATGGTTTTAATAATATTCACCTTAGCAATGACATAATCCCCTGTCTCCAGTTTCTTCAAAGATGCTCTACATGTTAGTTCCGAGTTTGGCATAGCAACAACAACTCCCTCATCATTTTTGCCCAAGATCTGTGATTTGTTATTTTCCTGAAATTGAAGAGATTAATTTCATATTCAAAATGTACAACAATAGAATTAAGCAAAAAAACCCTTAGTTTTGGACTTGTTCAAAGCAAGAAAAAAATCAATAACGCTAAAGGAATTATTATCTCCAGAATGTAGACTAGCACCTGCAATCAACTTTCTTTACCTTGCTTATAACTGCACGGACTGCATGTAAGTGGAAAAAGTACTATGTAGGCTCATTACAATTATTTCCTTTTCATCATTTCCCAAAATACTTGCTCTTCTTGAAATGTTCAAGGATAAAAACTCAGAAAAAATCAAGATGTACATTTGTATCCACAAATAGCTAAAACATTAAATGTGTCAAACTACATGTATATGTAGGTTGCTTACAGAAAGTGAATTAATGTATTGCTGACCACATACACTGAGCTCCAACAGGAAGTTCCAATTAGAAATCAAATGGTATGATTTTGCAAAATTTATGGCCAGTAACATGTAACAAAATAGTATAAATTTCAAAGTCATAGGTCAAATGCTAGAGCAAGAAAAGGTTTTCAATCAAAGATCAATTGTGACCTTTGATCTACATAACCCCCAAACACTAGCACCCTTAGATCATTGGCAACAACTGTATGGAGTTTCAAGGTTGTAGGTCGATTGGTTCTAGAATTAGAGCATTGAAACAAACACGGCAGTTGGACAGACATGGTGAAACCATTATAATCTCCCACTACTTTGTGGGTAAGGAGGAGGAAAAAGCACCAACTTTGTTGAAGAATGTCAAGAAAAACAATATCACATGCAATATGAAAGTTGATCAAATGCTAGGAGGCTTTAGCTGCCTAAAAGGGATCATTCAGAAGTTTGCTATTTCCAGGAGACCATTAATGCTATGGTCTACCTGCACAGCCATATGCCTGTTGTAATACAGCATATATACATTGCTACATGACTTACATCCACTTCTCCCTGAAGAGCAATTGTTACAGGGAAGTGGCACAAAAATGATTATCATAGAGTACATAAAATGTTACAAGTTCTGCAATCATTTGAAAAATTTTCATGTTGGGTTGCATTACGCATTATCACAGATTTTGGAAAGTATAGAATTTGCTTGAACACTGACTGATTTTACTAAAGACTGGTCCAATTTCAAACACCTTCCAGACAACAATGTTTCGTTGATGAAATCTAAACATCTTTGCATTTTTCCACAATGTTTTCAAAGACTTTTTGTGGAGGCATCAAAAAGGCCTGATTGTGTGGGAATATGTTAAGTGGGTACTGTAAATTTTCAATGAGTACAGTTTCTGAGCTGAAAATGAACAGTTTTCACTGCAGTTAAACTTGTATTATGTGTCCACTCAAGGGAAGGCCAAAATGTGGTGTTTAAGAGAATGGACCCTAAATACACTTTTTTGTAAAATGGTTTGACTGCATTCATAAATTATTGCAAGATTCTACCTTAATCCTATGTTTATGGATTTAGTTTTTGATAATTTTATTAGAAAAACATTTACCTTAAAAGATCTCAAGTTTTTTTTGAAAGGGAAAGTTGATTCTGGTCGCTTAATGAAAGTGGTCTCTTTAAAGGGGTGGTTGCTTGAGCAAGACCGACTTTATATTCTTTATATGGATATTAGCCTTTACCATAAAAACCATGTTTTTCACACAGAATATTTGCAGGATTCTGATAAGGGGTCACCAAAAGATCACTCCTGTAAAATTTGGTTGTAATCAAGCCTGTAGTTTTTTAAAAAAAAATTGGATGAAAGGACAGACAGCTTGACAAACAAAAGTCATAATATTTGCCTGCTTGGCCAAAGAAGCTCAAAGTTCTAAATTAAAATAGGGTCATTGTTCTTACAAAATTTCATTTAGAATTATCTCCCTTTATAGCATGCATTGATTTTTTTATGTTGAACATAGAGTAAATACCTTCAATAACAAGAGGCCCAGTGGGCCTTAACGGTCACCTGAGTAAAAGAGCATCAAGACAAGTGATTTTGTTTGATAGAATAAGAAAAAGGTCCACCAAAGGAACATTCTTGTGAAATTTGATTAGAATCTACCTAGTAGTTTTAAAGAATTTTGCAATCAAAATTTCTGTTAGAAACTAATTTTGTTTCCATAGCAACCAGAGTTCATGGAACAAAATTATTTTCAGCAGTTTGGAGGAGGATTGTGCAAGGAACACCCCTGTTAAGTTTGGTTAAAAATTGACCAAGTATTTTTCAAGATATAGTTGTTTAAAGAAAAGTTTACGCATGCACAGATGCACGACGGACACAGGACCATGACAATAGCCCCGCTGGCCTTTGGTTAGTGTAGCTGAAAATGTGGACTTTATTGTGTAAACAAGAAAAATATGCAATATGGTTCCATTTCCATTACTGCTTGATGGAATTTGTTCATTTTGGTTAGCTTTCTTGACTTCGTGTCAAAGAAACTCTGAGAAAATTTTAAAAGAATTGGGCCAAAAATGTGGACTTTATCGAGTAAACAAGAATTAACTTTAAGTGTATTATGAGAATTAATCACTCAGAGTCTCAATAGTTTTTTCAAGAATTCTGAATCATTAAATCTATCACAGCATTTTAAAAAACCTCGCCATATTGTACGAAAAAGGCACAAAGCCGAAATATTGAGACACTGAGTGATTATTTTTCATAGTGTTATTCATTCCCTGAGGAATTTGTAAAATAATTGTAACTTTAAATCGTTAGTTTTTTAATACTGTTAAATGGATTTTCTTCAATTTCAATAGGGTTTGAGCTCCTGATGGGCGAATCAAGCTGTGCAAGTTATAGAAAGATAAAATTAAAATTGTGGAGTTTTGGGTAAACAACAAAAAAGTGTAACATCAGGACAAACGGATGACGGAATCCACACTATGACAAAAAGCTCTTCTGGTTTTGGGCCAGTAGGGCTATTGAAAACATGAGGCATCATAGTTTTGTGAGATTAGTCTCTGAAAATTTTAACAAGAGCTGTCCAAAAGACAGCAAGGTCAACTTTTTAGAAATTGGATGGTCAGAAGTTCGAAATTGGCTTAGTACTTCATCAGAAGAAGATGAAAATGTGAATTTTTTAACATGATGAACTTTGACCTCTGGGTGTGGTCCCATACATGACCCCAGGGACATGGATTTCATAATTTATAATTTACCTGTCCTAGTTGTCATGCACACAGAATATTTAAGCTCTGGCATTAATGGTTTATAAGAAGAAGATTTTTAAAGAAGTACCAAAAATTACCCCTTTTTGCCCCCTATTTGGGCCCCTTTGACCCCCAGAACTCCTATTTTCACAAATTTGAATTGGCATCCCCCAATGATGCTTTCTACCAAGTTTGGTTGAAATCCCCCCCAGTAGTTCTTGAGATGAAGATGAAATATTTAAAAGTTACCAAAAATTACCCCATTTTGGTCCCCATTTTAGGGCCCCCTGACCCCCCAGCCTTTTAATTTTCACAAATACGAATAACCATTACCAAATGATGCTTTTCACCATGTTTGTTTGAAATTGGCTTTGTTCTTCATCAGAAGAAGATGAAAATGTGAATTTTTTAACATGATGAACTTTGACCTCTTGGTGTGGCCCCATACATGACACCAGGGGCATGAATTTCACAATTTGTAATATACCTGTCCTAGTTGTCATGCACACAAAATATTTAAGCTCTGGCATTAACGGTTTATTAGAAGAAGATTTTTAAAGAAGAACCAAAAATTACCCCTTTTTGCCCCTGATTGGGGCCCCTATGACACACAGAACCCCTATTTTCACAAACTTGAATTGGCATCCCCCAATGATGCTTTCTACCAAGTTTGGTTGAATTCCGCCCAGTAGTTCTTGAGAAGAAGATGAAAATGTTTAAAAGTTAACGGATGACGGATGACGCACGACGACGGACAAACGATGATTGCAATAGGTCACCATGACCATTCGGTCAGGTGACCTAATAAAAGGCATATTCTTTTTTACCCCAATATTAGATGTGACCACAATAATATAAAGATAAACATTCTGACCAAAGAGCAAGACATTTGAGGAAAAATTTGACCTCTAGACTACGCACATGGTCTTTTCTCAGATTCCAACTAGTAACCTAGTAGTTGACCCTATGTGACCCAATATTGAATTTGTCCAAGATATTATAACATTACTACCATATATCAAGACATTTTGGGCAAAAATGTGACCTTTGGAGTGCACACAAAGGTTTTCTAAGATTTTACCACAAAAGTTCATGTGACTAAATATTGCGGAAAATATTCTGACCAAGTTTCAAGACATGTGAATTAAAATTGTCACCTCTAGAGTGCACACCAATAGTTGACACACAACAAATGATGGACACAGCTAGATCACATAAGCTCACTTTGTGCTCATGTGAGCTACAGAGCTGCTTCATGCAAGCAATTTCATCTCTCAAAATGATTTCCTATTTCGTCAGTGAGTAAAAGAAATAGAATTAAGTGTTAGAGGGATATGACATTTCGGCACATATATCCTGATTGACGGAACATGGCCAATTATTCTCAAGGTAGAAATAAAAGATGAAATTCCATGATTTCTTATCCAAACAATACCTTTTGCATACTTGTAAGACTGACTTAAGTTATTACCCCAATCAAAACTTTAAACTGGTCCAAATAAAAAGGAGTTGACCAGAAATTTTCAAGTTTACGTAATTCTAAATGTATCTTGTGTTTCTTTGTAAAAAACTATGCACATTCTTTTTCTTTTTGACACCTTTTCTCGAGAGTAATAAACAAGAGGACCATGATGGTCCTATATTGCTTACCTAAGTATATTGGCCTAAGGCTTTATGATATATACCAAAATAAATTGTTTTTAAGGCATATTTTCCAACGGAACATTCCCATTTTCGATAGGATTCATCCTTGTGACCTACCAAGCATTCTGTACCAGTTTAATGAAGATTTAACCAAACTGTCGCCCCTAGAGCACTTACAGAGAAAATCTCATTAAGGCCACATTTCCAGTTTTTTGAAACGGAACATTCTCATTTTCGTAAGGGTTCAACCTTGTGGTCAGACAAACATTCTGACCAAGTTTTATGAAGATTTGGCCACATTTGTGGCCCCTGAAATGCTAACAAAGAAAATGTCATTAAGCTCCACTTTCCCATGTTTTCCAAAGGAACGTTCCCATTTTCAATAGGATTCATGAGTCTGACCTACCAAGCATTCTGAACAAGTTTGATGAAGATTTGGACATAATTGTTGCCCCTAGAGTGATAACAAGGAAATTCTCATTAAAGCCTTTTTCTCATTGTCAATGGGGTTCTACCTAAAGCTCAGACAGATATTCTGACCAAGTTTCATAGTGGTCCCAGGAGTACTAACAAGGAAATTGTCATTAAGGCCTCTTTTCTGTGTTTTCCAATGGAATTTTCCCATTTTTGATAGGGTTCATTCTTGTGACTAGACAATCTTTCTGACCAAGTTTCAAGAAGATTGGGCCAAAATTGTGACCTCTAGAGTAATAACAAAGATATTGTTGACAATGCACGGCGGACATTCAATGCTCACATAAGTCACTTTGAGCACAATGTGCTCAGGTCAGCAAAAAAGAAGTGTTGAAAATTTTGCATAATAATAATAACCATTGTAACTGGACTATAGAATATCTTAAGTTTTCCTTACAAATTCTAAAACTGTCAAGTTAAAAACCAACCTTTTCTACTAGGACTAGTTGATACTGGCCTATCTTAGATTTATGCAAGCTTTCTGCGACCTTTAAATACATCTCTTTAACTTCCTGTGATCTTCGTGCCTTCACATCTTTCTGTACATTGTCTTCGAGTCGGTGATAAGCATGAGTTTTCTGAAACATATCCAGATTTCTCTTTAACAAATTTCAACAAAATCTTGACATTTTATGACCCTGAGATATAAATAACAGCTCATTTTTCTGTCAGAGTTCACAAAAGCTATTTCCTTTAGTGTGCCAAAATACAGAGTCAAGTAGTTATTTTTTAATGACAAACTAGAGCTAACACTAAATTCTGATTATATCTATACCAGCTACTTGCAACAAAAACAGTCCCTATAGCATGATACTACATAGTTTGATTTAAAGAGATGATATAAAGATAGTATTATAACGCATATGCTCAGCACTTTGGTGATGTTTCATGAATCTGTGTTGAAAAGGTTAAAGCTTTCAAGATACATAAATCGGTGACATTGTAGGTTATCCAAACATACAAGTCTCCACCTTGGATCATCAGCATCACTTAAGTAAAGTTTAAGAGTTCTAGGTAAAGAACTCTTTAGTAAACGCAGAGAAATGTTCTCGAAATCAAAAATGATTCATCTGTGGTCTTGACCTTTGACCTATAAGACCTTAAATTTACATAACACTTATCAGTCATTATCATTGTGTAAAGTTTTATGGTCCTACATCAGGTGTAACTGACTTACAGCAATTAATCTGGAATTTTGCCCAAATCATAAAGTTTAAGGCAGGTAATTCATAGAAGTGTCATGAAATATCAATATGCAATGTTTTTTCTAACGTACAGAAACGCTTTATCAGGGCCATGCATCAAATAACTTCCGTAAAAGAGCAATTAGTCAGTAATTTAGGAAACATTTCAAATTTCAAGGGAAGAAAATTCTTGAATTTATAGCAGTTACTGCAACTTAAGCTGCAAGCAAAAAATAATGACTTTATTATTTTGTAATTATGTTGTCACATGTTATGCTGTTTTGTGAAATGAACCATTTATAGTACTTTCAATCAAACTAAGCTTTTTTCAGGACCTAGTTTTGATAATTTTTCAGAGCAGTACTTTTCAGTTTCATACTTGATACATGTAATAAGCTTCAAAGAGATTCTTATCTTCCCACTTAAACAAAAAAAAGGAGGCCTTAGACACTCAAATGGCTATCAATTTTTCTGTTAAAGTAAAATGAATTTTAAGAAAGTTAATGTCTGAAATAAGACTGTATGAAATAAAATAATTGGCTTTATCATAAGTGGTAAAATCATTCTGTGAATGTTTGAAGAGAATCTAATGAAAACTGTTGACTATAATAAGTTAACAAGGATCTTTTATAATTTTTTTCATTAATATTTTATAAGGCCCCTTTTCCCGTACCAACAACACCTTATGATGAAACAATCATTCTGAGAAAGTTTGAAGACAATTTGACAAAAACTGTGGGCTCTAAAGTGTTAACAAGAATTTATAAATCAAATTTTCATAAGGCCTTTTCCTATGTTTCTTGACGAATCTGGCCCGATTTTAAAAGGAACGACCCTTATGATAGTAAAATCATTCTGTGAAATGTGAAGAGAATATGATGAAAACTGTGGTCTCTAGATAGTGAACAAGGAAAGGTTAACTGACAGATAGACAACTTGACAGACAGACGGACACACACACAGACGCTGGATGGGAAAAAAGCCATCGCTATAGCTCTTCTGGCCCTTGGCCAGTAGGGCTTAAAAAAGAATCACATGACAAATGAAGCTTTTACCCATTTTAACAAGACAAAGTTTAGATGTGTCCAAATTCAAAGAAGTTGTATACAACAATTTTAAGTTGATGAAATTTTGAAAATCTTTGTCTATGGGGGGAAAAACATTGTGGAAAATGAAGAAATTACTTGTAACGAGCAATTTCTTCATTTTTGTAAATGTTTTTAAAAGTATTTTTCATAAAACAACAGGTTCTTGAGCGGTTACAGATAACAGTGTTTGAGAATAGTCTATTCTGTCAAAGTTAATAGTGAATAAATACTTTGATCTAGATGCTCACTTCCTTCCCAAATCCCTTGATAATAAAAAGAAAAGAGATTATTCTTTAACTCATTACAGATGATGATATTTTAGACAGGTCAAAACAGAAAAATTCAGATGAGATTCAATGGCTTTCTGTCTAATGCTGAAGGGACAAGTGACTGATCACAGCTGTCAATCAAATAATCAATCAACAAATCAAATAATTCTTTCAGACCAGAAGTGAACTTTGAATTCCAACATTGACCAACATTAAAATTGCCAACCAACAATTTTACTTTTCAGATACAATTTATTGGCCATAGATTTTGAAATTTAACAATATTTGATATCAAAGCAGAGACTTCATGTCAGAGTCAGTGTACATCGCCTGCAGAGTCGATGGACGGGACCACCGATACGTCAGTTGTACATCATGCTATGTATTAAAATGTTCAGTAGATAAACAGTCTTGTGTTGCATGAAAATTAACACCATGCCACATTTTACAGTTTTGAGTCATCAACAGTGAATTTCCAGTCTCCTTCTGCATATACAACTTGCTATATTTTTCAGCACTCAGAGGCTACAATGACTTACCTGTTTCATGCTGTAGGAAAACCCACATGCCATTTTCAGAAGATCTAAAGTGACTTACCTTTCTAATGCTTTAGAAAAAACCTACTTGCTATAATGTATTTTCCAGTAGATCTACATTTACTTATGTCATACTGTAGTGAAAAATTTACTATGATCATATATGACAGTTACATACCTGTCTCATGCTATATGGAAAGCTATACACCATGCTATATTTGACAATTTTCAGTAAATCTAGAGTTTCTCTGTGATCTTTCTCTGTCTCCCCACAAAAACCAGAAATTACATCACTAGTAAGAGCCACATCTATTTGGAATACATAGGGAGTATTATGTTATGATAGTGATAAAACATCTTGTATTTGCTACTTGCTTTGAAGGATTTTTTTTTTATATCTTACTAGGTCTCTTTGGTAACATCTTTTGTCTCATGAAATATAAAAATTTTCCTCTGCAGGAAGAAGCAAATGCAAGATATTGTATCGCATTTGTTACGTAATTGTCATTTATTATGACGTTTTCTATCCCTAAAAATAGAAATTTTATTTCATCAACAAAATATTGTCGTCTGCAACTTCTTTTAACTTGTACCAGTCTACAATTTTGTTGTCAGTTAATGGGTTAAATGTAATAATCAACACTTCTCAGTCAGCGGTCCCTGAACTTTGTCAGAACCTCTATGTTCAATGGTTAAATAGTCTAGTGGTCAAAAACCCAAATTTTTCGACAATGAGGACATGTTTGTGTAAAATGTTTTGATATGTTTTTTGGATTGCCCAATATCAGAGCAATTAGGTTTGGCTTGACTGCAGATTCAAGAGTCACTATTAAGGCCACAACCAAGGTCATAGAGTGAAAACTCTTCCTTTTAGAGGATTTTTGGGGGAAAAAAAAAACTTAAACCTTTCTTTACATCATCATATTTTGTTGCAAATTAAATAACAATGGTATAAAAAAATACATTTGATAAATTGGAAGCAATCTTAGGATCTTGGGATTTCATAATTTATGTTACTTTGAAATAGCCCATTAAACCCCTTTTTGTAATGCCAAGCAATTACATTTCGTTTGTACCTCTTATATGCAAAATTACAAATTCCTATTCAAATAAGTTGAATGATATCTAATTATTAATGCATATACAAAAACAAAGCATTTTGAAACAAATTCTGTTAAAATATATGTTACTGTAAGAATACGTAATCTAAGCGCTACCATATACAATGTATAATAAAAATTATGTAACAAATCTTACAAAACAAAATATACTGACAAGCTCTGGTGTTAATTCTTAAATTTGTGAGTTGTGTAATGAAATATATTGCGTTTTGTTGTTATCTATGTTATTTCAAATTAACTCTATCAAAAAAGTTATGCCTTTCAGAATCATTTGATCTGATCTTGTATTGTTTGTCAATGAGGGTTTACTTATGTGAATGTAATATGTATTATTTTCTAGTTACCCTCTACATTTTGAGTATAATTTGGTTAGTCTGTAAATTCTTTATAAAGGTAAAGACAGTAGTCAAAGGTCACCTTTTTCAAAAGAGGGATGAACGTGTATTTGCAATGAATTGGAACAGATTTGTATATCGGTTTCGTAAATAAAACACTACACCGTCCTTGCTGCATCAAATTGAACACAAGTAAGTTGGCTTGTTTCTCAAGCTTGTTCTAATTCTGACATAGGTTTTAAATGTAAAATTTCATTTTTGACAGATGTAACAAAAAATTTTGTCATTAAAAAATTGTTAACAGGAATGGTAAGATCTGCAAAAAAGAATGATTTTAGGTTACTCTTTTAGGTGGCATTATTAATACGCTCCCATCAATATGTTTTGACCATTTTGAAACCATTTTTTTTTAGATACTGTTTTCATTGGCCTTTTTCTTTTATTATTTCATGATGGAAAACTTGTCACAGACAATAAGAGTTATTCAATATGTGCAATTGATATAAGTGATATTACATTCAAGTTGTAGAAATCTGTCATTGAGTTTAAACTCCATCATTCCAAGACTGACCAGCTAGGTAAAGGCACTACTTGGGCCTTGAAGTCAACAGTCTCTAATTTATGCCCCGTTCGTTCAGTGAAAACCTATTTAAAGATAAGGCCAAAGGTATCTGGTCAGCTTTTCATTCATTTTGATGCCACTTTAGTTTCTCGCTACCAATTCAATGAAAAGGGCACTTCAAGCTTACAGAGCTAATGCATCTAATTATGGGTCTCATTTATTTGGAATTGGTGCAGCTACAAACGCTGATATTTAAGGAAGTTAATTGCTTAAAGAATTATGCATAAACAAGAGGCCCATGAAGGCCTGAGACGCTCTACTGGTTATCAAGTTTTCTGTTAAAGAAATCTGATATTTAAGGAAGTTTATTGCTGAAAGAAGAATGCAATCGAAAAATAACAAATTGGACTTTATCCCCTTTATTGTTTTGAGCAAACAATCCTTAAGACCCCTTTTCTCATCTTTCATGACAGATCCATTCCATTTCCAAAAAGGTAGTTTCTTAGGACCCTACAATCATTCTGTGAAATTTTCATCAGAATCTGATAATAATTGTGGACTTTACCACGTTAACAGGATTGTTATGTGTAAAATTCTGTAAGGCCCATTTTCCTGTGTTTTCTTATGGATTCATTTCATTTCCGAAAGGAACTTTCCTTACGACCATACAATAGTCCTCTGTGAAATTTTAAAGACAATCTGATATTAATTGTGAACTTCATCACATAAACAAGAACATTTAAAATGATAATCTGTAAGGCCAATTTTCTTGTGTTGCAAATCCAACAATTATTCCTTGCATCTTTGAAGAGAATCCAATTAGAACTGTGAAGTGTATTGTGTTAACGAAGGTATTTCAATCAATTTCTCATAAAGCCCCTTTCCCACTGATACTTTATTGTTTGTTTTATCATTCTGTGAAAGTTTAAAGTGAATCCGATGAAATATGGGAACTTCATTATGTTAACTAGAATATTTAAAATCAAAGGCCTGAACGACCTCAAATACAGTCAGGACTGTATATTAACAACTTGCATGATAGTTGAAGTCATTCTCTGATTTGTCTGTTAAGTTTTCCTTATTATGAAATTACATTTGAAGACTTCTTTCTTTCCTAACTCCCCCAACAGAATCTCAACGATGTTTTCTCGTCTATAACTGACATGATCAACAACGTAATTGTAGAATTTGGACAAAATATACGAAGGGTAGTTTAAGGAGCATCACCCTCAGATATTTTGAAAGATGACAACTGATTTTAGCAGAAACAGACGAAATTCAGCATGCGGAGAATTATTAAATTCTACCCTTACCTTCGCGGTCTATTGAAATTGAATAATCTGTAAATTTCTACATGTCTACAAATTGTGGTTTTCTTTCAGTCGGTGCCAATATTTAAAAGCCAGAATTTTCACCCCAGACATATTTTATTATTATTGATAATTGTCAGAATTGACCTAATTGAATTTAGCTTTACACCGACATAAATATTTCTATCCTTAGACAAAAGGGATATAATCTAAGTACCCCGCATTGCGACGAATCCTTGGAGACCGACGAGTTGTTAAACACCTGGATGTTGAGAAAATGTCACATGGATCGACCTTCAAACCTCATTTGCAGTAATGGACTTGGTCTAATTTCTTCACCATTGTTAAAAATATGGTAACAATAAATCAACTAAGAACTCTATTTTACGAATCAGGAATTTACACCGAACAGATGCTAATGTACAAAACTGGATTAAACTTTGTTACTGGTAACTTTTAAAATCGTAAGATTACTGGTAACTTTTAAAATCGTAAGAATGAAGGTTATAATAGTCGAAAAAATCTGAGACCGCGGAATGCCTAGTTTCACTTTCACTATGTCCAAGATCGACAAATCATTGAACACTGAGGCCTACCATACCCATTTTTTGTTAAATGAAATTCGTAATGATGGTAAGTTCAGGCAGTCGATTAAATGATGTCAGAGACATAAATATACATCATTTTATATCTCTGATGATGTTAACTTTTGACATAATGACAAACCCGGAGGGTTTCCTCTATCGTGTGGCCTGGATGCAACACTGTTTAAGATGGTATAAATAGAAGTACCTGTAGAGGTCGTGACCTTAATCACTGCAATAATTCAGTGATGGGCTTAAATTTTCAGATAGTATACTACAAGAAATTATGAATCGATTCATGAGCAAGGAAAAAAATTCAGGTCGTTTTCAGGTTCATAGAAGCAAAGAGTGAATTCAGGCGATTCCTACATTACAGTCAGTATCCTGACTGCAATAAAAAATCACAAGGCCCCCTTTTATATGTTACTTGACTTGTACCCAAAAAAAACATCCTTCTAATTGTACAATCATTCTGTGAAATTTCGTATGAATCAGGTGAAATCCAGAGACATCATTGTATTAACTAGAATATTTAAGAAAGTTTTTCATAAGGCCCCTTTTCATGTGATAATCGCTGTATCAGATTACCTGTTAAAATCAACAATTGTAATGATGGTATAAACAATTTGTAATCTGCGGAATTCATTGTGTTAATAAGGATTTTATAGTGAAATCTTCATAGGGCCCCTTTTTCCATGATACTTTACAGAACAAACCAAATTTCAAAAGGAACAATACTAATGAAGGTACTATCATTCTGTAAACATTTAAAGAGAATCAGTGAAAATAGTTAACTAAATTGTATCAAGAAATTTTTGCATTAAAATTTTTATAAGGCCCCTCTACTTGTGGGACTTAACAAATCAAAACCAATTTAAAAAGAACAATCCTAATGATAAATAGTTTGAAAATGGTAAAGACTGAGGACTTTATTGTAATATTGACGTTTCTGACATAAATTTTCATAAGACCTCTTTTCTTGTGTTGCTTAACAGATTCCACTCGATTTTCAAAGGAACAATCCAAATTATGGTACAATTATTTTATTAAAGTTTGAACAGAATACAATAAAAACTGACGACTTTATTGCGGTGTAAGGATTTTAATATTAAATTTCATTAGGCCCCTTTTCCTGTGATACTTGACTGATCAGGTCTAATGTCAACGTCAACAATCTTAACCCTTGTCATGCTGTATAAATTTCCTCAATGAATCGCTGTAAAATCAAAGGGCTGTAGGCACTGATAGAACTTGTTGTTCAAAAATCAATATTTCTTTAAGAAATCAACTTCATAAACAACTCTGGCAGGAAAATTACAAGCAGGAGGTGTAGACTAAGATCAGCCTGCACATAAATGCAGTCTGATCTTAGTCTACACCTCCTGCCAAAACCGGAATATTCCGGGTTCAGCATGACAAGGGTTAATTATAGTACAATCATTCTGTGAAAGTTTTAAGAAAATCTGATGAAAGGTCTGGACTTGGTAACAAGGATTATAAATGAAATTTTCATAAGGCCTCTTTTCCCCTGATACTTAACAGATCAGGCCCAATTTGGAAAGAAACAATCCTACTGATAGCACAAATATTCTGTGAAAGTTTGAACAGAATTCAATGAAAACTGTGGACTTTATTGTGGTACAAGGATTTTTGAAATAAATTTTTGTAAGGCTCCTTTTCCCACATTATTTGATGCATCTGACAAAATTCTGAGGGGAACTATACTCACAAAATATTATCGTTCTGTTGAAAAGGAACGATCCTTATGATGGTACAATCATTGTGTGAAAATTTGAAGAGAATCCAATGTATACAGTGCACTCCAGAGTATTAAAGAGGATTTTTTTAATTAAATTTTCGAAAGGCTCCTTTCCTCATGTTTCCTAACGGATCATACCCAATTTCAAAAGGCACCATTATTATAATAGTACAATCATTCAGTTAAAGTTTGAAGAGAATACGATGAAAATGTGGACTCTAGTGCGTAAATGAAGATTATTAATTGATTTCACAAGGTCCCTTTTAACTGTGTTTCTTGATGGATCTGACCCAATTTCGAAAGGAACTATCCTTATAATGGTACAATCATTCTTAGAAAGTTTGAAGAGAACCCAATGAAAACTGTGTACTATATCATGTAAAATTTTTTCATAGATTCTTTAATCAAATTTTTATTCTGCCCCTTTTCCTGTGTTTCTAGACGAATCTGACAAAATTTTGAAAGAAACGATCCTTATGATGGTACAATCATTCTGACAAAGTTTGAAGAGAATCTGATGAAAACTATGGATTCTAGTGCGTAAACAAGGATTAATCAATTAAATTTTGATTAGGCCCCTTTTCCCGTGCTTCTTGACTGATCTGATCTTTTTTCAAAAGGAATGATCCTATGATTGTACAATCACTCTGACAAAGTTTGAAGAGGAACTGATGAAAACTGTGGACTCTACCGCCTAATCACGGATTTTCAATGGACTTTTTAATTATATTTTGATAAGGCATCTTATCCCATGTTTCTTGACAGATCTTATCCAATTTCGAAAGGAACGATCACTATGATAGCACATTCATTATGACAAAGTTTGAAATGAATCCAATAAAAACTGTGGATTTCCCATGTTTCATGACGGGTCCACTCCATTTCCAAAGGAAGTTTCCATATGACCCTACAATCATCCTGTGAAATTTTCATCAGACTCTGACAATAATTGTGGACTTAATCAAATAAACAGGATTGTTTTAAATGAAAATCCATTAGGCCCCTTTTCCTGTGTTTTCTGATGGATCAATTCCACTCCAAAAGGAACTTTCCTTACAACCCGACAATTTTCCTGTGCAATCTGATAATGAATGTTTTGAATGATAATCTGTAAGGCCCCTTTTCTTGTGTTTCAAATGCAACAATTATTCAATGTATCTTTGAAGAGAATCTGATAAAACTGTTGACTTTATTGTGTTAACAAAGATATTTCAATCAAGTTCTCATAAGGCCCCTTTACCCGTGATATTTTACTGTTGATTTTATCATTTTGTGAAAGTTAAGAGTGAATCCGATGAAATATGGGGACTTCATTATGTTTTCTAGAATATTTAAAAAAAATCATAATGCCCCTTTTTACATGATACTCGATGGATTGTACCAAGTTCTAAAAAAAAACATTTAAGTGATTGTACAATCGCTCTATGAAATTTTGAAGTGAATCCGGTGAAATCAAGGGACATCATTGTGTTAGCTAGAATATTTAAGAAAGTTTTTCATAAGGCCCCTTTTTATGTGACACTTGCCATAATCAGATCTACTGTCAAAATCAACAATTGTAATGATGGTACGATCACTCTGTGAAATCTGTGGAATTTATTGTGTTAATGAGTTATAGTAAAATCTTAATAGGGCCCCTTTTCCAATGATACTTTACAGAACAAACCAAATTTCTAAAGGAACAATTCTAATGAAGGTAAAATAATTCTTTAAAAGTTAAAGAGAATCAATGAAAACAATGGACTGAATTGTGTCAAGAATTTTTTGTAATAAAATTTTAGGCCCCTTTTCTCATGAAACTTAACAAATCAGACCCAATGTACAAAGAAACAATCCTAATGATAGATAGTTTGAAGAAATTGATAAAGACTGAGGACTTTATTGTAATGATGATGTTTTGTAATAAAATTTTCTTAAGGCCCCTTTTCTTGTGTCACTAAACAAATCAGACCAAATTTACAAAGGAACAATCCAAATGATGGTACAAACATTCTGCGAAAGTTTGAAGAGAATCAGCGGTAAAGATTTTAAAATAAAATTTCATAAGGCTCCTTTACCTGTGATACTTGAAGGATCAGGTCTCATGTCAACATCAACAATCATAATTATTGTACAATGATTCTGTGAAGGTTTGAAGAAAATCCAATGAAAGCTCTGGACTTGGTTACAAGGGTTATAGATAAAATTCTCAAAAGGCCCCTTTTCCCATGATACTAGACAGATCAGCCCTAATTTGAAAAGAAAGAATCCTCATGATGAAACAATCATTCTGTGAAAGTTTAAACAGAATCTGATGAAAAATGTTGACTTTATTGTGGTACAAGGATGTTACAATTAAATTTCATAATGCCCTTTTTTCTGTGATACTTGATGGATCAGGTCTAATGTCAACATCAACAATCATTATTATTGTACAATTATTCTGTGAATGTTTGAAGAAAATCCAATGAAAGCTCTGGACTTGGTTACAAGGATTTATAAATGAAATTTTCATAAGGCCCCTTTTCCCATGTTTCTTGACAGTTAAACCCTGTTATGAAAAAAATGATCGTTATGACCTTATAATCATTCTGTGAAAGTTTCAACAAAATCTGATCACAGCTGTGGGCTTCATTGTGTTAACAGGGTTTTTTTAATGGAATTTTCATATAGCCCCTTTTCCCATGTTACTTGCTGGATCTGAACAAATACCAAATGGGAACTATACTTACAAAAGTATAATTATTCTGTTTGAGTATAAAGACAACCACATGAAATCAGTGGACTTAAAAGCATGAATTAAGATTTTTTAATTGAATTTTCATTAGGCCCCTTTTCCTATATTTCTCGATGGTTCAGACCCAATTTGAAAGGAACAATCCTTTTGATGGTAAATTCATTCTGTGAAACTTTGAAGTCAATCAGTTAAATGTGTTAACTAAGATATTTTTATTAAATTTTCATAGGGCCCCTTTTCCATTGTTATTTGAGGATCAAACCCACTTTCGAAAGGAACAATCCATTTAATGTAATAATCATTCTGAGTATGTTTGAAGAGAATTTGTTGAAAACTGTGGACGAGGATTTTTTTAATCAAATTTTCATTAGGCCCCTTTTTCCAATGGTCCTTGATTGATCATACCCAATTTTGAAAGGAACAATCTTCATGATGATACAATCATTCTGTGAAAGTTTGAAGAGAATCCGATGAAAACTGTAGACTCAAGAGTGTGAACTAAGATCTTTAAATTAGATTTTAATTAGGCCCCTTTTACCATGTTTTTTGATAGATCATACCCAATTTTACACAAACAATCCTTATAATGTAACAATCATTCTGTGAAAGTTTGAAGAGAATCCGATGAAAACTGTTGACTCTAGATTATTCGGGATTTTTAATCAAATTTTCCAAAGTCCCCTTTTCCTGTGTTTCTTTACAGATCATACCCAATTTTGAAAGGAAATCGGCCAGAGGAGCTAAAAAACCAAAATTGTTTGTGAAACACAATTCTTCTGCAACAGGACTAAATATTTGACCTTGGTATGTGACCTTGATCTTATCACAAGACCTTGACATTATCACAAGACCTTGACATGAGATGTGCATTATGGAGATGTATCAACATGCCAAAATATGAGCATTGTATCTTGTATAGGCTGGTAGTATTTTGCAATGTAAAGTTTTTTGCAGACAGACAGACACAAAGTCTGAATGACGGAAAGACAGATAAAAGTAAAACAATATGCTCCCGATCTTTCAATGCGGGGACATATGGGCCCTTTTTACATGATACTTGACAGATTGTACTCAATTCTAAAAAGATTGTACATTCATTTTGTGAAACTTTGAAGTGAATCCTGTGAAATCTAGGGGCATCATTGTATTAACTAAAATATTCAAGTTTTTCATAAGGCCCCTTTTCATGTGATACTTGCCATAATCAGATCCACTGTCAAAATCAACAATTGTAATGATGGTACAATCAATCTGTGTAAAATGTGGAATTTGTAGTATTAATGAGGATTTTATAAAGAAATTTCCATAGGGCCCTTTTCCCAAGAAACTTTAAAGAATAAATCAATTTCAATAGGAACAGTTCTAATGACGGTACAATCATTCTGTAAAAGTTTAAAGAGAATCAATAAATATTGGACTGAATTGTTCTAGAATTTTTTGTTATAAAATTTCCATAAAGCCCCTTTTCTTGGGAAACTTAACAAATCAGACCTATTTTACAGAGGAACAATCCAAATGATGGTACAACAATTCTATTAAAGTTTGAAGAGATACTGATAAGATGAGGACTTTCCTGTGTTAATGAGGATTTGGTAATAATTTTTTCATACAGCCCCTTTTCCTGTGATATTAGAAAGATCAGATCAAGACAGAAAGAAACAATCCAAAATATGGTACAAACATTCTCTGAAAGTTTGAACAGAATCCGAAGAAAAATGCAGACTTAATTATGTTGACGAGGATTTTTTTAATGAAATTATTGTAATGATCCTTTTTAATTTGATACTTGACTGATCAGACAGAATTTGTAAAGGAACAATCTTAATGATGGTACTATCATATTGTGAACAAGTGGAAAGAATCTGGTGAAATCTGTTGACTTAATTGTGGTACTAGAATTTTCTAATGACATTTTCATGAGGCACCTTTTCCTGTGATGCTTGACAGGTCAAGTCCAAATGTCAACATCAAGGATCAGTATTATTGTGTAATCATTCTGTGAAAGTTTGCAGAAAATCTGATGAAAGCTCCTGACTTGATAACACTGATTATCTTTAAATGAAATTCTCTTAAGGCCTCTTTTCCAGTGTTTCTTGACAGTTCAGACCCAATTTTGAAAAGAATAATCATTTCAACCTTACAATCCCTATACCCTTCTGGCCTTTGGCCAGTAGAACTAAAAATGGTAAGTTTTAAATACTTGTTTAAGTCTTTTACAGTCAAGAATTCCAAAGTATGGATCATTGGTTTGTCTAAAGTTAAACATGCCTTCATCAATGCAAGGCACTATGGGGCTGGAGTCAATCTTGATCTTGGAAAACAGGGAGTGAGCATCTGGTGGCAGGGCGAAATTGGACCAAAGTGGTACTAAGTCTCAAAACATATTGATACACTACTTTACTACGAGGAACCTCCTAAAATATTAGTGTTGCATGTATCTAGCAATGACCGACCTGGGTTGGACTAAGGCTGCTAATTGCGTATTGAAATTCTTGATGGTTTAAGTAAACTCAAACAGTTGATGCCAGGCACCTTGATAGTATGGTCACAAGTTTCGCTGTGCCTTAAATGAAGGGGTGAAAGATCTCATAAAACCCTTCAAAATTGTAGAGTTTGATTGAACAGTAAAATTGCAACTGAATTACTCGGGCAGGGTGGTGCTTATATTAAGTATCAAGAATAGGTCGATTATGAAATAGGGTATTTTGTGCAGATGGTGTTTAAATTGTCTTTTAAGGGCAATGAACTAATTTTTACTGACTGGTACAAGTCATTGAAACCTTTTTTAACCTCAGATGCTCAGGTTTCCACATAAAAAGCAGAAACTGGACCATGGCAGCCTTTTGAATTATTGTAGATATTTCATAACTATAAGTATTTGATAGCTTGTTCTACTGATATAAGGCATTCTCAACAGCCCAATTCATTAAATTTTGTAAGGCTACATTTTTATATTTACCTAGGAGCATTATCAAAAATATGATTTTATTTGGTTTTTGGTGGTCAGACCAATTACCTCAGATGGAAGTGTGTTGACCAAACCTCAGTTAGAGGACCTAATTTTTCTGGTCTTTCAAATGATCCACTTTTCCAGGACTTTCTACCATTTAATGGCTGAGCTGCGCTTTGCACAGCAGTGGCGGGTATCCTGGATGGCAGATACCATTTGATTGACAATAATGAGGCTATGGGTGACTGGCTCCCAGGACTCATGTTTCTCAAGCTTATTTTAATCTCCATACAATTACTCTATCAGAAGGGGTCTGAAATAATTAGCCCACCACTCCAATCCCTGTCTTTATGTGTCATTTGCTCACCCAGGTTTTAATTTTTTTACAGGTGTTTGGGTGGTATTGCTGTTTTCTCACCACATTGTCATGGTTTTGACCTTTTTTCTATGGCAGGTGTAGAATAACATAATTTTAAGGTTGCTTTACCTTGACGTTCGTAAGAAGTATATTCATTGCCTTGCTGGCATTTCATTGGCAATCTAAAATAATTGCTCTCTTCAGTATAAATCAAATTTTTTCTTTATCAACAATGATTTCTTACCCAAAAAGACTAAGATATTTTAAATATAATTGACAGAAATTTTTTGTCTATAACTTCTTTAACCCATTCCCACAAAATAAAATTTTAGACCAGTCCAAATTCAAAGAATTTGAAGACGAAAAAATTTAAAGTTCATGTCTTTAAAATCTACTAGGGTACAAAACATTGTGGATAATGAAGAAATTGCTTGTGATGTTTTCCAAAGCTTTTATAATGAGAGGCGTTTAAAAGCGTCACTGTGTGGGAATGGGTTAAATTTGGACCAGTCTAAGATTTTGATGTCTGATAATGGGTTAACAATTACAGGTTTGATACAAGCGATAGAGACGATCATGAATGCCATATTTTATTTATGCCATAACCCTTTACAAGCAAAAAGGAGCCAAAATGAGGCCTATAGAAATGGGGGTACATTAAGAGGCCATTTGCTCTACAGCTTATATACATAAAGATAATTACAAATGAAATAATCCCCTTGTAGAATAACTATATGATATACAATGAATGTTATCTAATTAACCATTTACAAGTCCAAATTGAAAGAGGTTGCAGAAAAAATTTTGTTTAATGTTCAAAGATTAATTTACCCCATTACCATATGACAAAATTAAAGACTAGTCCTATTTAAAAGGGGACATGGAAAACATTGCAAAGTGTGTTTTATGTTGAAAAAATAAGTACTATAGAGGGTAGAAATTATTAGAAGAAAAGAAAATATTATTGTTTACAGCAATTTAAAACAAGAGGCCCATAGGGCCTTAATGGTCACCTGAGTCCAAAGAGCAAAAAAACAAATAAAAGTCCACCAGATTATGCTACATACTAAATAATAAGCTCTAAGCCTTTTAGTATGGGAGAAGAAGATTTTTATAAGTTTTCATCAAACAAGCCTATGTTAAACTTGGGACATCTTGGAATGGGCTAATTCTGACCCTGGGGCCATAATGATGGATGTTAACCAGGTGATGTTACATACAAAATATTAAAGCTCTAGGACATTCTGTTTGGGAGAAGAAGAGTTTTAAATTTTCACCATATCAACCCTATGTAAATTTTGTGACATCCAGGAATGGGCTAAATATGCCCTTAGGGCCATAATTCATACAATATTGATAGAGATCCACCAGATGATACTACATACCAAATATCAAAGCTCTAGGCCTATCTGTTTGAGAGAAGAAGGTTTTTAAAGTTTTCACTATAAAAGGCTAATTTAAATTTGTGACATCCGGGAATGGGCTAATTTTAATCCTAAGGTAATAGTTTGTACAATCTTGATAGAGGTCCACCAGATGATGCCGTATACCAAATATCAAAGTTCTAGGCCCTCCTGTTTGGGAGAAGAAGATTTTTAAAAAAATTCACTATATAAGCCCTTTGTAAAACTTGTGACGCTTGGAATGGTCTTTTCTGTCTCTGGGGCCATCATTTATATAACCTTATAGAAATTCACCAGATGATGCTACATGCCAAATATAAGAGCTCTAGGCCCTCTAGTTTTGGAGAAGATTTTTGAAATTATCACTGTAAAAGCCTATGTTAAACTTGTGACGTCCGGGAACAGGCTAATTTTTAGCCTGGGATTATAATTTATACAATATTGATAGAAGTTCACTAGGTGATGCCACATAACAAATATCAGAGCTCTAGGTCTTTTAGTTTGGTAGAAAAAGATTTTCAAAGTTGTCACTATGTAAGCTTACTACCCCACCTACCTTTGCTGCCCCCTTGCAGCGCTATTTCTTGACAGATTTTTTTTTCTTGCACAAACTTGATAGTCCTTGCCCTAAAGACTAGAAATACCAAATGTGAATCTTATCTGACAGCCGGTTCATGACAAGACCATTTTAAAGATGTACCCTTTTTGGCCCTTTATGGGGCCCAAAGGGGAGAGTACTCAATGATGTGTACAAATCTGAAGCGCCTTCCCATAAGGATGCTTCCTGCCAAGTTTGGTTGAAATCCATTATAGGCTTCTTAAGAAGAAGTTGAAAATGTAGAAAAGTAACGCATACGATGATGGACAAAATACAATCATAGATCACCATGACCTTTGGTCAGGTGACCTAAAAATCTTTTCCAAGAATGTTTTGTATACATTTATTAAGCCAATCAGATTGGGGATCATGATTGGGGAGGCTATTGGGTGCTGGATAGTGGACAAATACAATCTAGAGTTACCCCCTTGATAGTATAGGTTGCTCTTTTGATAGTGTGAACAAGTGTGCCAACTTTCAAGTAAATGCCTTTAGTAGAACCAGAGATATCACAAAATGTCAAAGTTTTTGCACAAAGACGACAACAACAACAACGATGACACCAAGGCTATCGTAATCCCACAGGTTTTTCTCCTTAAACAGCAAAGCTTATAAGCTTACCTATTTCATTGAAGACTTCTCTTTATTGCCCTAAAGAAAAATGGCTTTGGGGATATTTGGGGATAAAGGAATAATTGCTTGTAATAAGTTTTCTAACAAGAGCACCCTAGATAGTATAGGTAGCTCTTTTGATAGTTAACAAGTGTGCCAAGTTTCAAGTGAATGCCTTTAGTAGAACCAGACATCACAAAATGTCAAAGTTTTTCGCACAAAGACGACAACAACACCGACAGACATCAAGGCTATAGAAATACCTCTGGTTTTCTCCAAAAACAGCCGAGCTAAAAATGTTTTTCACCTTATTTTGCACCTATTTTCCAATCTTAGTGCTCTTTCAGTTGCTCTCTTCAACTTCTTTCAATTTGGACCATTCTAAAATCATGTAGATGGGTAATTGATAATCTAAATTATGAATTTTAAACAGTAAAATACAAACCAGGTATGATACTTTTCACATGATCCACCAGTTCAAGGTATGACTCCCTTGTATAACCCCGCCTCATTGCCTGCAGTACTGAAGTACTGCCACTCTGACATGGTAGATGGAGTTGGTTACAGATATTGGCTCTATCTCTTATTAAATATAGAACCTACAACATCATAGATTATTTAAACAAGAGCACCCATGCTGATACCATTAATCAGCTAGATACTTGGTAATCATGACTCATGTCTAAAATCTTAAGTAGTAACAGAATAAGAAAATCTTTCACCTAAAGTCAATAAACTCAAAAAGGGTCAAAATTCCTCTAAAAAGAATGTCATATTAATAAAAATATGCCAAGGAGTTGATTTTGTGGTCACAGAGTCATGTGCAATATTTCAGAGCAATGATAACAGCAGGGACAGAGATTGGACAGTTGCAAGTAAAACTTTAACCAAGAACTAAGTGGAAAAAGGGTCAAAATTCCACTAAAATGAATGTCAGAGTAACAAATCAACTCGTAGAGAAATACAAAGGTGACAAAGGCATGAGCAAAGTTCCAGAGCAATAGTTTGAGAAGAAATATATATATAAGACTTGCACTTAAAACTTTAACCAAATGTCTAAGCTGAAAAAGAGATCATAACTCCAATAAAACAAGAGCCGTCTTAGACGGATTATGCTCCCCAAAATAAGGCTTTTGTCACAAAACTGTATGCCTTTATTGGACAAAAACTTTTTATTGAATGCAACTATAGTTTGAGAGTTCAGTTCACATGAAATTTGGAACTTTGACAAACATTGAAGGAATCTGTTTGGCTTCACAGGCCTGATTCTAGTAAAATTCAATATCATCATATGGTAAAGGGTTAAATATTTTACCTTGACTATCAATGAAAAATGTCTCCATACAAAAATGAAGACTCTAACTTGAGTAGTCTTGCAGAAACAATAGACTGATTTATTTTAGAGTAGGATATATGCAAAATGTAAAGCTACATGGCATGAAGCCCCCTTTTAGCATGGTCAGGCTCATTGGGTCAAAATTGAAATAAACATTATCTAGGGCATTTAATAAACAACATTTATGTAAAGTAACAAGAAATTTTGGCAATTTGTAAAGGAGGTATTTGAAAATTTGACCTGGACCTTGACCAATGACTATGAACTTAGTACCAACAGAAAATCTATTTAAAAAGCAATGCACATGTAAAATATGAAGGCTATATGACTTACCATTGTATACTTATGGGAGATGTTACAGTTGAAATTTTCAAAATTTTGACCTTGAAAAGTGACTTTGACCTTGACAGATGACCTTGAACTTAGTACCAACAGAACGTCCAAGTCATAAGCAATTCACAGGTGAAATATGAAGACTATGTCACTTATCATTGTATAATTATAGACAATGTAAAAGTTAAGATTTTCAAAACTTTGACCTTGAAAAGTGACTTTGACCTTGACAGATGACCTTGAACTTAGTATCAACAGAACGTCCAAGTCATAAGCAATGCACATGTGTAATATGAAGACTATGTCACTTATCATTGTATAATTATAGACAATGTAAAAGTTAAGATTTTCAAAATTTTGACCTTGAGAAATGACCTTGACCTTGAATGATGACCTTGAACTTAATTCCTAAAGAAAGGTCATGTAATAAGCAATGCACATGTGAAATATGAAGGCTATATCACTTACCATTGCAAAATTATGGCCAATCTTAAAGTTTTAATTTCCAAAATTTTGACCTTGAGAAATGACCTTGACCTTGAATGATGACCTTGAACTTGGTACCAGCAGAAAGGGTTTGTCACAAGCAATTCACATATGAAATATGAAGATTTCATCTGTAACCAATCAAAAGTTATTGCCAATTTTAGTTTTTGCGGGGAAAACAGACAGTTAACGTAAAGGTAATAACATTAAGGCCCTTTTTCCCATGAGGCAATTTTTAAACGAAAATTCCCGTTAGTTTAAGGTCATGGGGATCTGATTTTCTACTCAAATATGAAATTTCATGAAATTCTAACAGTTAGACTTGGAGAAATTGGCAAAAAACTAGTTTTTACATTAAGACCCCTTTTTCCATGACACAGCCTTGAAATAAAAAAATTAAAAAAATAGGTCTTGGAAATTTCCTAGAAAGATTATTTAAGAAGTTTCATCTAATTAGGCCCAGGGGTTGCTGAGATATGACTTCGGATGGACGGACGGATGGCCAGACGGAAGGACGGATGGACACACAGGCCGCCGACTATATGCTCCCCCCCAAAATTTTCGGGGAGCATGATTAATGTCAGAATCCCAAATATTTGCCTAGGGGATAACACATATAAATTTGACCAAGAGTTTCCATGTAACAAGAGTGCCATAGTCAAAATATACCCCGCCACTTTGCTGCTGTTTCACGAAAATAATTGTGACATTGATAAGGATTTATAAATATCCACTAAAAACCCCAGAGACTAAGTGTCAAGGGGCATAACTCTTCCAAAAATCAACGAACTATAAAATCCTTGATCCATGTACACCTACAAAGTATGGTGATGACATTGACCAAGTTTCATTTAAATCAAGACAAAAAGTTAGGAGGAGTTGCGTTCACAAGGCTGTAATTTCAATAAGCCCAAGATATTAAGTTTTAAGGGGACATAATTCAGGGAAATTAATGAACCAAAAAATCCTTGATCCATGTACATCTACAAAGTATGGTGATGACATTGACCAAGTTTCATTTAAATCAAGATAAAAAGTTAGGAGGAGTTGCATTCACAAGGCTGAAATTTCAATAAGGCCCAGAGACGAAGTTTTAAGGGGGCATAATTCAGGGAAAAATTAATGAACCATAAAAAACTTACTTCATGCACTTCTATCAATTTAGGTTATAACATCCAGCAAGTTTCAATTAGATTCAGCCAGAAACTTAGGAGGAGTTGCATTCACAAGGCTGCAATTTCAATAAGCCCGAAAGGGGGCATAACTGACGCAATAATCAATGAACCATAAAATCCTTACTTCATGTACATCTACCAATTAAGGTGATAACACTGACCAAGTTTCAAAAAGATCCAACCAGAAACTTAGGGGGAGTTGTGCTCACCAGAAAAGTGGACGTACGTACAGATTGACATACGTACAGGCTGATGGACGGACAGATGGAGAAGATGATGCCAATATACTATTGCCTCCGGCAGCATATAAAACAAGAGGACCAGAATGGCCCTAAAATCGCTCACCTGACTAATGTAAGATGATTAAAAAAAAAATTGAAAGAACAGAGGCATGCTTGACCTTGAGCTTTGACATTGAGTTTATCTGAGAATTTCTTTCAAATGGCAAATCTACTCACAATTGAGATTAATGGTGACATTTTATTTTTAGCCTTTTTAACTAAGGCACATACACCAACTTGTCATAGAGACAACTTTGTCTTGCTCACTACAAGTAGGCTTGACAATAAGAAAGAAATAATAATCTTAAAAGTAGTCCTGTTTGCGAAACACTGGAGATCAGTTGTTGTTTCTTACTAGTTACCCATCTCACTTGTGCATACCACTTGTATTTTGCCAATTGATGGCAGGCAAAAGTTACTTGTCACAATGATTGTGCCAAATGTCCCATGAAAGATGACCAAGTCATTTTTAACAATTTTTCAGTTATGTTGCGGAGCATTTATCAACTGATTCCTGGTATTTCTCGCACCAGTATTACCATTACATCCTTTCCAGCTGCCATCCAATTTAAGTTTAGGATCATCTACCTATGGGGAGACAAAATCCGGTAAAGAATGTGTGCTGCTGCCAAGATTCAAAACCTAGACATCCAAGGTTCCCAATATTTTCTGCTTGCATTGATATTTTTCTAAATTTCACGACTTCTTTTTCATTGACAAAAATTAAAGGATTATTATGACACAGATTGTTGAATCCCCGAGACCCCATTTTATTGATGTCAAACTAAAACCCTAACCTTTGTCCAGAAAACTACAATAATATAAAATAATGGATAAATTTTATTGCTTCTAGACGTGTAGATTGTCAATATCATGATAATGATAATTTATTTCAATGTCTATTTACCCAGAGTTCTCTTTTTCACTGAATTGAATTGGAGACCATTTATTACTTTGGTTTCCAAATTCAATTCATGACCGGTTACTGGTACACTTAAGTTGTTGCTTCAGAATTTCTCCTGAATATTTGCTTTATGTATTCTAACCATATATGTTAAGTAAAATTGGACACTTACCTCCATTCCTAGCTGAAAATTAAGTACCATGCTTGTATTTTTTTGTGAAACAAATACCAATTTCTCTTTCTCGGCAGACATTGTGACGTGATAATGCAACCCCATGTAATTCACACTGTGATAAAACCTACTGGCGGGGGGATACTTGTCAACTGTTTGGAACATGTACTTTGATTGGGTCTTGCATCTTTCATCAAAATGATTTGTCTTTTTCCTAGTTTTTGTGTGTTTTTTTAAAGATATCACTAAACCAAGACTTTTTCTCGTTATTCAGTTGCCTGGGAACCCTGGACACACCATGATTATAGATTGGGTGTCTGACGCATTCATAACTTTTTATGGTGGCAGCCCTAATGTACTTACAGACATAACAGCATAGTAATAGCCCCATTGGCCATTGTCAGTGAGATTCATGCCCAGTTTGATTGAAATTTGTCCAATGGTTTGGGAGGATAATTTTAAAGTCAAAAACAGCCATGCCCATTTTTGGGCTTCATTCAAAATTTCACAAACTAATATTGAAAAGGGTCACACAAGGAACAATCATGCCAAGTTTAGGTGAAATTGGCCCAATTGTTACTAAAGAGAAAATGTTTCAAATTTCAAAGTCAAAATGCCCACCCTGTCACGCCCATATTTGGGCATGAATCAAATTGCTGCGAACAACTTTTGAGAAGGGTCACCCAAGGAATATTCACGCCAAGTTTGGTTGAAAATGGCTCGATGGTTACTGAGGAGAATTTGTCAAAAGATTTCTAATTAAAAAAATATCCCCCCCCTGCAAAGCCCATATTTGAGTGTCATTTAAAATTTTGCCAACATCTTTTGAAAAGGGTCACCCAAGAAATATTCATTTCAAGTTTGGTTGAAATTGGCTAATGGTTACTGAGGAGGTGTTTAAAGATTTCAAAGTAAAAAAACTGCCCCGCCCTGCCAAGCCCATATTGGGGCGTCAATCAGAATTCCGCAAACACCTTTTGAAAAGAGTCACCCAAGGAACATTCATGTCAAGTTTTGTTGAAATTGGCCAAATGGTTACTGAGAAGAGGATGTTTAAAGATTTCAAAATCAAAAACTGCCCCCCCCCCCCCCCTGCCATGCCCATATTTGGGCATCAATCAAAATTCCGCAAACAACTTTTGAAAAGGGTCAACCAATGAAATTCCTGCCAAGTTTGGTTGAAATTGGCCAAATGGTTACTGAGGAGAAGATGTCTAATGATTTCAAAGTCAAAAACTGCCCCGCCCTGCCACGCCCATATTTTGGAGTGAAACAAAATTCTGCGAACAACTTTATAAAAAGATCACCCAAGGAACATTCATGCCAAGTTTGGTTGAAATAGGCCCAATGGTTACTGAAGAGAAGATAAAGATTTAAAAGTAAAAACTGCCACGCCCTGCCACGCCCACATTTACGGGGTCAATCAAAATTCCGCAAACAATTTTTTGAAAAGGATCACCCAAGGAACATTCATGCCAAGTTTGGTTGAAATTGGCCCAATGGTTACTGAGGAGAAGATGTTTAAAGATTTCAAAATCAAATACTGCCATGCCCATATTTTGGGTGTGAATCAAAATGCTGCAAACAATTTATGAAAAGGGTCACCCAAGGATCATTCATACCAAGTTTGGTTGAAATTGGCCCAATGGTTACTGAGGAGAAGATGTTTAAAGATTTCAAAGTCAAAAACTGCCATGCCCTGCCAAGCCCATATTTAGGGGTCAATCAAAATTCCGCCGAATGGTTACTGAGGAGAAGATGTTTCAAAAATTGTTGACGCCTTCTGACGCACGACACACACTACACGACGGACAAAAGGTGATACCAAAAGCTCACCTTGAGCATGTTGTGCTAAAGTGAGCTAAAAATGTCAAAACTTTCCTTCAATTGGAAAATTGTCAGAGTAATCAATCTTAGACTACAGGATAAAATGATGACAATAAGAGCATATATGAAGTTCCAGAGCAAGAGCATTAGTAGAAACAGAGATAATAATGGGACTTGTGAATAAAACTTTAACCAAATGTCTAAGTCAAAAAAGGGTCTTTATTCTACTTTAATAAAAGCAGAGTATCAAATCTTTACTTAGGTGATGATATGGTGGTCACAGAGGCCTGTGCTAAGTTTCAGAGCAACAGCATAGAAACAGAGATATGAAACTTGCATTAACCAAAGCATTATGTCTACACCAAGTTGACCAGAATAGCCCCCCATTCTTGGAATAGTCAAGCTAAATATAAGCATGTTAGATGGAGAATTATTTTGGAACAAGTAATTGCTCAATGAGGTCTATCCATCTATGAAGTTTCAAGTTGATAGCATTTATACTTGAGGAGATATGCTCCGGACAAGATTAGCGATGGAATGACGGACAGAGACTTTATCCCCTTTGCTGAAACAGCGGGGATAAAAATATATGCAGCAGTAAAAAGTCTTGTGAATACCAGTGAATGATGATGAAAGGTTTAATAACTAAAACATGCAATTTTTTAGGAGAAAGTGGTTCGACACTTAAATAAAGTATTTTATGCATGTCTCTTTACAAGTCAATTCTTTGTTTCCTTCCATGTGGTCTTTTATTGGCTTCTCTTCATCAAAATCATGCTTGCAACTTCTACTACTTTATTACTAGTACATCATTTTATTGTCTGATAATTATATACCCATTACCAAAATTTTATGCCTTGAGGAAATTTCAAATTTGTAAAGATTATGGGAAAAGAGAGAAATTGCTGTAACTAGCAATTTCCCTTTTCTCACAAAACTTTCTATCCAATTTGCACTATATATTCATTTGAAACATAATTTCATAGTCCACTACAACTCGTCTTAACTTCTAAAATTATGTTATTTGGTAACGGGTTGACAAATGGTACTAACACACACCTCATCTGGAAAGTCTTTCGGGTGTGCTGCAGTAAAACGGACTCTCATCTCTGGATTTACTTGTGAAACTTTATCTAACAAATCTGAAAACCTTCTACCACCGCATTTAGCTTTGTAAACTGTTTTAAAACCATGCCTGAGTTGAGAAGGGTTCTCCAAATTAGGAAGTCCGTAAAATTTTGATTCTGTTGTATCTCGGTAACTGTTCACATTCTGGCCTAATAATACAACTTCTTTCACACCCTGTAAGGATATGATTATTCTATAATCAGACAACACATTTTTCCAAATTAAAAGATGTTGAAGATGACAGTAAAAATCGCACCAAAATTGAAATGTATAAGACAAAAACAGTAGAAATCATTAGGACGAAAGGAAAACAAGAGCTGTAAGGGGACAGCAAGGCTTGACTATTCTTAGTGCTGGATAGTAAAAAACAATTGAAAGTCAACATATGGCAAGAAACTATCATGAAATCCTAGTACAAAAAGGGTTACTATTCAACTAAAATGAATGTTTGAGTAATGAATCTTTGCCTAGAAGATGATATGCTGGTTACAAATTATTAATTGTGCAAAGTTTCAAAGCAATAGCATTGGTAGAAAGAGAATTAGTAAAGATATATGACAAGTGTATGTAAAGTTTAACTAAGATTTTCTAAGATGGAAAAGGGTTCAAGTTTCAAGGCAATAGCAATTGGTAAAAAGAGAGTTATCAAAGATATACAACAGTTGCACGCAAGGTTTAACCGAGAATTTCTAAGTCTGGAAGTGTTAAGCGGCTGATATTATTGTCAAAAAAGCATGTGCAAAGTTACAGAGCAATAGCATTAGCAGATACTGAGATATTACACTTGCACATAAGGTTAACCAAAGCAAATCGCTTTTGGCAACACCAAGTTTGATGCCAGGGTGACCACAATCGACCCCCCCTATTCTTTTAATAGTTGAGCTAGAAATGCTTCTTGTAACAAGCAATTGCCCCTTTTCCCCCTATGTTTTCTAGAACTTACATTCTCAAGCATGTCAAAATGTAGGATTGTGTGCTAATGAGTTTAGGGGTTAATGCTGCTTTGTATAAGTTTAACACAGATCCCTTGTGATTGAACAAATCAGTCAGATATCCTCAATAGTATATCATAAAACTATAAGGCATAGTGACCTCGATTTTCCACAATTTGGGAAAGAAGAATAGATATTATATAGTTATTAATAACCAGACCCTCTTGAATGGAGAGATATTACAAAACAAGAGGCCTATGAGGACCTGAGACGCTCTACTGGTTATCAAGTTTTCCGTTAAAGAAATCTGATATTTAAGGAAGTTAATTGCTCAAAGAAGAATGCATAAAGAAAAAAAAGGGCTTCATCCCCTTTATCATTTTAAGCAACAATCCTCAAGGCCCCTCTTCCCATGTTTCCACTCCATTTCCAAAAGAAAGTTACCTTATGACCCTACAATCATTCTGTGAATATTTCATCAGAATCTGACAATAATTGTGGACTTTATCACATAAACAGGATTGTTTTGAATGAAAATCAATAAGGCCCCTTTTCCTGTGTTTTCTGATGGATCAATTTCATTCCAAAAGAAACTTTCCTTACAACCCGACAAGCCGCCGTCATAGCGCAGTTGGTAGCGCGTCAGACTGTCAATCTAGAGGTCCCGGGTTTGATCCCCCACGGCAGGACTCAATCTTTCCGACTATTTGTCTCTCACCAATGGGTCGATAATCATAGACCTATGTGGGATAGAAGCTGGAGGCTAGGAAAGGATGTAATGGTAGTACTGGTGTGAGATATACCAGGATTCCATTGTTAGGTGCTTCAGCCGCCGCGATATAACTGAAAGATGTTGAAAGCAGCGTAAAACCCCATTCAAACAAACAAATACAACCCCACAATTGTCCTGTGAAATTCAAAAGACAATTTGATAATGATTGTGATCTTCATCACATACACAAGAATGTTTTGAATGATAATCTGTAAGGCCCCTTTTCCTGTGTTTCAAATGCCACAATTATTCCATGCATCTTTGAAGAGAATCCAATAAAACTGTTGACTTTATTATGTTAACAAAGATATAAAATCCAAGTTCTCAAAAGGCCCCTTTTCCTGTGATATTTTACTGTTGTCATTCTGTGAAAGTTAAAAGTGGATCCGATGAAATATTGGGAATTCATTATGTTTACTAGAATATTTAAAAAAAAAATCATATGGCCCCTTTTTACATAATACTTGATGGATTGTACCTAGTTCTGAAAAGAACCATTTAAGTATTTGTACAATCATTCTAAGAAATTTTGAAGTGAATCCGGTGAAATCAAGGGACATCATTGTGTTAATCAGAATATTTAACAGAGTTTTTCATAAGGCCCCTTTATATGTGACCCTTGCCATAGTCAGATCCACTGTCAAAATCAACAATTGGAATGATGGTACAATCAATCTGTTTAATCTGTGGAATTTATTGTGTTAATGAATTTATAGTGAAATCTTCAGAGGGCCCCTTTTCCCATGATACTTTACAGAACAAACCAAATTTCAAAAGGAACAATTCTAATGAAGGTACAATCATTCTTTAAAAGTTAAAGAGAATCAATGAAAACAGTGGACTGAATGGTGTCAAGAACTTTTGTAACTAAATTTTAATAAGGCCCCTTTTTCCGTGAAATTTAACCAATCAGACCCAATGTACAAAGGAACAATCCTAATGATAGCTTGAAGAAAATGATAAAGACTGAGAACTTTATTGTAATAATGATGTTTTGTAATAAAATTTTTATAAGGTCCCTTTTCTTGTGCCACTTAAACAATCAGACCTAATTTACAAAGGAACAATCAAAATGATGGTACAATCATTCTACTAAAGTTTGAAGAGATTCTGATAAAGACTGAGGGCATTGTTGTGTTTATGAGGAATTTATTGTGTTAATGAATTTATAGTGAAATCTTCAGAGGGCCCCTTTTCCCATGATACTTTACAGAACAAACCAAATTTCAAAAGGAACAATTCTAATGAAGGTACAATCATTCTTTAAAAGTTAAAGAGAATCAATGAAAACAGTGGACTGAATGGTGTCAAGAACTTTTGTAACTAAATTTTAATAAGGCCCCTTTTTCCGTGAAATTTAACCAATCAGACCCAATGTACAAAGGAACAATCCTAATGATAGCTTGAAGAAATGATAAAGACTGAGAACTTTATTGTAATAATGATGTTTTGTAATAAAATTTTTATAAGGTCCCTTTTCTTGTGCCACTTAAACAATCAGACCTAATTTACAAAGGAACAATCAAAATGATGGTACAATCATTCTACTAAAGTTTGAAGAGATTCTGATAAAGACTGAGGGCATTGTTGTGTTTATGAGGATTAAAAATTTTTCATACAGCCCCTTTTCCTATGATACTAGACAGATCAGGCCCAATTTGGAAAGAAACAATCCTTATGATGGTACAAACATTCTGTGAAAGTTTGAACAGATTCTGATGAAAACTGCAGACTTTATCTTGGTGTCAAATTTTTAAAATAAAATTTCATAAGGCTCCTTTTCCTGTGATACTTGAAGGATCAGGTCTCATGTCAGCATCAACAATCGTGATTATTGTACAATGATTCTGTGAAGGTTTGAATATAATCCAATGAAAGCTCTGGACTTGGTTACAAGGATCATAGATAAAATTCTCAAAAGGCCCCTTTTCCCATGATACTAGACAGATCAAGCCCTATTTGAAAAGAAAGAATCCTCATGATGGAATAATCATTCTCTCTGATGAAAACTGTTGACTTTATTGTGGTACAATGATTTTAAAATTAAATTTCATAATGCTCCTTTTCCTGTGATACTTGATGGATCAGGTCTAATGAAAACATCAACAATCATTATTATTGTACAATTTTTCTGTGAATGTTTGAAGAAAATCCAATGAAAGCTCTAGACTTGGTAACAAGGATTTATGAATGAAATTTTCATAAGGCTCCATTTCCTGTGTTATTTGACAGTTCAAACCCTGTTATGAAAAGAATGATAGTTATGACCTTCCAATCATTCTGTGAAAGTTTCAACAAAATCTGATCAAAGCTGTGGGCTTCATTGTGTTAACAGGGTTTTAATAATTGAATTTTCATATAGCCCCTTTTCCCATGTTACTTGATGGATCTGTACCAATTCCAAAGGGAACTCTTCTTACAAAAGTATAATTATTCTGTTTGAGTATAAAGACAATCCCATCTCATCTGTGGACTTACAAGCATTAATTGAGATTTTTTTTAATTGAATTTTCCTAAGGCCCCTTTTCCTATGTTTCTCAATGGATCAGACCCAATTTGAAAGGAACAATCCTTACGATGGTACAATCATTATGTGAAAGTTTGAAGTTAAGCAGGTGAAATCTAGGGCCACTATGTGTTAACTAAGATTTTTTTATTAAATTTTCATAGGGCCCCTTTTTCCATGAAACTTGATGGATCAAACCTACTTCCAAAAGGAACAATCCATTTAATGTAATAATCATTCTGTGAATGTTTAAAGAGAATTTGTTAAAACTATGGACTCTATTGTGTTTACGAGGACTTTTTAAATCAAGTTTTTATCGGGCCCCTTTTTCCCGTGGTCCTTGACTGATCATACCAAATTTTGAAAGGAACAATTCTTATGATGGTGCACATATTCTGTGAAACTTTGAAGTCAATCAGATGAAAACTGTGGACTAGAGTGTTAACAAAGATCTTTGAATTAAATTTTAATAAGGCCCCTTTTCTTATGTTTCTTGAGGAATCATATCCAATTCCAAAAGGAACAATCCTTATGATGGTACAATCATTCTGTGAAAGTTTGAAGAGAATCCGTTGAAAATTGTTGGCTCTGGATTATTAACCCTTGTCATGCTGTATAAAATACCTTACTGAAATGTTGTCAAATCAAAGGAACAAAAGCACTGATAGAACTTGTTGTTCAAAAATCAATATTTCTTTTAGAAATCAACTTCATAAACAACTCTGGCAGGAAAAGTACAAGCAGGAGGTGTAGACTAGGATCAGCCTGCACATAAGTGCCGTCTGATCTTAGTCTACACCTCCTGCCAAAACCGGAATATTCCCGGCTCAGCATGACAAGGGTTAATGAGAATTTTTTATAAAAAATTTTCATAAGGCCCCTTTTTCCTGTGTTTCTTGACGGATCATATCAAATTTCGAAAGGAACAATCCTTATGATAGTACAATCATTCTGTGAAAGTTAAAATACAATCTGATGAAAACTGTGGACTCTAAAGTGTTAACGAGGATTTTTTAATTAAATTTTCAAAGGAGCCCTTTTCCAGTGTTTCTTGACAGATCAGACCCATTTTCAAAAGGAATGATCCTAATGATGGTACAATCATTCTGAGAAAGTTTGAATTGAATCTGATGTAAACTCTGGAATCTAGAGTGTTAACGAGGATTTTTTAATTAAATTTTCATTAGGCCCCTTTTCATGTGTTACTTGCCTGATCATACCCATTTTCGAAAGGAATGATCCTTATGATTGTACAATCATTCTGAGAAAGTTTGAAGAGAATCTGATGAAAAATGTGGACTTTATTGCGTAAATGAGGATTTTTAATCAAGTTTTAATTAGGCCCCTTTTCCCGTGTTTCTTGACAGATCAGACCCATTTTCAAAAGGAACAATCCTTATATTGGTAAAATCATTCTGTGAAAGTTTGAATTGAATCTGATGTAAACTCAGGACTCTAGAGTGTTAACGAGGATTGTTTAATTAAATTTTCATTAGGCCCCTTTTCCCGTGTTTCTTGACTGATCTTACCCATTTTCGAAAGGAATGATCCTTATGATTGTACAATCATTCTGAGAAAGTTTGAAGTGAATCCGATGAAAACTTTGGACTCTATCCCGTAAACGAGTATTTTTTAATTAAGTTTTAATAAGGCCCCTTTCCCATGTTTCTTGACGGATCTGACCCAATTTCAAAAGGAACAATCCTTATGTTGGTAAAATCATTCTGAGAAAGTTTGAAGAGAATCTGATTAGATTGATTGATTGATTGAATGGAGTTTAACGCCGCTTTTAACAGTTTTTCAGTCATATCGCAGCGGCTGGAGCACCTAACAATGGATTCCTGGTATTTCTCACACCAGTACTACCACTACATCCTTTCCTAGCCTCCAGCTGCTATCCCACTTAGGTTTACGATTATCAACCCATTTGTGAGAGACAATTGTCGGAAAGAATATTTGCCGCCGCCGGGGATCGAACCCATGACACCCATGATTGAAGATTAGGAGTCTGGCTCTGATTAGAACTGTGGACTCTATTGCGTAAACCAGGATTTTTAATGAAATTTTTAATTAAATTTTCATAAGGCCCCTTTTCCAATCTTAAATGATAATACCAAATTTCGAAAAGGACGATCCTTATGTTGGTACAATCATTCTGTGAAAGTTTGAAGTCAACCAGATGAAAACTGTGGACATTATCGTGTAATCGAGGATTTTTTAACTAAATTTTCATAAGGCCCCTTTTCCCATGTTTTTTGATGGAGCATACCCATTTTCGAAAGGAATGATCCTAATGATGGTAATATCATTCTGAGAAAGTTTGAATTGAATCTGATGTAAACTCTGGAATCTAGAGTGTTAACGAGGATTTTTTAATTAAATTTTCATTAGGCCCCTTTTCATGTGTTACTTGACTGATCATACCCATTTTCGAAAGGAATGATCCTTATGATTGTACAATCATTCTGAGAAAGTTTGAAGAGAATCTGATGAAAAATGTGGACTTTATTGCGTAAATGAGGATTTTTAATCAAGTTTTAATTAGGCCCCTTTTCCTGTGTTTCTTGACGGATCTGACCCAATTTCGAAAGAACAATCCTTATATTGGTAAAATCATTCTGTGAAAGTTTGAATTGAATCTGATGTAAACTCAGGACTCTAGAGTGTTAACGAGGATTGTTTAATTAAATTTTCATTAGGCCCCTTTTCCCGTGTTTCTTGACTGATCATACCCATTTTCGAAAGGAATGATCCTTATGATTGTACAATCATTCTGAGAAAGTTTGAAGTGAATCCGATGAAAACTTTGGACTCTATCCCGTAAACGAGTATTTTTTAATTAAGTTTTAATAAGGCCCCTTTCCCATGTTTCTTGACGGATCTGACCCAATTTCAAAAGGAACAGTCCTTATGTTGAAAAAATCATTCTGAGAAAGTTTGAAGAGAATCTGATTAGATTGATTGATTGATTGAATGGGGTTTAACACCGCTTTTAACAGTTTTTCAGTCATATCGCAGCGGCTGGAGCACCTAACAATGGATTCCTGGTATTTCTCACACCAGTACTACCACTACATCCTTTCCTAGCCTCCAGCTGCTATCCCACTTAGGTTTACGATTATCCACCCATTGGTGAGAGATAATTGTCGGAAAGAATATTTGCTGCCGCCGGGGATCGAACCCATGACACCCATGATTGAAGATTAGGAGTCTGGCTCTGATTAGAACTGTGGACTCTATTGCGTAAACCAGGATTTTTAATGAAATTTTTAATTAAATTTTCATTAGGCCCCTTTTCCAATCTTGAATGATAATACCAAATTTCGAAAAGAACAATCCTTATGTTGGTACAATCATTCTGTGAAAGTTTGAAGTCAACCAGATGAAAACTGTGGACATTATTGTGTAATCGAGGATTTTTTAACTAAATTTTCATAAGGCCCCTTTTCCCATGTTTTTTGATGGAGCATACCAATTTTAGAAAGGAATGATCCTTATGATTGTACAATCATTCTGAGAAAGTTTGAAGAGAATCCGACGAAAACTGTGGACTCTATTGCGTAAACGAGGATTTTTAATTGAATTTTTAATTAAATTTTCATAAGGCCCCTTTTCCCGTGTTTCTTGATGGATCATACCCATTTGTGAAAGGATCGATTCTTATGATGGTACAATCATTCTGAGAAAGTTTGAAGAGAATCCGACGAAAACTGTGGACTCTATTGCGTAAACGAGGATTTTTAATTGAATTATTAGTTAAATTTTCATAAGGCCCCTTTTCCCGTGTTTCTTGATGGATCATACCCATTTGTGAAAGGATCGATCCTTATGATGGTACAATCATTCTGTGAAAGTTTGGAGAGAATCTGATGAAAACTGTGGACTTTATTGCGTAAATGTGGATTTTTAATTAAGTTTTAATTAGGCCCTTTCTCCCGTGTTTCTTGATGGATCTGATCAAATTTCGAAAGGAACGATCCTTATGATGGTACAATCATTCTGTGAAAGTTTGAAGAGAATCTGATGAAAACTGTGGACTTTATAGTGTAAACAAGGAAAAGTTTAACGGAGGGACGCACGCACGCCGGATGGGAAAAAGCCATCGCTATAGCTCTAGTGACCTTCGGCCAGTAGAGCTAAAAATGACTTCAAACAGAGGGGTAAAAGTCAGTGAAACTGCTGCGAGTTGATAACTTCATTGGTTAACCAATGCTTGATCATGAGCGTGTTAAGTCATTACAATGTGACTTTTAGCATCTTTAATTAACCTGAACCTGCGACTGAAGTACATCATATACAGCACTCTCACTATGTTTGTTTATTTGTTGGACCCATTCCAACACAATCTTCCTTGCCATGCCCTTCAAGAAAAAAGTATATGTTGATGCACAACAAAAAGCTCAAATCTCTAACTCATTCAAACTGACGATATCTGTTACCTTTCTGAAATGAGTTTCCTCCAATAACCATATGATCCCAATTTTACAGGAATTATGTTTTTGATTACTGAAGTATGACTGACCATGAAATTTGTCAAGACTAAGCCTAAATAGATGGCACCAGGGTCAAGATATCATTGTACTTTTCTGAAAATAGCCATGATTTAACCCACTATCAGCGACAAAACTTTAGACTGGTCAAATTTGAAAGAGCAAACAGACAATATTTCAATTTTGCTGTATTTTGAAAAGTAACAATCATACATGGAAAAAATGTGATAAGGGAAGACATTCCTTATAATGAGCAACATTTTCTTGATTAAAATATCTGAGGATTGTAAGAAAGTAGGACCGTCTGGCAAATGATCAAACAGAGAGTAATCACAAAACAAGACTAACAAAAAAATTATTTCATTATAAATCAAACAAATAAAGAATGACGTGTCAACATATACTCTACCTTATCCGATAATTGTTTGACTTCCTCTAATATAGAATCTATAGGTCTACTTCTTTCTCTTCCTCGTGTAAATGGTACAATACAATAGGAACACATATTATCACAGCCTCGCATTATAGAACTGGAAAATAAGATTCTAAGAATAATCTGTGTTGAACTGAGACATCCACCAAAATAGGCATTTTCAATGAAGTATGTACTTTAGTCTTTTTCCCTTTTTTTTCACGAAAGAGAAGATATGAACCATAAATCTTAAAATCCATGCAAAAAATATAGAAATAATGCACCATACTGATTTTCTAAAACTGTACCAGTTTCACAATGGACAAGATCAATTTACCACCTGACCTATGATTTTTGGGATATCAAACAATTTGTTTCAAATTGCAAACCTACTGGTGATTGAGAACAACATTGTAAGATTGTTTTGAAATTCATCCCTGAAAATAGGAGTTATGCCCTGATAAGCTAAATGTTAACAGATGACCATCATCTCAGACCTTGAAGTAATCTCAACATTTGTTTTAAGACACATCTACCATTAACTGAGAGCAACTTTGTGAGAGACAAGTGTCGGAAAGGATAGGTGCTGCCACAAGGGGATCGAACCCATGACTCCCTATAATTGAAGATTGGGAGTCTGATGCGCTACCAACTGCGCTATGACGGCGGCACGTAATGTTTAACCAAGAATTTCTAGGTCCAAAAAGGGTTAAATTTCATCTAAAATGAATGTCAGAGTATTGAATCTGTGTCTAGAAGCTGATATTTTTGCAACAAAAGCATGTGCAATGTTTCAGAGCAAAAGCATTGGTAGATACTGAGATATCACACTTGCACATAAGGTTTAACCAAAGCATTAATTTATGCCGAAGCCCAGGTGACCAGAATAGCCCCCCACCTTATTTTTCAAATAGTTGAGCAACTAAGATTGTATAGTCTGCCTAAGGACAATTTACTTGGCTTCAAGCTCATTTTCTGAACACGGAAAGGTAATTCTTCACTTTCTACCAGTGGTGAGGAAATACAGATTTTCTCCACTTGTACTGGGGTAAGTAAGACATGATTTTCTAACCAGAAATTAAATGAACTTGTATGCAAAAAAAAATTGAAGAAATAAATTTTGATTAAACATTGTTGTGGACGAAGAAAAATCTTTTTGTTAACCACATTATTTCCTACCCTTCAATGTAAAGACAATTAAAATTTTCCAAGATAAAATGCATTATCTTTAAGATCCATTTGGTGCCGTTCCAAGATTTACCCTGGTTGTAGCTTGTCTGAAAAATGTAAAACTCATAATTCAACAGCTAAAATATGTCCATCCAGAGATATTCTTGATAATTCCTGTTACAGGCAAACATGGAGGAGTTTTCATACTGTTTTTTGTTAGAGATAGTGCAGACAAGCTCATGACATTGCCTTTTATTGTTGTTGTTGTTGTTGTTTTACTGCAAAGTGCAAGCATGTCTGCCAGAACAGACAAGGATGACGAGACTCTACCTGAATTCCTTATGTCCTCAAGGATGTGCTTGTTAAGACCATAGCATCCAAAACTAACTAGAACTGTCGCCTGTAAGGGCTGACGAATACCCTCACTGCCGCCTGTTTTTAAACAAGGCCAAATTGTAACCATTGAAATGTTGGCCATTCATGATTTATCAAGTGGACAATTTTTTTTTACAAATTTTAAGTCAATAAGGAGCAATGAATGTGTAAAAATAATCGGGATTTTGTTCGACATTGAAGATAGAAATTATGGATTTCGTGCAACGTCGAACATGGTGTTTATGTTCTGGAATAAACATGTGAACCACTTATTTTTTTAATCTGTCAACCTGTTCAGGAGTTATGATTTATTCGCTATATATTGTATATAAGAAAATAAATCAAAAGAGCATAACACCTGAAACTGTTGATTAATCATTATGAAAATTGCAGGTGCACAAGTTCCCATTGCAAGGAAGATTTCAGTAAAGTTTCAGCAAAATTGGTCTGAAAATGTGGGAGATGAAGACACAAAATTATGTCCACGGACAGACGAATGGACCAACGGACGGACAGACCGACGGATAACCTAATTCCAGTATACCCCCCATAACTTCGTTGTGGGGGGTATAAAAACATTTTCAATAGACAAAGGAACAAAGGTAAGATGATCAAAGAAACTATAAGAATGGACACATGTAAATTGACATATGCACTTTTTGAGTCTTCATTAAGCCTTACAGGCAAAACATCAGCATAGGTTTCATCTAAAGATAGCAACACATTCACTGCAAAATGGAAGAAAAGAAGGGTTTTTTTCATTTGATAAATAGAGCAATTAGTTCAGATATATTCCACAAAATTATCTATATCTGATGTTATATTGTTAAATAAAATGAGACACATCAATACTTGAACACCTACATTTCATACCAACTTGAAATCTAAATCTGACCTTGTCAGATGACCTTGGGAATGTGTATCCATAAAAAGTATCTCTAACATACTTTCAAAACATGACTTATTTAATGAGAAAATCAACACATTTAATTTGTTATCAAGAGATACACAAACACATTTAGATTTTTCAGTATCAAATTTTGATCGTGTAGAAAAAGAAGACATTTACAGGGTAGGGCGGGGATAGGAGGGGTTGTGAAAAAGCGTCTTAGTGTGGGTTAAATGAAGTAATCTGGATTCACAATATTTCATTTTAGTATTATTCCGTGGGATCAAAAGAAAGTTTTTAAAAATTCATGTGAGGAAAAAAATCTGGAACCCACTAAGGCTTAGATATTAACTTTTCTATTCCAGATTTGTTTAAAATATTTTCTCCCATAACTGCCTCTCTTTTGTGTAATGAACAGCAATTAAGAATGCACTTCTTAGATATCTTACATCATGATAGACCCTAAATGACTCAAAAGAAATCTGATGAAAATCACAGTCATCCTTTATCTCTTAAAAATAAATGTCATGATAGATCATGTATCAAAGACAAGAGGCCCATAGGGCCTTATCAGTCACCTGTGTCAAAAGAGCAGAAAAACAGGCAAAAATCCACCAGATTATGCTACATACCAAATATCAAAGTTCTAGGCCTTTTTGTTTGGGAGAAGAAGATTTTTTAAAAGTTTTCACTAAACAAGCCTATGTTAAACTTGTGACATCTTGGAATGGGCTAATTCTGACCCTGGGGCCATAATTTATAGAATCTTGATAGAGGTCAACAAGATGATCCTGTTTACCAATATCAACCCTCTAGGCTTTTCTGTTTGAGAGAAGAAGATTTTTAAAATTTCACTATATAAGCCTATGTTAAACTTGTGACGTCCAGGAATGGGCTATTTCTGTCTCTGGGGCCATGATTTATACAATAATGATAGAGATTCACCAGATGATGCTACATACCAAATATATAAGCTCGAGGCATCTCGTTTGGGATCTTTAAAATTTTAATTATATAAGCCTATGTAAATCTTGAGATGCCAGAAACAGGCTAATTTTCACCATTTCCTGAAAGATTTTTTTTTCTTGTATTAACTTGCCCTAAATACACTAAATACCAAATGTGAATCCAATCGAACAGCCGGTTATTTTAAAAGGTATACCTTTTTTTGCCCCTTATGTGGACCCCAGGGGAGATAACTCCATGATGTGTACAAATCTGAAGCGCTTTCCCAGTTTGGTTGAAATCTGTCCAAGGGTTCTTAAATACACGAAAATGTTAAAAGTGAATGCATGACGCACGGCGGACAATGGACAAGTCACAATTGCAATAGGTCACCATGACCTTGGGTCAGGTGACCTAAATATTTAACATCTTATCCTGTATGCCTCAAAGAAATCTCATGACAAATCCCATATGCCTATAAGAAAGCCTCATGAAAGATCCTATATGCCTCATGAAAGATCCTATATGCCTCAAAGAAAGCCTCATGAAAGATAATATATGCCTTAAAGAAAGCCTCATGAAAGATAATATATGCCTCAAAGAAAGCCTCATGAAAGATGCTATATGCCTCAAAGAAAGCCTCAAGAAAGATCCTATATGCCTCAAAGAAAACCTCATGATGGATTCTATATGCCTCAAAGAAATGATTGATTGATTTAATGGGGTTTAACACCACTTTTACCAATATTTCAGTCATATCGTTGTGGCTGGAGCACTTAACAATGGATTCATGGTATTTCTCACACTAGTACTACCACTACAATCTTTCCTAGTCTCCACCAGCTATCCCACTTAGGTTTATGATTATCCACCATTGGTGAGAGACAAATGTAGGAAAGGAAATTTGCCGCTGCCATGCCTTAAAAAAAAATGTCATGACAAAATCATATATGCCTAAAAGAAAACCTCAAGACAAATCCTGTATATATGTCAAAGAAAATCTCATGACAGATCCTGCATCTATCAAAGAAAATCTCATATTTGTTTGAATTGGGTTTAACACCACTTTTAACAGTATTTCAGTCATTTTGCTGTGGCTGGAGCACTTAAACATGGGTTCCTAGTATTTCTCACAGCAATGTTACCAACAGTACTACCGCTACATCCTTTCCAAGCCTACAGCTACTCGTCTCACTTAGGTTTACCATTATCCGGCCCTTAGTAGGAGACAAATGTCAAAAAGATATCTGATGCGACTGTGAGAAAATCTCATGACTGGTCCTGTATGTCTTAACCCTTTCAAGTTTTATGAAATTTTAGACTAGTCTTAATTGAAAGAGGTAACAGACATAAATGATAATTGGATGCAATTCGAAATTTAATCATCCTATCTGGTAGAAAATATTGTCGGAAAAGGAGAAATTGCTAGTTACGAGCAATTTCTCCTTTTTCCACAATGTTTTCTTAAAGTATAAAATCCTGGCGACGTAAAATCCCATGTTTGTACAGGAAAGGGTTAAGACAGATCCTATATCTGACTTGGTTACTTTTTAATGCCTTGAACTAAAGGTAACTATAAATATGAAGGCTCTAATCACAGCAAAACACCTGAATATATGAAATGAGTTCAGTTTCAAATACAGGCTAAGGCAAAATGCAAGATATTACCTAAAATTCCTATTTTGAATTTTTTGTAGCCTTTTTTCTTTTTCAAGATTGTTAGATACTGTATCTTGTTCCAAATCTTTTGTTCAGCACTGTCTCTTATTGCACAGGTCATTACTAGAACGATATTTGCCTGCAATTGACAAAATTGTTGCTTATGGTAAAAAAGATTCACAAATAAAATCACTTCAACAATCATTATTCAAGCTGCAGCAACAAAGATTAAGTTAACCATTTTTTCTTTTTCCTTACAAAACAATGAAATAGTTTCACCTGTATTCTTACAGAAATATAACTGTTGATGTACCATTTGAAGCTGGTATATTAACTCATTCTCACAAAAGAAAATTTACACTCATCCAAATTGAAAGCAGCTGAAAACAATTATATCAAGTTGATGTAATTTTAAATTCTTTTGTCATTTCTGACAAAACATTGTAGTAAATGAAGAAATTGCTTTTTACAAGCAATTTTTTTCATTTTCAACAATGTTTTCCAAAACTTTTTTCTTGAGGAGTGTAAAAAGGAGGGCTTGTGTGGGAATGGGTTAAAACACCTATCAAATAAAGCATACAAACGACTCTATCAAGTACATGTGTAACTTTAAATCAGAAAACTTCACAATAATTAGATTTCACACAAATGAATAGACATTTAACCCATTCTGACAAAATGACCCATTTTGTTGCCCAAAATACATTGCAACTCCTCTCTAACGCTACCCGGCACAGCGCTGACTCAAAAAATTGGGAGAGAGGGCATTTAGGGTTGCAGATGCCGAGATAAGACTTAAATGCTGATTTGGCCGCGATTTTTTCATCCCGTCTTAAGCCCGCTTGAAGAAAAAGGGTTGCACATAAATAAATAAAAGACATGTTCTGTTCTGTTCTAAAAATCAATAATTACCAGAAGCCAGGTAAATTTTTAACACCTTACATGGACAGTCCTGGCTATTAATGCATTAGTTCAGAGGTAATTGCTTTGTTTGATTGATGACATGCGTAGTGTTTCAATTTACAAAATCGGTTGATTGTTTGGTCTTACTGTTTGACATTGAGATGATCAATGCCTTAAGTCATTGATATTTCTTTAAATCAATAGAAAATAGGCACGCACCTCGATATCCTTCAGATACAAACCTTGAAGGTGGTGCGATTAAAATATCACACTGTTTCACTCTTGGCGTTCTTAATTTTTCAGTCCCCAGTAGAACATGATCTTAAAGTAATGCGCGACCGTGAAATTAGACAAATTGACTTGAGTCTACTTTTTATTTCACTTCATAGTTTGCTGGTATCCGGAGCTTGTAGAGGATAGTTTCTTCAAGATAAAAATGCAACTTCGTAGTTGCAACGTTTTCGCTAAATACAGAAAATACGTGAATTTTAAATGTAAATGTCACAATATCGGAAAATTCTCATCTGAAACAGGATAGATAATATAAGTAGATTGAATAAAATACAATTATTTTACGCATTTCTTTCAATGATCCGAAAGTATAATGCCGTTCTGTATGATCAAACACACGGCAAAAAGCTCATCAACAAATTTGAAGTAAAGGTTTTTGGGATACAGTTTATTTTATTCTGAGGGAGGAAAGGTGATCAAAGGCGCCACAACCAGATGTTCAGCTATTTATGGGAGAGTTTCCGAAGTTGACACATGCCAGACGCCTACCCCATTAGAATTCTTGCTGACGGAATTTTTTACTCTTGTTGTTATGAAACCAGACATCCCGCCGTGTTGGATATTTTTCGATAATCATGACCTTCATTTTTACAATTAAAAGTTAGCTGCTACAAAGTTTAATCCAGTTTTGTATACGTGCAACTGGTCGGTTTAAATTCTCAATTCATAAATGACTAGGTTAAGATAGAATTCTTTGTCGATTTATTGTTACCTTATTTTTAACAATGGTAAAGAAATTAGACCAAGTCCATTACCGCAAAAGAGGTTCGATCCATGTGACATTTTCTCAACGCTTCAGTAACCCCAGGTGTTCAACAACTCGTCGGTCTATAAGGAGACGCTATGCAAGATACTTAGATTTTACCCCTTTTGTCTAAGGATGGAAATATTTACATCCGTGTAAAACTAAATTCAATTAGATTAATGTCTACAACTATCATGATAATAAAACATGTCCCGGTAAAAGTTCTAGCTTCTTAATATTGGGAGAAAGAGAACCTGATGAAATTAATGGATTATTCAATCCTGATAGACCGGGAAGGTAAGGTAAGAATTTAATTCTCCGCACACTGAATTTCGTCGGTTTCTGCTAAAATCTCGTAACTACAGTTTCTGTTTTTCATTTCCGGACTAGTTACTTGTATACAATTAAACTTGTTACAGGAATTTTATTATCGGATGTTTAGTTCCTATTCTTCTGACGGTTGAAAATTTCAATTACGGTGGGGGGGGGAACAGCGTTATAGCATAATAACTCCACTTCTTCCGCTGTTACATTTCTTGGACCCCACCAACAGCGTTATAGTGGAGCTGCAGTGTAAATAAAACTGTGTTTTGAATATCACCAATTTCTGCAAAATTTTTGAATTTGGACCACTCTAAAATCTTGTTGTCTGGTAATGGATTAAGAAGAGCAGAAGGGTATTTGGTACCTACATCTTGGATATCCCTTGTTCTAACATATCCATACTTCTGTAAAACGGCCAAAACTACCTCTGTATCATTTGTGTTCATTTGACAGCCATAGACATCAAAAAATACTGTAAAAAATAGAAATAGAATATACGGACAGAGTACTGCAGAAGGTGCTTGATAGAGCACAAAAATTTAAAGACTTAATATTAACCCATTACAACACAATCCCGTACTTTTACATGTGAATGAATCATATCCAGGGAAAACATTGTGAAGTATTATAGGAGTGATCCATAAAAAACCTTTATCAGATCCTTCATACTGGCTGTTTATTGTCAACACTGTCTGTCAAAGGAAAAATGCAATGAGACAAGCATGGCAAACACATTTACTGCTGTAGTCATGTAGTAAACTATCTGATCCAACATCTGCAATCACGTAATTGCATAATTCACAGATGCACCTACTTTTTCCACAACACTTTCTACCCAATAGGCCATCATTTCATTCTTTGCATTGTCCTATGTAGCTTCTTCCAACTTAAAGTTTTGTCCTCTGCTAATGATGAGTTGAAGAATCAATTAGTGATACAGTGTTCTGGCGAGGCCACGATTCCGCAACAATCTTGCACAAAAAAGTAAATCTCACATAAAATTTTGTCCAGATGCGACTTTTGTCCCATGTAAATTTGAGATCAAATTTTATTTTACCAGAAATCGTAAGTAGCAACAAGAATTATCCAAACTATTACTTTCATGAAGGTGTAAGGTCAAATGTGAATCGCTTACAAATAAACCTTTTCACGCAAAGCATCAGATGACCAAAAAGTCTGTATTTATTAGATGCTTTCAAAGAAAAACAAAAACAACAACAATTTTCCACTGCGGGGAGGATTTACTTCTGGTTTTGTTTTTCGAAAGCCTTATAATTACGTCCGGTTATTTTGACTTTTTTTTTTTCGAGTTTTTTCAATGAAAAGCATTGAGCTAAATGATGTAGTTAATATTGTTCAAAATTTAACATCTGCTTGTTACAGTATTTTTTCACTGTTGTCCCAGAAATGTTCTTCAGAAGCATTAAAAGTACCCTATTTTTATCAGCCTTAAGGAACAAATGATGGATGTTTTGTTTCATGATCTATTTTCACCATATACAATAAATTGTATGATAACCCAGTATGTAGTATAAGTTGAACAAATGCATGAAGGTGAATGCACCATGAAAAGGTCATTAACTCGTTTTGTATCCGGCAACCACCAGAATCACCAAAACTCATGTTCTTCGCCCCCATCAGACATTACATCGTCCTTGGATGACCAAAATGACATACTACATATCATCTCAAATTGTATTTACAACATATTGTTAGCCTATTGATGATATTCTGGTTATAATATACATATTGGCCCCTTGATCTACTAGTAAGGATAGATTTTCAAATATTAAATCTACATGACTTGAAATGAATGCCTACCTCACAATATATCCTCCAGCAAATTTTTTTTTTTTAAAATCCATTCAATGAAAATAAGCGTATTCACCATAAACACTATGTCATACAACCATGCCCATTGAAATGACGCTTGGCTGCATCCTTTGATCAATCAACAAAGAAATTAGTATTTGGCAAAATATCAGTTGAAACATAAAAAGATTAAATTTGTCTCATCACATAAAAAATTTGACCAATCAAATGTAAGAGTGTTTATTGGATTCTTTGTGACATGTTGCCGGTTACATAATAACCCCATATATCGTGATATACCTAAGGGAATCCTTTACGTTAAGACTGTTAACAGATCATTCTTCTGATCAGCTCTCTCTTATCATTGTCTTTACATCATTTTTATCATTTTCATACTTTTCTTTGCACTAAAAACATCGTCATCATCAATACAATCTATGTAATTTGTTAATCATCGAAATAATGATTCTGTTTTGGCATTACAATACATTCTTATTAATCCATTGTATGACATTTTGTTTTTGAGAAAAGTGGATTATTTATATCAAGAAAAGATTTCCTCATTTTCTTCAATATTTCTATTTTTACAATGGTGCGAATGTTTAAACAAGAGCACGGCCTATGGGTGCCTTTGCTCAGCTGATGGGTGCTGGATAGTGGACAAAATGCATCTAGAGTTATCTCCCTTGATAGTATAGATTGCTCTTTTGATAGTGAACAAGTGTTCCAAGTTTCAAGTGAATGCCTTTTGTAGAACCAGAGATATCACAAATTTTTTGAAGTTTTCGCATGATGACACGACTTTTTTGTTCATTATTTACAAAATTTTTAAGTTTATACACTTAAACTTTGTAACAAGGAAACTAGGATTTTTTTTTAAATAAAGAAATATATGCACTTTGGTGAAGATTTTAGGATATTGGTATCAACATGGCATACAGAGTTCAATCTAGCTTTGTATCACAAGGGGCCCAATGGGCCCATGGCTCTTGGTCATGGGGGTCATGCGATACAAATACAAAATGTACATAGACAAGCTATTAAATTACAAGGTTTTAAATGTAACAAACCATAACAATTTGATAACAAATATATTGTTTGGAACCAAATAAATCTACTAGAAAAAGTTAAGATATTATTTCCATGACTTCATTCAGAGAAGTCTTATTGAATGTGTGATTGAAGTGTGCCATTTTGGCCCAGTCTTCATTTTGAAGGGGGGTCATTTTTTTGATTTTAGAGGGCCATTTTAGCCATGGCCGGCCGCCTCTAGATTGAACACTGGGCATATCTAAAGCAACATTTTATCTGTATCGTCAAAAATGTGGTCAATAGTTTTTAAATGCTTTAAAAATAAATAAATAATTTAGTCATTCATGTCAATCAGGATTATTGTCATTTGTGATCAGGCCTACCGTGTGAAGGGCAGGGTTTGCAATGATTGACGTGCTTTTGATTGACGCATATTCGCAAATTTAACCAATCATTGTGCCAGAAAAATTTGGATGGCTTATGTCTTTTGTGTAGTGTCAATAGTTGTAAATATTTAAAAAAAACATTGATTTCTGACACAAATAACTTATAGTTATTTGTTGTATATTATTATTCATCAAAGTGATGATTCAGTGCTTGTACCGAAAGTTTAACTGTAACTCTCTATTTTTTTCTTTTCTTGCATGGGTGTATGTGTGCGTGGGGGGGGGGTGCAAAAAATTTCAAACAAGAGCCTTCGTAGATGGATTATGCTCCCCCAATAAGGCTTTTGTAACAAAACTGTATGCCATTATTGGACAAAACTTTTAATTGAATGCAACTATAGTTTGAGAGTTCAGTTCACAAGAAATTTGGAAGTTTGACAAACATTGAAAGAATCTGTTTGGCTCCACAGGCCTGATTCTAGTAAAATTCAATATCATTAAATGGTAAAGGGTTAAATATTTTATTTTGACTATCAAAGTTATCAATGAAAAAATGTTTCCATACAAAAAATGAGACTATAACTTGAGTAGTCTTTCAGAAGTAAAAGACTGCCATATTCTAGAGTAGGAAATATACAAAATGTAAATCTACATGGCAGTAAGCCCCATTTTAGCATGGTAAGGTTCACTTATCATTGCATACTTATGGGGGATGTTTAATGACCTTGACCTTGACAGATATTCTTAGAACCTAAAACCAACAGAAAGATCATGTCATAAGCAATGCACATGTGAAATATGAAGGCTATATCACTTACCATTGTAAACTTATAGACAATGTTAAAGTTAAGATTTTTGGAATTTTGACCTTGAGAAATGACCTTGACCTTGACAGATATTCTTAGAACCTAATACCAACAGAGAGACCATATCACAGACAATGCAAATGTAAAATAGGAAGGCTATATCACTTACCATTGTATACTTATGGGGGATGTTAACGTTAAATTTTTGACCTTGAGAAACAATCTTGACCTCATCAGATGACCTTGAACTTAAAAACAACAGAAAGGTTTTATTATAAACAATGCACATGTGAAATATGAGGGCTATATCACTACCATTGTAAAATTTGAGCAAAGATAAAGTTAAGATTTTTGAAATTTTGACCTTGAGAAATGACCTTGACCTTGAAAGATGACCTTGAACTTAGAAAAATATAAGATATAAAATATGAAGACTATATCAGTTACCTTTGCCTACTTATGGGGGATGTTAAAGTTAAATTTTTTACCCTCAGAAATGACCTTGACAGATGACCTTGAACTTAATACCAACAGAAAGGTCATGCTATAAGCAATATACATGTGAAATATTAAGACTATATCACTTACCATTGTGAACTTAAAGACAATGTTATAATTAAGATTTTTGATATTTTGACCTTGAGAAATGACCTTGATCTTAACAGATGACCTTGAACTTAAATCCAACAAAAAGGTCATATCATAAGCAATGCACATGTGAAATATGAAGGCTATATTACTTAAAATTTTTCGAGGAGCATAAAAATCTTATAACATTGGAAATATTATTGTTATCACCAGATTCGAGGGATGTTATATTTCATATGGTCTAGATACCAGGCCGATTTAAACGCAATATGGTTACTAATACATGATAATGTAATCAATACTACTGGCTGATATGTATATACATGCCCACAGGTTGAAACTCTTTTTTCAATCAAATTTTAATTTTTACCCTTTTTTTTCTTGTTCAAATAGCCAATTTATAGATGATTATATAGTGATAATTTATCGACTCCTCGCAAACGATCATGTGACCTAGTCTCGGGTAAATATCCCATTTAATGAGATTTGATTTGACACATACGCTGTAAGAGCGTTAAAAGGTCTATTCTAGAGCTTTTTTTAGGTTGGATTTCATTTGTAATTCTAGATGCGTGGTACTAGAGAAAATGACATGCATAACTGAAATAATTTCATGTTAGCAAAATTGATTAACTAGAAAAAAATAGAACAGGAAATTAACATTTTTTCAATTTTTGTAGATGTTGATTATCATTTTAAAGCGACTTAAAATCACCAAATACTCTTGAGATCAATTTTTATCTTGTTTGTGATTCAAACACATCTGTGTTTCATTTCATAATGGCCTCATTTGTGAACGATCCGCAGCCTTGTAAAAGAAGAAATCAAAAGGCCCATGAGGGCCTGAGAAGCTCTACTGGTTATCAAGTTTTTCTGTTAAAGAAATCTGATATTTAAGGAAGTAAATTGCTTGAAGAAGAATGCACAAAGGGAAAAAAATTGGACTTTATCCCCTTTATTATTTAGAGCAACAATCCTGAAGGCCCCTTTTCCTGACTGTTTCATTACCAAAAGGAAGTTTCCATACGACCCTACAATCATCCTTTGAAATTCTCATCGATCTTATAATAATTGTTGACTTAATCACATAAACAGGATTGTTTCAAATGAAAATCTATAAGGCACCTCTTCCTGTGTTTTCTGATGGATTAATTTCATTCCAAAAGGAACTTTCCTAACAACCCTACAATTGTCCTATGAAATTTTAAAGACAATCTGATAATGATCGTGAACTTCATCACATACACAAATTTCATATTTCCCCTTTTTCATTATACCAGATGAATTGTACCCAGTTCTTAAAAGAACCATTTAAGTGATTGTACAATCATTCTAGGAAATTTTAAAGTGAATCTGGTGAAATCAAGGGACAACATTGTGGTAAGTAGAATATGTAAGAAAGTTTTTCATAAGGCCCCTTTTTATGTGACACTAGCCAATATCAGATCCACTGTCAAAATCAACAGTTGCAATGATGGTACAATTAATCTGTGTAATTTATTGTGTTAATGAGTTTATAGTGAAATCTTCATAGGGCCCGTTTTCCCATGATACTTTACAGAAGAAACCAAATTTCAAAAGGAACATTTCTAATGAAGGTACAATCATTCCATTAAACTTAAAGAGAATCAATGTAAACAGTGGACTGAATTGTGTCAAGAATATTTTGTAATAAAATTTTCATCAGGCCCCTTTTCTTGTGAAACTTAACAAATCAGACCGGATGTACAAAGGAACAATCCTAATGATATTTTGAAGAAAATGATAAAGACTGTGGACTTTATTGTGATAATGATGTTTTTGTAATAAAATTTTCATAAAGCCCCTTTTCTCGTCAAACTTAACAAATCAGACCGGATGTAGAAAGGAACAATCCTAATGATATTTTGAAGAAAATGATAAAGACTGAGGACTTTATTGTGATAATGATGTTTTGTAATAAAATTTTCATAAGGCCCCTTTTCTCAAGAAATTTAAGAAATCAGACCCAATGTACAAAGGAACAATCCTAACGGTTGATAGTTTGTTGAAAATGATAAATACTGAGGACTTTATTGGGAAAATGATGTTTTTGTAATAAAATTTTCATAAGGCCCCCTTTTCTTGAGTCACTTAACCAATCAGACCCAATTTACAAAGGAACATTCCAAATGATGGTACAATTATTCTATTCAAGTTTGGAGAGATTCTGATAAAGACTGAGGATGTTCTTGTGTTATTGAGGATTTATTAATAATTTTTCATACAGCCCCTTTTCCTATGATACTAGACAGATCAGGCCCTGTTTGGACAGAAACAATCCTAATGATGGTACAAACATTATGTGAAAGTTTGAACAGAATCAGATGAAAGCTACAGACTTTATTTTGGTGTAAAAATTTTAGAATAAAATTTTCATAGCACTCCTTTTCCTGAGATACTTGAAGGATCAGGACTAATGTCAGCATCAAAAATTGTAATTATTGTACAATGATTCTGTGAAGGTTTGAAGAATTGATTGATTTAATAGGGTTTAACGCAGCTTTTAACAGTATTTCAGTCATAACGCAGTGGCTGGAGCACCTAAAGATAGATTCCAAGTATTTCTCACACCAGTACTACCACAACATCCTATCCTAGCCACCAGCTACTATCCGACTTAGGTTTACGATTATCTACCCATTGGTGAGAGACAAATGTCGGAAAGAATATGTGCTGATGTCGCGAACCAATGACACCCCCATGATTAGGTTTGAAGAAAATCCAATGAAAGCTCTGGACTTGGTTACAAGGATTATAGATAAAATTCTCAAAGGCCCTTTTTCCTATGATACTAGACAGATCAGGCCCAATTTGAAAAGAAACAATCCACATGAGGGTAAAACCATTCTGTGAAAGTTTGAACAGAATCCAATGAAAACTGTGAACTTTATTGTGGTACAAGGATTTTAAAATTAAATTTCACAATGCTCCTTTCTCTGTGATACTTGACAGATCAGGTCTAATGTCAACATCAACAAATATTATTATTGTACAATTATTCTGTGATCGTTTGAAGAAAATCCTATAAATTCTTAACTTGGTAACAAGAATTTCTATATGAAATTTTAATAAGGCCCCTTTTCCTGTGTTTCTTGACAGTTCAAACCCTGTTATGAAAAGAATGATCGTTATGACCCCACAATCATTCTGTTAAAGTTTTAAAAAATCTGATTAAAGCTGTGGGCTTCATTGTGTTAACAGAAATTTTTTAATTAAAATTTCATACAGCCCATTTTCCCATGTTACTTGATGGATCTGAACCTTTTCCAAAGGAAACTATACTTACAAAAGTATAATTATTCTGTTTGAGTATGAATACAACCCAATAAAATCTGTGGACTTAAAAGCATTAATTATGATTTTTTTATTCAATTTTCATAAGGCCCATTTTCCTATGTTTTTTGATGGATCAGACCCAATTTGAAAGGAACAATCCTTATGATGGTACAATCATTCCGTGAAAGTTTGTAGTCAATCAGGTGAAATCTGGGGCCATGATGTGTTAGCTAAGATTTTTTATAAAATTTTCATAAGGCCCCTTTTGGGATGAAACTTGATGGATCAAACCCACTTCCGAAAGGAACAATCCATTTAATATAATAATCATTCTGTAAATGTTTGAAGATAATTTGTTGAAAACAGTGGACTGTATTGTGTTAACAGGGATTTTTTTATTGAATTTAAATTAGGCCCCTTTTCCAATGTTTCTTGACAGATCATACCCAATTTTTGAAAGGAACCGTCCTTATGATGGTACAATCATTCTGTGAAAGTTTGTAGAGAATCCAATGAAAACTGTTGACCCTAGAGTATTAATGAGGATTTTTTATGAAATTTTCAAAAGGCCATTTTTCCTATGTTTCTTGATTGATTATACCCCATTTCGAAGGGAACGAACCTTATGACAGTACAATCATTCTGTGAATGTTTGAAGAGAATCTGATGAAAATTGTGGACTCTAGAGTGTTAACGAGGATTTCTTAATAGATTTTTCCATTAAAATGTAATAAGGCCCCATTTACATGTTCCTTGACAGATCATGCCCGATTTCAAAAGGATCAATCCTTATGATGGTACAATCATTCTGTGAAATTTTGAAGGGAATCTGATGAAAACTGAGGACTCTTAAGTGTTAACAAGGAAAAAAAATTAACAGACATCCATTGGATGGACGGATGGATGCACGCATGGACGCTGGACAGGAAAAGCCATTGCAATAGCTCTAGTGTCCTTCGGCAAGTAGAGCTAAAAATCAGTCAATGATTGTCGTCATAACTATGGCCCAGTCTAACCAAGCCTAATGAGTTTAGAAGTTTAGTTTGTGAACATACAGTTTCACAACATTCATGAAATGCTCAGAAAATAAGAACCCATGAGCTGATATTTTAATGTTTAAACCACTTAATATAATGTACATGCAGTATAACAGTCATTTGTAACATTCATTTGTAGACAATTAAATGTTGAGTAAACAAATATGATTTTGGCTTTGAAATTGTGTCCCTAGTTTTTCCCAAATGTCCTAAACTTTTGAGCTTCTATGAGACATTTTACTTTTTTCTACCTTGCCAGAATACTTGTGATACAATGGGGAAGTTTGTGTGTATGTGTTGGTATCAAAAGTACTTGGCTGTAGAGCTGTAACAATACACTCGAATATTCGGTGAATGGAATATTTTCTTATTGGCAAATACGTATCGTATTCGTCTGATTGAGAACCGAATATTGGCGAATACAAAATATGGAATACTGTTCTAGAATGCCAAGTGCAAAAAATATCCAATAGTTCATATTTGTCCAAAATACAAAAGCTATTGCGGCAATTTCGTCAAATTTTATCTTCATGCCAAAGAAGAAAGCCGTAAATCTTTAAAGCCGTCGGCATTGTCACGGATGCCACTGATGCAAAAAATACATTTTCTAGACACCAAATCAACGAATTTGCTGGTTTAAGCTATCTATAGGTTGTCTACAAGTGACATTTTCGGTAGTGAATGATGGGGTTATTTCCAGTTAAAAGGACAATCAACGCATGACTTTGACCCTCTGCTAATACGTAACAATCATAATTTATTTTTTGTAAGTCAAAGTCTCAGATCTACTAACCCTTTAAAATCAAGATTTTCAGTTAAAAATTTTAGTTTTTATGACCTAATTTTTCTATCTAATTGACCATTTAGTGCAGATTCTCAAGAAATTGGATGACATAATTTCTCCGAGTAAAGACCACCAACTTCAATTATGCAACGTATAAAATACTTCCCTTTAAAAATATAGGTAAGCTATGGCTGCATGTCCAATATACCCTGAATGTTTCACTCAAAAATTAATTTTTTTCTCTTTTCATAATAATTGGTTAATTTCTGTAGACTAAGATGTTCATATTCATTAATAAGTTTTTAACAGATAGAAATTTTCAGCTTAATTTAAGATATACAAATTTAAGTATGAATATGTGAAAGCCACTACAAAAAGGTATGTTCACTCAAACAACTGTGCATCAAGGAGGTTCAAAAGAGGATGATGATGAAGGTTGGTCGATTGTCCAAGGTAAGGGACAAAGACAAAACAAGGCCCAAAGTAAGACACCAATATGGCTTTCCTTTACAATTATAGTTGTTGGTGCAATGGGGACTCAAGCGGGCAAAATGGGTTAACTTATTACAGACCTAATAGAATTCAGTTCAAGCCATATCAAAATTCTAAGTAAAATAAATAACGTGAAAAAAAGCATCAGAATAAAAATACGAGAACTCAACTGAAAAATTTTAAATTTGGACAATTTGATTTAAAAATTCAGGGTGATAAACCAAGCTTGGCTAGGGGAATCATTGAAATTAGTGACAAAAACCAAATTGAAGATATCAAAAAGAGGTTAGCCAGCTCTCAAGGTGTATCTAAAGTAACAAAAGGCCGCAATGATACAAATCTTATCGTAACTTTTGATTCCCCAAACCTTCTTGTGAATATTGCTGGTCACCAGATTTCACCTGCATTAAGATTGGTATTTCGATGAAACAAATGTAAGGGTTTGGACATACTAAAAGCGTGAGTTACAATGAACTACAATGTCCACACTGCGCAGGCAATCATTCTCATGAACAGTGCAGATTGAGAGCAAAGAAATGTGCTAACTGCTCAGGTGAGCATAGCGCTGCTTATAAAGGGTGTCCAGCATACTTTAAGTATTCAAACAAAATTAAAAACCTAAACTCAAAAAGTGTCAACCAATATACAAGTAAATGTAAAATAGCTGGTTTAGAAATTCCAAAAACTTTACAAGTAAAGAAAATTACAAAAGAGATTAATGAATCAGATTTACATCAGATAGCGAAACTGTTGGTCGGAAAACGCGAAACTGAAATACTGGAAGTATTAAATAACAAGCTTTTTAAGAATCATGAAATAAAACAATGCTCCAAAAATAGTGAAAATCAGAGCTCTGAAGGGACAAATAAAACCCAGGATAAAAAGGATTATAGAAATCAAAATTCTTAGTCAAATCGGCCTCTTCAAAATAATGGAGCAAAGCAAAAAGAATATAGACCGAAATACTCACAGAATGGAGGAAACGGACATTTCAAGGGTCAGGGCTCTCCGCAAAGATTTTATAGGCCCCCATTCTGGACACCTGGTGCTTACTTTCGTTTCCCCTCCATTTATGAATCGCCAGGATGGTTTTAGCTTTCATCCTCATCACTACTTCAGCCGCCATTAATAGTTTTATTACAAAAATACAATAATGTAAAAGTAATGACTACAAATTAATTATAGACAATGGCGGTGAAAAATAATAACAATTCAACTATAAATAATGAATACGGACTCACAGTCATGTCATGGAATGCAAGATCAATTAAAGGCAAAACAAGCCTGAAAATGAATGAACTTCAAAATTTCATCAATAATACTAGAGATCCAATACATGTTATTTGTATCCAGGAAACATAGTATAAGCAAAATGACAAACCATTCAATCTCAAAGGGTATCAAGAACCAATTCATGAAGTTAGACAAAATAGCGCAGGTGGTGGTTTGTGCATTTATGTAAAAAAAGGGCCCAATTCATTGAAAAAATATGTACACTCCACAAACCAGATAGAATTATGCGCAATAACAATTTTTGGAAATTCTCATAAACTTGATGTTCACAATTTACAGGTCATAGACAAAAAAGGAATTACTAACCAAAACTTACCAAATTTATTCCAAAACCTAAATAACAACAGCATAATTGTTGGAGACTTTTATCTTAAACATTTAAACTGGAACCCCCCTGGAGAGTATAGACATGACGGCGAGGCAGAAATCTTATTAGAATTTCTTTCTGCAAATCAGGTTAACATACTAAATGATGGCCAAGTGACTCGAAAAGATTCAAGTGCAAACAAAGCAAGTGCTTTAGACTTGGGCCTAGTGTCTGCTAATTTACGACCGTTTAGCGAATTCAGTGTTGTTGACAACTCATTTGGGAGTCACCATTTGCCAATAGTAATTCATATAATATTAAGGAAATGGCTAGGTACACTCACTGACACTGTAAAGTCAAAATGGAACTTTAGAAAGGCTTCAGAAACAGACTGGGAAAATTTTAAATATGAATGCAGTTTAGAATTTAATGAAAGCGCTTTTGACGAAAATATAGATATATTTTTCAATAAATATTGTAAGAAACTAGAAACAACACTAAACAAAACTTTACCCCAATCAAAAACAAATCTAAAAAAAAAAATATCAAGTGCCCTGGTGGACAGACGATTGCTCCCGTGCAAAAAAAACAGAGAAAATTTAAGAAAAGGACTCTGATTTAGCAAAACTAAAGTTGATAGAGATTTATACACACAAGCAAGACGCGACGCTGAATATACAATACGTCAAGCAAAGCGAACAGGTTGGCAAGATTTTTGCTCCAAATTAATGATAGAACGAAATCAAAGGAAGTCTGGGATTTTGTCAGAAAGATTAAAGGAAATACGCCAAAAACAAACCATCCATTCGTAATAGATCAGAAAGTTGTAACAAATGCAAAAGAAAAAGCGTCTGTGCTTGTAAAACATTGCAAAAAAGTTGGTAGCAATGATGGTTATGATGATGAATTCCTAGAACAAAAAGCAGAGGCCGATTTCATTCAGCGGGGCTTTGATCCGATTCATGAAGCCGATGTGGGTAGGAATTTGCCCTTTAATTCGGAATTCACTATGTTTGAATTGGATCAGGCTCTGCAGGATTGCAAAAATGGTGCTCCTGGTGATGACGGAATACATTACTCTGTTCTTAAAAATTTGTCACAAAATGCTAAATCCAAACTTTTGCACCTCTTTAACAAATCTTGGAATACAGGTAAAACTCCAGACTCTTGGCATGAAGCAACCATAATGCCCCTGCTTAAACCAAATAAACCCAAAACTGACCCAGCGTCGTATAGACCAATATCTCTCACAAGTACTTTTACAAAGCTCATGCAAAAAATGATTAAACCGAGACTCTGCAGTTATTTAGAAAAGAATAATCTAATATCAAATTATCAATCAGGCTACAGACAAGGACATTCTTGTGAAGATAACTTAACTAGATTAGAGACCGATATTCGACGCGTTCAAAAAAGCAAACATTTTCTAATTGCTGTATTTCTGGATTTAACTGCTGCTTTTGACAAACAATGGAATTCTGGAGCTATACTTTATCTAAACAAGAGGGCCAGAATGGCCCTAAAATCGCTCACCTGACTAATGTAAGATGATTCAAAATTGAAATTGGCCCAATGGTTACTGAGGAGAAGATGTTTAAAGATTTCAAAGTCAAAAACTGCCCTACCCTTCCAAGCCCTTATTTGGTCATCAATCAAAATTCTAGAACAACTTTTGAAAAGGGTCACTCAAGGAACATTCATACCAAATTTGGTTGAAATTGGCCCAATAGTTACTGAGGAGAAGATGTTTAAAGATTTCAAAGTCAAAAACTGCCACGCCCATATTTGAGCGTGAAACCAAATTCTGCAAACAACTTTTGAAAAGGGTCACCCAAAGATCATTCATGCCAAGTTTGGTTGAAATTGATCCAATGCTTACTGAGGAGAAGATGTTTAAAGATTTCAAAGTCAAGAAAGTGCCTGACCCTGCCACGTCCATATTTGGGCATAAATCAAAATTCCAGGAACAACTTTTGAAAAGGGTCACCAAAAGAACATTCATGCAAAGTTTGGTTGAAAATGACCCAACTGTTACTGAGGATAAAATGTTTAAAGATTTCAAAGTTAAAAAAACTGCCACGCCCATAATTGGGCATAAATCAAAATTCTGTGAACAACTTTTGAAAAGGGTCACCAAAGGAACATTCATACCAAATTTGGTTGTAATTGGCCCAATAGTTACTCATGAGAAGATGTTTAAAGATTTCAAAGTCAAAAACTGCCACGCCCATATTTGGGCGTGAAACGAAATTCTGCGAACAACTTTTGAAAAGGGTCACCCAAGGAACATTCATACCAAGTTTGGTTGAAATTGGCCCAATGGTTCCTGAGGTGAAGATGTTTAAAGATTTCAAAGTCAAAAACTGCCACACCCTGCCACGCCCATATTTGGGAATAAATCATAATTCTGCGAACAACTTTTAAAAAGGGTCTCCCAAGGAACATTCATGCCAAGTTTGGATGAAATTGGCCAAATGGTTACTGAGGAGAAGATGTTTAAAGATTTCTAAGTCAAAAACTGCCATGCCCTGCCACGCCCATATTTGGGCATAAATCAAAATTCCACGAACAACTTTTGAAAAGGGTCACCTAAGAAACATTCATGCCAAATTTGGTTGAAATTGGCCCAATGGTTACTGAGGAGAAGATGTTTAAAGATTCCTAAGTCAAAAACTGCCACGCCCTGCCGAGCCCATATTTGGGCATAAATAAAAGTTCCACGAACAACTTTTGAGGGTGACCCAAGGAACATTCATACCAAATTTGGTTGAAATTGGCCCAATGGTTACTGAGGAGAAGATGTTTAAAGATTTCTAAGTTAAAAACTGCCACGCCCTGCCCCGCCCTTATTTGGGGGGTCAATCAAAAATCCGCGAACAACTTTTGAGAAGGGTCACCCAAGGAACATTCCTACCAAGTTTGGTTGAATTCCGCCCAGTGGTTACTGAGGAGAAGATGTTTAAAGAATTGTTGACGACTTCCGACGCACGTCTGTCAAAAGGTGATACCAAAAGCTCACCTTGAGCACGTTGTGCTCAGGTGAGCTAAAAAGATAGGCCTTAGGGGTAAAATTTTGAACTGGATCAAAGATTTTCTAGAAAGTAGAAAAATAAAAGTTAAATATCAAGGTCATGTTTCTGAAACTGTTGAAACATTGAACGGGTGTCCCCAAGGAAGTGCATTATCACCCATCATTTTTTCACTTGTCATGAATTCTCTTAGAGATAAAATGGATAGCGATAATAAGACAGAAAACAATACACTTGACAATATACAACTCTCTCAATTTGTTGATGATAGCACAATTTGAACGGAATCAAAATGTCCAAAATTAGCAGTTAAAAAGCCCAAAAGGCTCTAAACTCGATCGACAAAAGGAGCAAAGAAAATGGCTTTCTAATAAATCCTACAAAAACACAGGTAGTTTTGTTCCACCTAAAATCTAAATTAAAACCACCCAAACAAGACCCTGATTTCCCTAAATTAAAATTAGGCAAGGATGTTCTGCTATTTAGTTCATCAGCATTGTTCCTCGGGCTCATCTTTGATAAATATCTCAACTGGCAGGAGTACATAATTAAACTTACCAAAAGAGTTGATGAAGACATAAATCTCTTAAGATCAATCAAAGACTTTAGTTGGGGATCTGACAAAAAATCCCTATTTAAGATTTATCAGAGTTTAATAAAATCCAAACTGAATTATGGCTCTATTGTTTACAACTCAGCAAATAATAGTGTGCTTGAAAAACTCCAAAAATACAAAATAAGGCCCTAAGGGTAATAACAAACTGTCCAAAACACACACCCATAAGTACATTGATAGCAGAATGCGGTGACCTACCCTTACAGCAACAAAGAGAAATGAACATGTTAAAGTGTTGGGCAAGATCTATAGACAGTGGCGCAAATCTACAGATTAATGAAAAAATTGAGACTGATCCAATATTTCTCTTTAATCCAAAACGGGTCAAATCGGTTAAAAATCCTTACTCTCAAAAGATTCAAGAATTGACCTCAAAATACAATTTAAATGCAAATGATCTGGTGCAACCATATCAAAGAGACACTTATGAAATATGCAAACCAGACATAGATTTAGAACTAACTCATCATATCTCAAAGAAAGACAATCACAGACTCTAATTACATATAGCAAAGGAACACTTGTCAAAATACAGAAATTCAATCAAAGTATATACAGATGGCAGCAAAGACCAAGAAAAGTATATAGCAGGGGCCTGGGTTGTTATCTTTGATGAAGAAAACTCTGCCATTTTGAATAAAGGGATTAAAATGAACCAAAGTTTGTCTATATACACATGTGAAATGAGTGCTATTGACTATGCACTGGATTGGCTTAAGAAAAGGGATACACATTTATTCAAAACCTCAAAAATAACAATTTTTACGGATTCCCTAAGCTCATTACAATCTATGCAGTCAGGTAAATCCAAATCACGCCCTGAAATCCTAGATAAAATATTATTTTCAATAAAATGTTTTAAAGAAAGTTAAAAACCATGTTTGTACGGATCCCAAACCATATGGGTATAATAGGGAACGAAATAGCAGACCAAACCGCTAAAAAGGGAGCGACTTCGGGTGAAATGAACAAAATCAAACTGAGTGTTAAAGAAATGTACCATCTCATTGAACATAGCATTAAAAATGAATTTAAGAAAACGGACTTATCAAAATACGGTTATTATGATCGACCATCAGCTATCACAGTTTACAGTTCTAACAAAGTCCATGACACAGTTTATACAAAGGTAAGTTGTTTAGGAGCAGAAAGATTCCCAAAGGTTAATTGCGAAAGATATGAGATAGAACAAACCTTTGACTATGTTTTCTTTGAATGTCCATCATATAGAAAAGAGAGGGTCGATTTTAGAAATGAACTACTCTGCCTGAATATACCAGTTATAAGTAGAAAAACCATAATGTTCTCAGAAAACAAATTGGCGCTTCAAACTAGAAATGCTGTCTTCAAGTATTTGAAGAACATAAAATTAATAGATAAACTGTAGTAAATTTGTCTGGATACTGAAGAATAAGATTTTGGAAAACAGTATAAATAAAGTAAAATTTTAAACAATACAAGTTCAGCAGTAAAGCAACAGTTACGTCAGATATTGCAAACAGTGTAAAATTGGGATGCTAAATAATTTAACCAATTTAATTTAACCAACAAAAAAAAATAACAATAATAAAAACAAGATGTGTTTGTGAAACACTATTTCCCCGAAACAGGAATTTTTTTAGAAACGGGTGATTTTTATTGTTATTTTTTTTGCTTTGTTTTAGGGAAAAGGGTTAAAATTTTGACCTTGACCTTGATGAAATGACCTTCCCCAGTTGCGCTTTGTTGAGACCTATCTACATACCAAATAAAAGCATTGTTACTTAATTGGGGTTGAAGTTATAGGAAAATGTCTAGTTGACAGGTTAAGTTTTTCAGTAACATTTTAGGGAAAAGGGTTTAAATTTTGACCTTGACCTTGATGAATGACCCTCCCCAGTTGCGCCTTGTTGAGACCTATCTACATACTAAATATCAGCATTGTAACTTAATAAGGGATTAAGTTATAAGAAAATGTTTAATTGGCAGGTTAAGTTTTTCAGTAAAGTTTTAGGGAAAAGGGTTAAAATTTTGACCTTGACCTTGATGAAATGACCTTCCCCAGTTGCTCCTTGTTGAGACCTATCTACATACCAAATATAAGCATTGTATCTCAATTAGGGATGAAGTTATAGAAAAATGTTTAGTTGGCAGGTTAAGTTTTTCAGTAAAGTTTTAGGGAAAAGGGTTAAAATTTTGACCTTGACCTTGATGAAATGACCTTCCCCAGTTGTACCTTGTTGAGACCTATCTACATACCAAATATTAGCATTGTAAATTAATTAGGGATGAAGTTATAGAAAAATGTTTAGTTGGCAGGTTAATTTTTTGAGTAAAGTTTTAGGGAAAAGGGTTAAAATTTTGACCTTGAACTTGATGAAATGACCTTCCCCAGTTGCGCCTTGTTAAGACCTATCTACATACCAAATATTAGCATTGTAACTTAATCAGGGTTGGAGTTCTAGGAAAATTGGCAGGTTAACTTATGCAGACAGATGGACGGACAGACAGACGGACAGAGGGACAGACGGACATCGGTAAAACAATATGCCCCCGATCTATCTATTGAAAGATTAGTTGTAGAGAACAATTCAAAGTATTGGGCATTGGAAAATTAAAAGTCATATATGACAGAAAACATTTGAGGAATCGCTTGTAATAAACAATTTCTCCTTTAGATATACTGTTTTTCCAAGTAGTTTTTCTAGAGTGTGAAATATTAGTTGCAGAGAACAATTCGAAGTGTTCAGCCATAGAAAATTAGATGTTATATAGGTTTAAAATATTATCGCAAATGGAGATATCATTTTAACAATTCTCTTTTTGACACAATGCTTTTCTAAGTACTTTCCAAGAGTATGTCAAAATGAGGAATTGTGTTGTATTTGTTGAATAAAGTAAATATATTCTTTAATGGATATACCTTTTCTTCCTTTAGCATTGAGGACATCTTTTGAGAGATAGGGCACTGGATCTTCTTCAATCTGTGCTGGTTTACTGCTTATACTACTGTTAGCTATGAAATGTTCCAACGGAGGCCCTGCTTGGAGGTTAGCCCGCATGCATGTCTGTTCATGTAAGTCAACATGCCCACTACCATTGCTGCTTTTCGTACAAAAAAGTCTATTAGATAATGCTGTGGTTTGGTGTCTTAATAAGGTATGTCTTTTAAAGATCTTTATCATTAGTCGTTGAATAGATACAGCCATTTTCAATGTCTGAAAAAAACAAAGAATAAGAAGGCCTGATTGTACTGATTAAGGAAATGGTGTTTTCAGAAATTAAATAAACAATAGGACCATGATGATATATCGCTCCCCTGAGTATGATGGCTCAAGGCTTTATGATATATACAAAATATCAAGCCCTACACTTAATCATTTTGGAGAAGATTTTTTAAAGATTTTCATCTTTAATTCTAGGTATAGTGAAGATCAAACCATATCGAGCTAATTTCAAGAGTATGGTAATTCTTTGAAGTACTTAAGTAGAGGGTCAATAGGAATTAATACATACCAAACATTTAAGCTCTAGGCCTAATGGTTTAGAAGAGAAAATTTTCTATGATATCCTTCTTTATTCCTTACTGGGATTGCACTGAAAAAGGGCTCATTTTCAAGTACTGGGTCAACAGGTATTAGTACCCGGTACACACAGAATATTAAAGCATTAGGCCTATGGTTTGGGAGAAGAAGATTTTTTAAGATTTCCTTCTTTATTTCTATGTTAAATCAGGGATCAACCAAAAAGGGCTAATTTTCAAGATATGGTAATTCTTTGACATATTTTGGTAGAAGGTCAATAGATAATGATTTATATAAAGTATATTAAATAAAGCACTAGTGATCACACCAAAAAGGGCTAATTTTCAACATGCAGTTGAAGTATTTTGGTAGAGGGTCAATGGATGATGATTTAAACCAAATGTCAAAGCTCTAGGTCTCATGGTTTGGGAGAAGATTTCTTAAAGATTTCCTTTTTTTTTTATATGTAAAATAGGGGATCAACCATAAAAGTTCTAATTTTAAAGATATGGTAATTCTTTGAAGTATGTTGGTAGAGGATCAATAGATGATGTTTTATACCAAATGGCAAAGTTCTAGGCTTCATGGTTTGGGAGAAGATTTTAAAGATTTCCTTCTTTATTTCTATATAAAGTCAGGGATCAACTAAAAAGGGCTAATTTTCATGATATGGTAATTCTTTGACGTATTTTGGTAGAAGGTCAATAGATAATGATTTATATAAAAAATCAAAGCACTAGTTATCACACCGAAAAGGGCTAATTTTCAACATACAGTTGAAGTATTTTGGTAGAGGATCAAAAGATGATGTTTTTTTACCAAATGGCAAAGTTCTAGGCATCATGGTTTGGGAGAAGATTTTAAAGATTTCCTTCTTTATTTCTATGTAAAGTCAGGGATCAACCAAAAAGGGCTAATTTTCAAGATATGGTAATTCTTTGACATATTTTGGTAGAAGATCACTGGATGATGATTTAAACCAAATGTCAAAGCTCTAGGTCTCATGGTTTGGGAGAAGATTTCTTAAAGATTTCCTTTTTTATATGTAAAATAGGGGATCAACCTTAAAAGGACTAATTTTAAAGATATGGTAATTCTTTGAAGTATTTTGGTAGAGGATCAAAAGATGATGTTTTATACCAAATGGCAAAGTTCTAGGCTTCATGGTTTGGGAGAAGATTTTAAAGATTTCCTTTTTTATTTCTATGTAAAGTATGGGATCAACCAAAAAGGGCTTATTTTCAAGATATGGTAATTCTTTGACATATTTTGGTAGAAGGTCAATAGATAATGATTTATATAAAATATCAAAGCACTAGTGATCACACCGAAAAGGGCTAATTTTCAACATGCAGTTGAAGTATTTTGGTAAAGGGTAAATGGATGATGATTTAAACCAAATGTCAAAGCTCTAGGTCTCATGGTTTGGGAGAAGATTTCTCAAAGATTTCCTTTTTTAATATGTAAAATAGGGGATCAACCAGAAAAGGACTAATTTTAAAGATAAGGTAATTCTTTGAGGTATTTTGGTAGAGGATCAATAGATGATGATTTATACCAAATGACAAAGTTCTAGGCTTCATGGTTTGGGAGAAGATTTTAAAGATTTCCTTCTTTATTTCTATATAAAGTCAGGGATCAACCAAAAAGGGCTAATTTTCAAGATATGGTAATTCTTTGACATATTTTGGTAGAAGGTCAATAGGTAATGACTTATATAAAACATCAAAGCACTAGTGATCACACCGAAAAGGGCTAATTTTCAACATACAGTTGAAGTATTTTGGTAGAGGGTCAAGAAATGATGATTTAAAGAAGCTCTAGGCCTTACTGTTTGGGAGGTTGATTGAATGGGGTTTAATGCTGCTTTTAACAGTATTTCAGTCATATCGCTACAGCTGAAGCATGGCATGGAGGATGGCTACGCGCATGTTCAAAAATTTTTTCCTGTAGGTGCTCCAGTTTCGAAGAAAAGTGTGATACTAGGTAGGGGGGACATGATGATAGTCAGGGTGCGGTTTTCGACCCTCCGGCGCTATGACTCGGACCAGGCTCAAACTTGGCACGGAGGTAGGAATTGGGGATAGGTACGTGCATGCACAAAACCCGGCCCAGGGGTACTCCGGTTCCTGGAAAAAGTATGATCCTAGGTTGGTTTTAATTGATTGAATTGGGTTTAACGCCGCTTTTAACAGCATTTCAGTCATATCGCGCGACTGGAGCACTTAACAATGGATTCCTGGTATTTCTCACATCAGTACTTCCACAACATCCTTTCCTAGCCTCCAGGTGCTATCCCACTTAGGTTTACGATTATCCATCCTTTAGTGAGAGACAAATGATGAAAAAAATATGTGCTGTCGCTGGGGATGGAACCCATGACATCCCATGATTGAAGATTAGGAGTCTGACGTGCTACCAATTGCACTATGACGGCGGCCCGTTTGGGAGGAGAAGAAAATCTTCTGTTTGGGAGGACCAAGTTTCATTTAAATGAGGACAAAAAATTAGGAGGAGTTTTTTTTTTACTCTGTTGCCATGGCATCCAAAGTTCTACATGAATTTTAATTCTTTGAAGTATTTTGAAAGAGCGTGACCTAATTACTAAGGATCGTTTCTGTGCAATTTGGTTGAAATCCAACGGTTGGTTTAGTAGGAGAAGATTTTTTGTTTATTGGGAACAGTCGGACGGACAGATAGACAGACGCCGGTTGATGACAGATCACAATAGCTCATTCAGAGCACTTCATGCTCAGGTGAATTAACAAGAGGCCCATAAGGGCCTGAGACGCTCTACTGGTTATCAAGTTTTCCATTAAAGAAATCTGATATTTAAGGAAAGAAGGCATAAAGAAACAAGGTGCCAAATTGTCACAAGATACGCCCGTCACACTGCTTAATATTACCTGGGGTTTGAATAGAACTAAGGTTATTTTGAATGAATATTTTTTGTCAAACAAAGTATGAAAAACAACAAAGGGCTCTTTGTGAGATCTATACACCCATGAAGTTTCATAATCCTAGCTATACTTTTAGAGATATACTCCGGACAAGATTCAAGTATGAAAACAATAAAGGGCAATAACTCAAATAATAGGCAAGAGTTATGGTTCTTGTACACTGCACTCCTACTTGGTGAGCTCTATCCATCCATGAAATTTCATGATTCTTGCTATAATACTTTTAGAGATAAACTCCAGACAAGATTCAAGTATGAAAATCAACAAAGGGCAATAACTCAAAATATAGGCTAGGTAGAGTTATAGATCTTGTACACTGCACGCCCACTTGGTGAGCTCTATCTATCCTTGAATTATCATGATTCTAGCTATTATATGTTTAGAGATATATTCCGGATAAGATTCAAGTTTTAAAAAACAACAAAGGGCAATAACTCAAAAAATAGGCCAGGTAGAGTTATGGTTTTGTGCACTGCCCCCCCCCCCCTAGGCGAGATCTATACACCCATGAAGTTTCATGATCCTAGCTATAATACTTTTAGAGATAAACTCCAGACAAGATTCAAGAATGAAAAACAACAAAGGGCAATAACTCAAAAAATAAGCCAGGTAGAGTTATGGTTCTTGTACACTGCACTCCTACTTGGTGAGCTCTATCCATCCATGAAAATTCATGATTCTAGCTATTATATTGTTAGAGATATACTCTGGACAAGATTCAAGTATGAAAAACAACAAAGGGCGATAACTCAAAAAAATAGGCGAGGTAGAGTTATGGCTCTTGTGCACTGCACTCCCCCTTGGTGAGCTCTTTCTATGAATTTTCATAATTCTAGCTATTATACTTTTAGAGATATATTCCGGATAAGATTCAAGTATGAAAAACAAAAAGGGAAATAACTCAAAAAATAGGCCAGGTAGAGTTATGGTTTTGTGCACTGCCCCCCCCCCCCCTTGGCGAGATCTATACACCCATGAAGTTTCATGATCCTAGCTATAATACTTTTAGAGATATACTCCAGACAAGATTCAAGTATGAAAAACAACAAAGGGCAATAACTCAAAAAATAAGCCAGGTAGAGTTATGGTTCTTGTACACTGCACTCCTACTTGGTGAGCTCTATCCATCCATGAAATTTCATGATTCTAGCTATTATATTTTTAGAGATATACTCTGGACAAGATTCAACTATGAAAAACAACAAAGGGCGATTACTCAAAAAATGGGCCAGGTAGAGTTATGGCTCTTGTGCACTGCACTCCTCCTTGGTCAGATCTATACACCCATGAAGTTTCATGATCCTAGCTATTATACTTTTAGAGATATACTCTAGACAAGATTCAAGTATGAAAAATAACAAAGGGCAATAACTCAAAAAAAAGGCCAGGTAGAGTTATGGTTCTTGTGCACTGCACTCCCCCTTTGTGAGATCTATACACCCATAAAGTTTCATGATCCTAGCTATAATACTTTTAGAGATAAACTCAAGACAAGATTCAAGTATGAAAAACAACAAAGGGCAATAACTAAAAAAAATAGGCCAGGTAGAGTTATGGTTATTGAGCACTGCACTCCGTATGGATGAGAGGAATATAACTGCCAAGTTTAAAGTCAATCGGACTTATGGTGACAGAGTTATGCTCCGGACAAAGAAGTGGACACCGCCGGAAAACCGGAAGCCAGGACACCACGGGTGATCCCATAATACGTCCCGTCTTCGACGGGCGTATAAAAACAGGACTTTATCCCCTTAATTATTTAGAGCAACAATCCTCAGGAGGAAGTTACCTTACGACCCTATAATCATCCTTTCAAATTTTCATCAGAATCTGACAATAATTGTGGGCTTTATCACATAAACAGGATTGTTTTGAATGAAAATCCATAAGGCCCCTTTTCCTGTGTTTTCTGATGGATCAATTTCATTCCAAAAGGAATTTTCCTTACAACCCTACAATTGTCCTGTGAAATTTAAAAGACAATTTGATAATGATTGTGATCTTCATTACCTATACAAGATAATCTGTAAGGCCCCTTTTCCTGTGTTTCGAATGCCACAATAATTCCAGGCATCTTTAAGAGAATATCATATAACTGTTGACTTTATTGTGTTGACAAAGATATTAAAATCAAGTTCCATAAGGGCCCTTTTCCTTTGATATTTAACTGCTGGTTTTTTCATTCTGTGAAAACTTAAAGTGAATCCAATTAATTATGGGGATTTTATTATGTTAACTAGGATATTTAAAAACAAGAGTGCCATAGTCACAATATACCCCACCACTTTGCTGCTGTTTCACAAAAATAATTGTAGACACTATAGTCTACTTATTTTTACAGAACCAAATTCAAAACATTTGCAGACTACCGGTACCTTTTTTAATTGTCAAGTTCAAACTGTTCATTATGATTGATTGATTGATTGAATAAAATATCCACTCAAAAACCCGAGACTAAGTGTCAAGGGGCATAACTCTTGCAAAATCAATGAACCATAAAATCCTTGATCCATGTACATCTACAAATTATGGTGATAACATTTACCAAGTTTCATTTAAATTTAGACAAAAAGGTAGGAGGAGTTGCTTTCACAAGGCTGCAATTTCAATAAGCCCCAGATACTAAGTTTTAAGGGGGGCATAACTCAGGGATATTAATGAACCATAAAAGCATTAATCCATGTACATCTACAAATCATAGTGATTATATTGCAAAGTTTCATTTAAAATCAAGACAAAAAGTTAGGAGGGTTTGCGTTCACAAGGCTGCAATTTCAATAAACCCCAGATACTAAGTTTTAACCCATTCCAACTCAATCCCTCCTTTTTACGCCCCTCAAGAAAAAAGCTTCGGAAAACATTGTGAAAAATGAAGAAATTGCTTGTATCAAGCAATTTCTTCATTATCCACAATGTTTTCTATCCAAAAAGACGAAAAAAATCAAAATTCCATCAACTTGAAAATGTCGTCTGCAGCTTCTATCAATTTGGACCAGTCTAAAATTTTGCTGTGTTGGAATGGGTTAAGGGGGGCATAATTAAGGGAAAAAATTATGAACACTCAAAAACCTAGGGACTTAGTGTCAAGGGGAATACTTCTTGCAAAAATCTGTGACCGAGGGTTCTTTCCCCGATCACGCTTTTGAGGCATTTGGTTGGGGAATTTGTCTTTTGTCTCAATGTCTCCTAACTCGCTTGGCGTGAGTATTTGTTTTCAACACATTAAACGATGAAGTCCAAAGTTCATTTCTGTATTTCTTTTATTCAAGTAGACACTTCTATTTTTGCATAAGATATTAACAGTAAGACAAGCACTGATTTCAACTGACAATTTCTAAATTCTAGTTCCAAATATCATAATTTCTAATATCTAATTTAACATCTTTTTTTACTAACTAGACACAAGCATTTAAGTGAAAAATGTTAAAAGATTAATCATAAAATAACCAATGAAATTCAAGATCCAAAGATTATAGATTTTGACCAATGAAAATTTGAGACTTGAAAATCAATCTACATCAAAGATAAACAAGAGGATTCTTATCAATTTGGAATGTCAAACTTTGACACCTTATCATGGTTAGGATAAGTTTGCTTTGATAATGAATAACAGTTTTTGATTATTTCCGTTTATTTATCGTCGCTACCGTAGCACATGCCCATATGAGCGACGCCCCCAGAAGACGGTTAGTTGTTACGGGGGATAGTGCAAGGATACAGGACGAAACTGCTGAGAGCTCCGCCTGGTTCTTTAACGTGCTCGGTGGATAGCACCGTCACATGGGGCCTCGGTTTAACGTCTCATCCGAAAGACAATTAGTTTGTTAGTAGATATGGTCAGCCCAGGGCTCGAACCCGTGATCTTGAGGTTTGAAGTCAAGTGCTCTACCAACTGAGCTAATCGGGCTGACTGAATAACAGTTATCAAGTAGCCATCTATTTAATAGGATTTGGTCAGCTCAGCCAAAAGTTTTAATTCTCATATTTAGATTAATGTTGTTGGAAAGAATATAATCTTTTCACAAGTAAAATCTAAACAATGAAACCATATAGAATGTATTTAAATTCTTTTATAGAAAAATACTAAAGATCATGCCAAATGGTGCAACACAAAATTTCACATTTTTGTGGACTGTTACACTTTCCACTGCCTTGAAAAATGATTGTTCTCAATCATATACTAATAAAAGGAAATACAGAATAACAACAAATGAAATATACAATTAATCAAATCAAACCATTCATACAAAATTATTTCTTTCATACATCTCTTCACTCTACCTGCAGGGTTTGATCATACTTTATGACACTCATACATATCAACAAATAGTAATGAATTATATGCATATGAGGCAAAGCATTTACTTACAGTTTCCTATAAATTGACTTATATCTTGTTGATAGTTAGTACAAATTTATTAAGAAAAATTGCAGTTGTCTGAACATAACAACATTATAGATGCAAGAAGAAAGAAAAATGCAATTATCAATTTCAGTGAATTGATATCCTCATAAAACATATGTATAGAAAGTAGGCTTTTAGTAATTCACCAACATAAATCAAAGTAAATAGTCTACCAAATTTTGCCACTTTTGACAATCACTATATTCATGTGCTCCTATGAGCAATTACATCTTATATCATACATGCTCCTGTGAGCAATTACATTTTACATGCTCCTGTGAGCAAATACATGTTACATGCTCCTGTGAGCAGTTACATTTAACATGCTCCTTTGAGCATTTACATTTTACATGCTCCTGTGAGCAAATACATTTCACATGCTCCTGTGAGCAAATACATTTCACATGCTCCTGTGAGCAATTACATTTAAAACGCTCCTTTGAGCAATAATATTTTGCATGCTCCTGTTAGCAAATACATTTTACATGCTCCTTTGAGCAAATACATTTCACATGCTCCTGTGAGCAATAATACTAATTCATGTGCTTTTTTTTCAGCTTCATTTCATAATATTATAATTGCCAACAAACACAATTTGCTTTACTGAGCTTCAAGCTCTTTTCAGACAGATTCTCTTTTTTTTCTTAAGCTTTTCATTAAACAATGTCTAATACATTTTATTCGAAAAATTACTTATCTTCAAGATATAGTGCTACAAGAATTCATTCTGATTTAACATTTGTTCAGAAAAATTTTAATACATTTCAACTATTTCATTTTATGAATTTCATTTATAATTCAACAATATTTCAGTACTTGTATCAAACATATACAATTCGTTACAATTAATTTCATCCTTCTACACATTTTTTTTTTTTAATTACCGTATATGTTCATTTAACTATTCCTTTTTTTTTTTTTTTTTTTTTAATTTTGCAAGCTGAAATTTTCAACGTCTTTCATGATACTCATTCCATCATTTGTATTGAAACAGTATAAAAAGGAAACATAATAATTTCATCACAAATCCTTCTTTTCTTTTGTCAGAGCACAAATCAAGATAACACAATTGAAAGCCTTACTAAAGTTCATTACCTAGCTAAATGACTGAAAAGATATACAGTTTACCTTTTGGTTTTTTCTATTTCTTACAGATAAAATTCTCTAAATGAATTGAAATCAAATATTTTGTTAACTTTAAAGACCATAGTCTTTTATTTTCTATTAAAGTTTTTCCTGCCTACAAATTTTGAGAATTGAGCTGCAAGTTTGCGTATAAGGTTATTGATCAATCCAGGTGGTGTATCATCAAATTCATTCCATTCTGGAGAAAGCCAGGGATTTTCATAATCCATTAAAAATTTGATTTTTCCATTTTGGTCAATGGTCAGTTCATGGATTGCATTCGCTTGAATTTGTATATCAGTCTCAATTCTGGTGGGATTGGGGAGGTTTTTGTTTTTAATTGCATCAATTTTCATTTGTCTGCTCATTTTATCAAATTTTTCTTGGAGGTTCAAAATAAGAAACTGTGCAAACTCATAACCTGCTGTTAAAGTCTTAAATTGAAAAGGGTTCTGTCTAAATTGTGTAATCATATATGCTGTTTCACCAATGAATTTCATTCCAACTAAGTGTTCTTTTTCTGGTTGAGTATAACTTGATTCCATTTTTGCTGCAATTGCACAATTTGTTCCTATGTCTGTATTTTTTGTAATTTGCATGTTTTGCACATTTTGCACTGTTGATGTGTTTGGTGATTCATGTTTCTTAGTGTTGGTGCTTTGTGGATTTTCATTTTTAGTGCTGCTGTTGAAAAATTTGTGATTAGGATTAAGTGGCTTTCTTCTTTTCCTACCACTCATTGTTTTGTGAACATGATATTCCCTAATGAAGATTTCTGGTATAGCGCTTGCGTATTCCCATGTGCTAGGTTTTTTGTGTTCTTTCCATTTAATTTTATAATACATGATGTTATTGCTGCGTTTTGATTCAATTATTCTATCTATGTCTTTTTCTGCAAATTTTTGTAGTTTAGATGCGGACATTTCAGGATTTGGGTTTTGATTTTGAGTGTTTTGTTTGTCTTGTACTGGTGAGTTTTGTAGTGAGTTTGGAATTTCTGATTTATTTTCTTGTGTTTTATTTTGAATAGGTTCATTTCCTATATTTTGTGGTATTTTAGTTTGAGAATGTGTATGATCTCCTTTATCTTGATTTTGTGTTTTTGATTGCTTGATTCTTGCTTTGTATTTCGGATTTTTAGGATGTTTGCCTTTGTTTTGTGGTTGAGACTGTGTCTGAGTATTTGTATTTGCTTGCTTATGTTGTGTGTTTTGCGTTTGTGTTTCATCTAGTATGTGCTCAGCATTTAGTGGTTGAGTCAATTGTTCATAACCAGGTGGTGGATTTGTTGGTCTTTCATTGTGATCAAAATAGGGTTTTAATCTAGTTGCATTGACAAGGACCTTAACTTCTTTATTGTCACCACATCTTCTCAATTTATAAGTGTTATGAGGTCCAAGATAGACAATGTAATATGGTCCTACCCATTTTCTATGCAATTTAGGGGCCATACCTACTAGAACTTTTGTACAATAAAGCCAAACACGGTCTGCAGGTCGATAATTTGGGTTCTGGGTTCTTTTATCATACTGTTCTTTGTATTTTTCTTGTGCCTGTTTAATATTATCAGCAGCTATCTTTCTGGCTGTTTCAAGATTTTGCAGTACATTTGATAGATGGGTTTTAAAGTTTGCAGATAAAGTAGATTTAGGGGTCAGAGAAGTGTCAATTGGCAGTCTCATTTCTCGTCCAAACAGTAAGAAGAATGGAGAGTGCTGAGTGGACTGGGTTGCAGGGGTCATTCGATAAGCCATCATGATAGAAGGAAGAAGATCTGGCCAATCGTCCTGCTGTCCTTTACAGTAAAGACGCAAAGATTGAAGGATAACACTGTTCATACGCTCTACAGCTCCATTCAGTAATGACCTGTAGGAACTTGTATAGAACCGTGTTATCTGAAAGAGTTCACAGAGAGCTTTGACTAATTTAGATAGAAATTGCTGCCCTCTGTCAGAAACAAGTACATTAGGGGCACCATACCGACAAATTACTTCCTTAAATAGTACAGCTGCGACTTCTGTAGCTTCTTGGGTTCGAAGAGGGAAAGCTTCACACCATTTAGAATAGCTGTCTACAACCAGAAGTACATATTTAAATTTGTCTTTGGTTGTCTGCAGCCCTCCTAAAATGTCAATATGCCATCTTTGAAAGATGTCAACTACTGGTAAAGGTTGAAGAGGAGGTGGCTTACCATGCACGTCACGCTTCACCCTTTGACATTGATCGCATGATCTAATGTATGTTTCACAATCTCGAAACATTGATGGCCAGTAGTACTTTTGTCTTAAGGCCGCATAAGTGCGCTCAAAGCCTTGGTGCATACCACCTGCTAAACTGTCATGATAAGATTTTAGAACATCATCACGCAGTATTGAAGGAACGCAAATTTGGGTTATTATTTTCTGTTCTTTGGGGATGCCTTTTGTTCTAGGTGTGTATATGTGTAAAAGTATGCCGTGTTCAGATAATTCATATTGATCAGATTCTGCAACTATTAATTTCGATTGTTTAAAGTCATCTGGTAATTCATTTTGAAGTTTGTATTTTATTATGTCTTTGTAAAATTTATCATCTCTTTGTAAAAAATATCAAGTCCATGTCTGGTTTAATGGGAATATTATCATTATTGTCAGTATTTTCATCATTATGTATGTCAGTATTTTCATTTACATAATCATTCATCATCAGTGCTGTCTCGGTGCTGGTAGTGGCTGGAGTTACAGATGGATTGTGATCCTGTCCATGACTATAAACCAAAGTCACAGCTGTCAGTTGCTTAGAGCTATTGTCTGAGATCTGACAGACTTGTGCAGATTCATCTACACCTAGATCAAATTTCTTACTTTCTACCTGTTGGTAGACACGTCGTGAGAGACCATCTGCATTACCATTTGCACTAGATGCCTTATGGACAATCTCGAAATTGTAACCTTGTAAGGTTAGAGCCCATCTTCCGAGACGACCTTGGCAATTTTTGATATGCTTTAACCACTTTACAGAAACATTATCTGTAAACACTGTAAAGAAATTGTTAGCAAGGTAGGGTCTGAAATGATTTACAGCTTCTACCAATGCTAACCCTTCCTTATCTGTTATATGCCATTTTAATTCATGGCCATGCAAAGTTCTTCCGCCATATGCAATTGGATGTTCCAAACCTTTTTCATCACACTGTGATAAAACATAGCCCATTGAATAGTCAGAACTGTCTGTTGCTAACATAAAAGGGCGATCAAAATTAGGAAATGCTAATATTGGCGGAGATGCAAGTGCTCTTTTCAATGTTTGAAATGCATTTTCACATTCCGATGTCCACTTGAATTTAGTGTCTTTTTTAAGCAGTGAATTTAATGGATTAGCTATCTTAGCATATGATTTTATAAATTTTCTATAATACGAGGTCATGCCGAGAAATGACTTAACTTAATTGGCTGTTTTGGGTTGTGGGTACTCATCAATTGCCTTGGTTTTAGTGGGATTGACCTTAATGCCATGTTTTGAAATTATATGACCCAAGTACTCAATTTCTTTAGCAGCAAATCTACATTTTGAAGGTTGCAGGGTCAAATTTCCTGATCTTAGATTTGCAAAGACCTGAGCAAGATGGTCTAAGTGGTCATCAAAATTTCTACTGAAAATTAAGATGTCATCAATGTAGACAAGGGCAATTTTCCAATTGAGATTTTTGAGTACTTTGCTCATGAGACTTTGGAAGGTGATCGGTGAATTCATTAAACCAAAAGGTAACCTGGACCAAGAATAAACAGATTGGTGGGTGACAAATGCAGCTTTATGTGCAGTTTCCGGGTCAAGAGGAACTTGCCAAAACCCTGATTTGAGGTCTAGAACTGAGAAGACTTCTGCCTTGGCATCGGCAATAGTGTCAAACACATCCGCTATATGAGGAAAAGGGAAGGACATGGGTTCTGTAACCTTATTTAGTTCTCTATAATCTACTGCAAACCGATATTCACCTGATTTCTTTTTCACAAGCACTATGGGGCTATTCCAAGGGGAGTCGGACTCAGTAATAAAGCCATTCTCTAACATTTCCTTAACCTGACGCTCGGTTTCACGTCGCATTTCAGGATTTTGCCTATATGGTGCTTTCTCAATGGGTTTTGCATTGCCTGTTTCTATTCTGTGAGAAAATAAGTTTGTGAGACCTAATTCAGAAAAATCTTTTGCAAATGTTTGTCTGTTTTTACCTATAAAGATCATTAAGTTGCGTTTTTGGGTAGTGGTGAGATCAGAGTCAGTTAGGTTTATCCCGAGATCCTCAGCTATAGTTATATAGTCATCATCTGTTAGTGTGTTAGTTTCCATAGAGTTCAAAGTTTCGTAATTTTCATCCATCAAGCTATCAAGATCAGAAACTTGCGTTATTTCAGCACTGTTAGCATTAGTTAGTATAGAGACTCTAGTGTTAGGTTTCAGAAAGATGGGTAAGGCAGTAGGGTTCATGAGACGGTAGTGTATTTTGCCATCAGAAACTCTGGTAAGACACTTGCCTCCAACAAGCTCATCCTTCACAAGAGATTGAGGCGGTTCACATAATACAACATCACCATCACAGAACTTGTTAGTTTTGAGAGGTAGAATATATTCAGAGTGAGGCGGAATTATGTGCGAGCTAAAAGTTTTGCCAAAGCCAGTTTTTGAATGCTCATGAGAGATATGACAGAGATTAACTGTTTCAGAATTTGGTTTAGACATAGAAATGGTATTGGAATGGAAATTGAGCTGTATTCCTTCTTTTGCCATGAAATCACGACCTAAGATTACAGGTTCATGTAGGTTAGGGAAGACATGAAAAGTGTGCTCAAAAGGATAGCCGTCTAAAAGAAAAGAGAGTGTTAATGTTCCTACAACAGTGTGGATCTCACCACATACACCATATACATGTGTAATTTTAGCACTCTGATATTGTGGTTTGGTAAATAATTTCTGTACAACATGTTGGTTTATGCATGAAACACTTGCTCCTGAGTCGAAAAGTGCAGAAAATTGCTTTGATTCAATCTGAATGTATGCTTTGCATGTTTTATCTAGTGATGTTATCAAAGAAATGGTGGGTGTGACATTGCAAGAATCTGAATCATTATTTTTTGCACAAGTTTCTTTTGAACATTGCCAGGGAGACTTATATTGTTTTGCCATTTTAACTTTAATAAAATCGATTTTAAGATTAACAAAATTTTGTGTAAAAGTATAACAAATTAAGATAATCTATTAGAAATAGTTCAGACTGGTAAGTGAATATAACAACAATTGGCCTTTAATTCAATCTTTTCAATCTCAAGTTTCAATTTTTAGTTGTACTAAAGTGAAAACTAGAAAAAATTCTGATGTCAATATTTGAAAAGGTATAGAAAATAATTTAAATGCTCTGAGTAAAAGAATAACAAGGAAAAATAAATATAACAATATATGGACTGTTTCAATACAAACAGGATATAGTATAGCACTAAGATGTTGAAATTTCACTTACCCCTTTTATGTCATTTGGTAGCACTTTAATTTTGATTGTAGTCACAATTAAGACAAAATTACAAACAAAAGTCTGAATTTCTATTAAAAAATTGGTATAATGTTATCTTTGGCTCCTGGTATAGATTTCATCTCGTCTAGCTCTCTGGTTTTGGTCTCCTCCTGTATGTGGCACTGGCTTGGTACGCAATTGTCACTTTTAGCACTTTAGATAGTATTTGGTCTCGGCAAGACAATGTTATAATGTCATAATGTCTTTGTTATTTCTTTTCAGCATTAGATTTTACAACTGCTATCAATAGTATGGTCATAGGCACATTTTCTCACAATGTTTATGTAATCACAACTGCTTTCACATAGAAATCACTGCCTTCAGTTATATTTTTGTAAAGCTCAATTTTCGATCATTTACCAATAGCACTAGCTAATTTCATTTTACAATATGTCACTCAATGCACTTGTTCATTTTCACAAAGTTCCGGTTCATCTACTCGCGGATTCTACCACCACAATAAAAGCTGTGACCGAGGGTTCTTTCCCCGATCACGCTTTTGAGGCATTTGGTTGGGGAATTTGTCTTTTGTCTCAATGTCTCCTAACTCGCTTGGCGTGAGTATTTGTTTTCAACACATTAAACGATGAAGTCCAAAGTTCATTTCTGTATTTCTTTTATTCAAGTAGACACTTCTATTTTTGCATAAGATATTAACAGTAAGACAAGCACTGATTTCAACTGACAATTTCTAAATTCTAGTTCCAAATATCATAATTTCTAATATCTAATTTAACATCTTTTTTTACTAACTAGACACAAGCATTTAAGTGAAAAATGTTAAAAGATTAATCATAAAATAACCAATGAAATTCAAGATCCAAAGATTATAGATTTTGACCAATGAAAATTTGAGACTTGAAAATCAATCTACATCAAAGATAAACAAGAGGATTCTTATCAATTTGGAATGTCAAACTTTGACACCTTATCATGGTTAGGATAAGTTTGCTTTGACAATGAATAACAGTTATCAAGTAGCCATCTATTTAATAGGATTTGGTCAGCTCAGCCAAAAGTTTTAATTCTCATATTTAGATTAATGTTGTTGGAAAGAATATAATCTTTTCACAAGTAAAATCTAAACAATGAAACCATATAGAATGTATTTAAATTCTTTTATAGAAAAATACTAAAGATCATGCCAAATGGTGCAACACAAAATTTCACATTTTTGTGGACTGTTACAAATCAATGAACCATAAAATCCTTGATCCATGTACACCTACAAATTATGGTGATGACATTTACCAAGTTTCATTTAAAATAAGACAAAAAGTTAGGAGGAGTTACGTTCACAAGGCTGCAATTTCAATAATCCCCAGATACTAAGTTTTAAGGGGGCATAACTCAGGGATATTAATGAACCATAAAAGCATTAATCCATGTACATCTACAAATTATAGTGATTATATTGCCAAGTTTCATTTAAATCAAGACAAACAGTTAGGAGGAGTTGCATTCACAAGGCTGCAATTTCAATAAGCCCCAGATACTTAGTTCTCAGGGGGGCATAATCAAGGGAAAAATTAATGAACACTCAAAAACCTAGGGACTTAGTGTCAAGGGGCATAACTCTTGCAAAAATCAATGAACCATAAATCCTTGATCCATGTAAACCTACAAATTATTGTGATGACATTGACCAAGTTTCATTTAAATTAAGACAAAAAGTTAGGAGGAGTTGCGTTCACAAGGCTGCAATTTCAATAAGCCCCAGAAGCCGCTGTCATAGCGCAGTTGGTAGCGCGTCGGACTGTCAATCTTGAGGTCCTGGGTTCAATCCCCGACGGCGGCACTCATCCTTTCCGACTATTTGTCTCTCACCAATGGGTCGATAATCGTAGACCTATGTGGGATAGCAGCTGGAGGCTAGGAAAGGATGTAATGGTAGTACTGGTGTGAGAAATACCAGGATTCCATTGTTAGGTGCTCCAGCCGCCGCAATATAACTGAAAGATTGTTGCAAGCGGCATAAAACCCCATTCAAACAAACAAACAATAAGCCCCAGATACTAAGTTTTAAGGGGGCATAACTCAGGGATGTTAATGAACCATAAAAGCATTAATCCATGTACATCTACAAATTATAGTGATTATATTGCCAAGTTTCATTTAAATCAAGACAAACAGTTAGGAGGAGTTTCATTCACAAGGCTGCAATTTCAATAAGCCCCAGATACTTAGTTTTCAGGGGGGCATAATTAAGGGAAAAATTAATGAACACTCAAAAACCTAGGGACTTAGTGTCAAGGGGCATAACTCTTGCAAAAATCAATGAACCATAAATCCTTGATCCATGTACACCTACAAATTGTTGTGATGACATTGACCAAGTTTCATTTAAATTAAGACAAAAGGTTAGGAGGAGTTGCGTTCACAAGGCTGCAATTTCAATAAGCCCCAGATACTAAGTTTTCAGGGGGGCAGAATTCAGGGATATTAATGAACCATAAAAGCATTAATCCATGTACATCTACAAATCATAGTGATTATATTGCAAAGTTTCATTTAAAATCAAGACAAAAAGTAAGGAGGGTTTGCGTTCACAAGGCTGCAATTTCAATAAACCCCAGATACTAAGTTTTAAGGGGGGCATAATTAAGGGAAAAAATTATGAACACTCAAAAACCTAGGGACTTAGTGTCAAGGGGAATACTTCTTGCAAAAATCAATGAACCATAAAATCCTTGATCCATGTACACCAACAAATTATGGTGATGACATTTACCAAGTTTCATTTAAAATAAGACAAAAAGTTAGGAGGAGTTACGTTCACAAGGCTGCAATTTCAATAAGCCCCAGATACTAAGTTTTAAGGGGGCATAACTCAGGGATCTTAATGAACCATAAAAGCATTAATCCATGTACATCTACAAATTATAGTGATTATATTGCCAAGTTTCATTTAAATCAAGACAAACAGTTAGGAGGAGTTGCATTCACAAGGCTGCAATTTCAATAAGCCCCAGATACTTAGTTCTCAGGGGGGCATAATCAAGGGAAAAATTAATGAACACTCAAAAACCTAGGGACTTAGTGTCAAGGGGCATAACTCTTGCAAAAATCAATGAACCATAAATCCTTGATCCATGTAAACCTACAAATTATTGTGATGACATTGACCAAGTTTCATTTAAATTAAGACAAAAAGTTAGGAGGAGTTGCGTTCACAAGGCTGCAATTTCAATAAGCCCCAGAAGCAGCTGTCATAGCGCAGTTGGTAGCGCGTCGGACTGTCAATCTCGAGGTCCTGGGTTCAATCCCCGACGGCGGCACTCATCCTTTCCGACTATTTGTCTCTCACCAATGGGTCGATAATCGTAGACCTATGTGGGATAGCAGCTGGAGGCTAGGAAAGGATGTAATGGTAGTACTGGTGTGAGAAATACCAGGATTCCATTGTTAGGTGCTTCAGCCGCCGCGATATAACTGAAAGATTGTTGCAAGCGGCATAAAACCCCATTCAAACAAACAAACAATAAGCCCCAGATACTAAGTTTTAAGGGGGCATAACTCAGGGATATTAATGAACCATAAAAGCAATAATCCATGTACATCTACAAATTATAGTGATTATATTGCCAAGTTTCATTTAAATCAAGACAAACAGTTAGGAGGAGTTTCATTCACAAGGCTGCAATTTCAATAAGCCCCAGATACTTAGTTTTCAGGGGGGCATAATTAAGGGAAAAATTAATGAACACTCAAAAACCTAGGGACTTAGTGTCAAGGGGCATAACTCTTGCAAAAATCAATGAACCATAAATCCTTGATCCATGTACACCTACAAATTGTTGTGATGACATTGACCAAGTTTCATTTAAATTAAGACAAAAGGTTAGGAGGAGTTGCGTTCACAAGGCTGCAATTTCAATAAGCCCCAGATACTAAGTTTTCAGGGGGGCAGAATTCAGGGATATTAATGAACCATAAAAGCATTAATCCATGTACATCTACAAATCATAGTGATTATATTGCAAAGTTTCATTTAAAATCAAGACAAAAAGTAAGGAGGGTTTGCGTTCACAAGGCTGCAATTTCAATAAACCCCAGATACTAAGTTTTAAGGGGGGCATAATTAAGGGAAAAAATTATGAACACTCAAAAACCTAGGGACTTAGTGTCAAGGGGAATACTTCTTGCAAAAATCAATGAACCATAAAATCCTTGATCCATGTACACCAACAAATTATGGTGATGACATTTACCAAGTTTCATTTAAAATAAGACAAAAAGTTAGGAGGAGTTACGTTCACAAGGCTGCAATTTCAATAAGCCCCAGATACTAAGTTTTAAGGGGGCATAACTCAGGGATATTAATGAACCATAAAAGCATTAATCCATGTACATCTACAAATTATAGTGATTATATTGCCAAGTTTCATTTAAATCAAGACAAACAGTTAGGAGGAGTTGCATTCACAAGGCAGCAATTTCAATAAGCCCCAGATACTTAGTTCTCAGGGGGGCATAATCAAGGGAAAAATTAATGAACACTCAAAAACCTAGGGACTTAGTGTCAAGGGGCATAACTCTTGCAAAAATCAATGAACCATAAATCCTTGATCCATGTAAACCTACAAATTATTGTGATGACATTGACCAAGTTTCATTTAAATTAAGACAAAAAGTTAGGAGGAGTTGCGTTCACAAGGCTGCAATTTCAATAAGCCCCAGAAGCCGCTGTCATAGCGCAGTTGGTAGCGCGTCGGACTGTCAATCTCGAGGTCCTGGGTTCAATCCCCGACGGCGGCACTCATCCTTTCCGACTATTTGTCTCTCACCAATGGGTTGATAATCGTAGACCTATGTGGGATAGCAGCTGGAGGCTAGGAAAGGATGTAATGGTAGTACTGGTGTGAGAAATACCAGGATTCCATTGTTAGGTGCTCCAGCCGCCGCAATATAACTGAAAGATTGTTGCAAGCGGCATAAAACCCCATTCAAACAAACAAACAATAAGCCCCAGATACTAAGTTTTAAGGGGGCATAACTCAGGGATATTAATGAACCATAAAAGCATTAATCCATGTACATCTACAAATTATAGTGATTATATTGCCAAGTTTCATTTAAATCAAGACAAACAGTTAGGAGGAGTTATATTCACAAGGCTGCAATTTCAATAAGCCCCAGATACTTAGTTTTCAGGGGGGCATAATTAAGGGAAAAATTAATGAACACTCAAAAACCTAGGGACTTAGTGTCAAGGGGCATGACTCTTGCAAAAATCAATGAACCATAAATCCTTGATCCATGTACACCTACAAATTGTTGTGATGACATTGACCAAGTTTCATTTAAATTAAGACAAAAAGTTAGGAGGAGTTGCGTTCACAAGGCTGCAATTTCAATAAGCCCCAGATACTAAGTTTTAAGGGGGCATAATTCAGGGATATTAATGAACCATAAAATCCTTAATCCATGTACCCATACAAATCATAGTGATTATATTGCAAAGTTTCATTTAAAATCAAGACAAAAAGTTAGGAGGGTTTGCGTTCACAAGGCTGCAATTTCAATAAGCCCCAGATACTAAGTTTTAAGGGGGGCATAATTAAGGGAAAAAATTATGAACACTCAAAAACCTAGGGACTTAGTGTCAAGGGGAATACTTCTTGCAAAAATCAATGAACCATAAAATCCTTGATCCATGTACACCTACAAATTATGGTGATGACATTTACCAAGTTTCACTTAAAATAAGACAAAAAGTTAGGAGGAGTTACGTTCACAAGGCTGCAATTTCAATAAGCCCCAGATACTAAGTTTTAAGGGGGCATAACTCAGGGATATTAATGAACCATTAAAGCATTAATCCATGTACATCTACAAATTATAGTGATTATATTGCCAAGTTTCATTTAAATCAAGACAAACAGTTAGGAGGAGTTGCATTCACAAGGCAGCAATTTCAATAAGCCCCAGATACTTAGTTCTCAGGGGGGCATAATCAAGGGAAAAATTAATGAACACTCAAAAACCTAGGGACTTAGTGTCAAGGGGCATAACTCTTGCAAAAATCAATGAACCATAAATCCTTGATCCATGTTAACCTACATATTATTGTGATGACATTGACCAAGTTTCATTTAAATTCAGACAAAAAGTTAGGAGGAGTTGCGTTCACAAGGCTGCAATTTCAATAAGCCCCAGATACTAAGTTTTAAGGGGGGCATAATTCAGGGATATTAATGAACCATAAAATCCTTAATCAATCTACATCTACAAATTATAGTGATTATATTGCCAAGTTTCATTTAAATCAAGACGAACAGTTAGGAGGAGTTGCATTCACAAGGCTGCAATTTCAATAAGCCCCAGATACTAAGTTTTCAGGGGGGCATAATTAAGGGAAAAATTAATGAACCATAAAATCCTTACTTCTTGCACATCTACCAAATTAGGTTATAACATCCACCAAGTTTCATTTAGATCCAGCCAGACACTTAGGAGGAGTTTCATTCACAAGGCTGCAATTTCAATAAGCCCCAGAGACTATGTTTCAAGGGGGCATAACTGATGCAAAAATCATTGAAACATAAAATCCTTACTTCATACACATCTACAAATTAAGGTTATAACATTAACCAAGTTTTAAAAAAAGATCCAACCAGAAACTTAGGAGGAGTAGTGATCACAAGAAAAGTGGACGTACAGTTTACCCCTCCTTACAACTACCCAGGAAATACGGGCACCCCGCTATTACAACCGAATTTTTACAGAACCGAAATTTTTGTTCTTTATTTCAATGGTCGCGAACCCCTCTAAAACGGGCACCCTGCTATTCCGAATTACGACCACTAAATTCAGTACCAAATATAGCTGATACACAATTTTGAACCCCACTAAAACGACCAGTAACTTCACACATTGAGACCAACCACCCGAATTACACACATGATAAGAGCGACACTAACTGGGTACGAATGCAATGTAAATACATTATCGGATTTTTGATTATGCGATTTGGAACCCTTATCATAATAGGTGTTATGATTAAAGTGGCAGATCAGTTTTAAAAATTATAGCTTGTTTTAATTTTTAATTGTTATTTGAATGTGTAACGGGTTTTGACTCGAGTAATATATTCGCTAGTGAAAAAGTATCCGAGAAGTTACGATTAGTTTGTTTACAGCGTTCCGAACATTTAATTAACAATTAAATTTTGATTTCAACATAATTGATGCTTGGTATTCCTATTATAGAAGATATGATATCGACAGTTTGACAATTTGAACCTGTACTTACGAATAAATAATCTGAGGTCGGACTTCTGAATCAGATCCAAATGGAGAATAGAGAAAATGATCATAAATTTGAAAATGACAAGATTCCGCTGTAATACATGCTCTTATAGTTTCATTTTTGTATGTATAGAATTAATATATTCAAATCACGAAAATAAAATAAACATGAATTACTTGACAACAAATAACCAAACCTCAGTATTACGACCACCCTGCTATTACGACCACTTTCAGAAAGTACAGCAAGTGGTCGTATTAGAGGGGTTTTACTGTACGTAGGTACAGACATACAGATGGACAGACAGCAGAGAAGATGACAACAATATACGACCACCTCCAGCAGCGTCTAAAAAAATTCATATGGCTCCTTTTTACATGATACTTGATGGATTGTATCCAATTCTGAAAAGAACCATTTAAGTGATTGGACAATCATTCTGTGAAATTTTGAAGTGAATCCGGTGAAATCAAGGGACATCATTGTGGTAACTAGAATATTTAAGAAAGTTTTTCATAAGGCCCCTTTTTATGTGACACTTGCCATAATCAGATCCACTGTCAAAATCAACAATTGTAATGATGGTACAATCAATCTGTGTAATCTGAGGAATTTATTGTGTTAATGAGTTTATAGTGAAATCTTCATAGGGCCCCATTTCTCATGATACTTTACAGAACAAACCAAATTTCAAAAGGAACAACTCTAATGATGGCACAATCATTCTTTAAAAGTGAAAGAGAATCAATGAAAACAGGACTGAACTGTGTCAAGAATTTTTTGTAATAAAATTTTCATCAGGCCCCTTTTCTCGTGAAACTTAACAAATCAGACCCAATGTTCAAATCCTTATGATAGCTTGAAGTAAATGGTAAAGACTAAGGACTTTATTGTAATAATGATGTTTTGGAATAAAATATTTATATGGTCCCCTTTCTTGTGTCACTTAACCAATCAGACCCAATTTACAAAGGAACAATCCAAATGATGGTACAATCATTCTGTTAAAGCTTGAAGAGATTCTGATAAAGACTGAGGACATTCATGTGTTTACGAGGATTTGGTAATAATTTTTTATACAGCCCCTTTTCCTATGATACTAGACAGATCAGGCCCAATTTGGAAAGAAACAATCCTAATGATGGTACAAACATTCCGATGAAAACTGCAAACTTTATTCTGGTGTAAAGTTTTTATAAAATAAAATTTTTATAGGGCTCCTTTTCCTGTGATACTTGACGGATCAGGTCTAATGTCAACATCAACAAATATTATTATTGTACAATTATTCTGTGAATGTTTGAAGAAAATCCGATGAAAGCTCTTGACTTGGTAACAAGGATTTATAAATGAAATTTTCATAAGGCCCCTTTTCCTGTGTTTCTTCGCAGTTCAAAACCAGTTATGAAAAGAATGATCGTTATGACATTCCAATCATTCTGGAAAGATTCAACAAAATCTGATCAAAGCTGTGGGCTTCATTGTGCTTACAGGGTTTTATTAATTGAATTTTCATATAGCCCCTTTTCCCATGTTACTTGTTGGATCTGAACCTTTTCCAAAGGAAACTCTACTTACAAAAGTATAATTATTCTGTTTGAGTATTAAGACAATCCCATGAAATCTGTGTACTTACAAGCATTAATTAAATTTTTTTTAATTAAATTTTCCTAAGGCCCTTTTCCCTATGTTTCTCAATGGATCAGACCCTATTTGAAAGGAATAATCCTTATGTTGGTACAATCATTATGTGAAAGTTTGAAGTCGATAAGGTGAAATCTAGGGCCATGATGTGTTAACTAAGATCTTTTTTATTAAATTTTCATTAGGGCCCCTTTTCCCATGAAACTTGATGGATCAAATGTACTTCCAAAAGGAACAATCCATTTAATGTAATAATCATTCAGAAAATGTTTGAAGAGAATTAGTTGATAACTGTGGACTCTATTGTGTTTACGAGGATCTTTTAAATCCAATTTTTATCGGGCCCCTTTTTTTAGTCCTTGACTGATCATACCAAATTTTGAAAGGAACAATTCTTATGATGGTACAATAATTCTGTGAAAGTTTGAAGTCAATCAGATGAAAACTGTGAAATCTAGAGTGTTAACAAAGATATTTGAATTAAATATTGATAAGGCCCCTTTTCCAATGTTTTTGACAGATCATATCCGAATCCAAAAGGAACAATCCTTATGATGGTACAATCATTCGGTGAAAGTTTGAAGAGAATCTGTTGAAATTGTTGAACTAGATTATTAATGAGGATTTTTTATTTAAATTTTCATAAGGCCCTTTTCCTGTGTTTCTTGACGGATCATACCAAATTTTGAAAGGAACAATCCTTATGATGATACAATCATTCTGTGAAAGTTTGAAGGGAATCCGATGAAAACTGTGGACTCTTAGAGTGTTAACAAGGAAAAGTTTAACAGACGGACAACGGTCAGACGCATGGACGGAGGCCGGACGGGAAAAGCCATCGCAATAGCTCTAGTGGCCTCTGGCCAGTAGAGCTAATCATGATGTTTTTGTATTTAATTTTCATAAGGCCCCTTTTGTAGTGAAACTTAACAGATCAAACCCAATTTACAAGGGAACAATCCAAACTATGGTAAAATCATTCTATAAAAGTTTGAAGAGAATCTGATAAAGACTAAACGCATTTTTATGTTTATGAGATTTTGTAATAAAATGTCACACAACCCCTTTTCCTGTGATTCTAGACAGATCAGATTGATTGATTGAAGGGGTTTAACGCCGCTTTTAACAGTATTTCAGTCATATCACGGAGGCTGGAGCACCTAACAATGGATTCCTGGTAGTTCTTACACCAGTACTACCACTACATCCTTTCCTAGCCTCCAGCTGCTATCCCACGTAGGTCTACTATTATCGACCCATTGGTGAGAGACAAATCAGAGAAACAATCCTAATGATGGTACAAACATTCTGTGAAATTTGAAGACTATATGATGAAAACTGTGGACTTAATTGTGTTAACAAGTATTTCATGATTTAATTTTCATAAGTCTCCTTTTCCTGTGTTTCTTTACAGATCAGGTTTCCTAATGAAATTATTCTAATTCCCCTTTTCATATGGTACTTGAAGGATCAGACAGACTTTGTAAAGGAACAATCCTTATGACGGTACAATTATTCAGTGAACAAATAAAGAGAATCTGATGAAAACTGTTGACCTTATTGTGGTACAAATAATCCATTCCAAAATGCAAGTAGATCCCCCCATGGTAGTACAGATTGTCCATTTGATAGTCAAAATATATTAAAGACTTCATGAAAGCATCTTTAGTAATAAAACTGATATAAGTAAATGTAAAAAGTTTTTTCGCACAACCCAACCAACAACACTGACGTACAAGCTTTATGACAATATACCTAACCCTATTATCATGACAAAAAACACACAAAAACAAGAGGGCCAGAATGGCCCTAAAATCGCTCACCTGACTAATGTAAGATGATTCAAAATTTTGCCAGGACTTTTGAAAAGGGTCACCCAAGGAATATTCATTTAAGTTTAGTTGAAATTAGCCCAATGGTTACTGAGAAGATGTTTAAAAATTTCAAAGTAAAAAAACTGCCCCGCCCTGCCACGCCCATATTTGGGCGTCAATCAAAATTCTGCGAACACCTTTTGAATAGGGTAACCAAAGGAACATTCATGCCAATTTTGGTTGAAATTGGCCCAATAATTACTGAGGAGAAGATATTTAAGATTTGAAATAAAAAACTGCCCCAACCTGACACGCCCATATTTGGGCGTCAATCAAATTTCACGAACAACTTTTGAAAAGGGTCACCCAAGGAACATCCATGCCAAGTTTGGTTGAAATTGGCCCAATGGTTACTGTGGAGAAGAAATTTAAAGATTTCTAAATAAAAAACGGCCACGCCAATATTTTGGTGTCAATCAAATTACCCAAACAAGATTTGAAAAGGAACATTCATGCCAAGTTTGGTTGAAATTGGCCAAATGGTTTCTGAGGAGAAGATGTTTTAATGACTTCTAAGTCAAAAACTGCCCCACCCTGCCACACCTTATTTGGGCATCAATCAAAATTCTAGGACAACTTTTGAAAAGGGTCACCCAAGGAACATGTCTGCCAAGTTTGGTTGAAATTGGCCCAATGGTTACTGAGAAGATGTTTAAAAATTTCAAAGTAAAAAAACTGCCCCGCCCTGCCACGCCCATATTTGGGCGTCAATCAAATTTCACAAACAACTTTTGAAAAGGGTCACCTAAGGACCATTCATGCCAAGTTTGGATAGAAATTAGCTTAATGGTTACTGAGGAAAAGATGTTTAAAGATTTCTATGTCAAAAAACTGCCACGGCCCTGCCACGCCCATATTTGGGCATAAATCAAAATTCTAGAACAACTTTTGAAGGTCACCCAAGGAACATTCATACCAAATTTGGTTGAAATTGGCCCAATGGTTCCTGAGAAGAAGATGTTTAAAGATTTCAAAGTCAAAAACTGCCACGCCCTGCTAAGCCCATTTTTGGGGGTCAATCAACAATCCGCGAACAACTTTTGAGAAGGGTCACCCAAGGAACATTCCTACCAAGTTCGGTTGAAATCCGCCCAGTGGTTACTGAGGAGAAGATGTTTAAAGAATTGTTGACGCCTTCTGACACACGAAGCACAATGCATGACGCAAAAAAGGTGATACCAAAAGCTCACCTTGAGTACGTTGTGCTCAGGTGAGCTAAAAAAAATGTCATCATTTATCTATCAGTGTCTCTTTCCTAACAGGGGCTATCTATAAGGTTCTCTTTCCTCTATCTTGTTCATCTCCCATTTCAAATTCAAAGGCCTTATCAGCATCTGAAAAATATTGGTAGTTTTTTGTTATTTTTTGCAAGGAACACTGGAAAATAATTGAAATGAACCAATGCATAAATAGTATCATTTTCACTCAAACACAGTCATGCTAAATCAAATTTGGAATCTAGTTGTTGTTAACCTAAAAATTGGGTAGAAATCATTAAAGGTTTTCTTTCTTCCTATTCCTTAGGAAATAGGCAGGAGTATCCTAACTAGGTTATTCATACTATACAATACCCTGTCCAGACTTCACATCCTAAAAGAGAAGTGTTGGCTTAAACCAGCTTTTTACCTATTTTGACTTGGGGGAAGTTAATAATGCTTGCCATTGTGAGTTTTGTTTACTACAAGGCCATTGTGCAGCTTAATCCTAATATCTGTAGATTACTAATCAAAAACCATTAGCACCATGGCAGCAATGTAGGCAAACAAAATTTAAAGTTGAATGGTGGAGCAGCAAGCACTATCATAGACATGTCCAAGAAAAGTTATCTAGCGATTGATGCATTGTAATGACAAACAAGAGGGTCATATGGCCCTAAATTGCTGACCTAAGATAACTGTCTAGACAGTCAGACCAATTGTCATGTCTATTGAGTACAAAAGTTAACTGATGCTGTCCATAATTTTTCTAACATTTGACATTACAACCTTAGTTTGTAACTCTATCTTATCAGATTCCAAACTTGTTCTAGATTATAAGGTCAAATAATTAAACTTTCTACCTTATTTTCAGAATATCAAGAAAACAAGATATGGTTTTAAACATTATGTCCCTGTAACAACCTTTTTTAGGAAATGTAACCTTGATTTCTGACGTTTACATTCTCATATAATATCAACAAGATCTATCATCACGCCAAATATGCACATTCCATTCTGATTATGCTTAAAGTAATTAATAATAGTAAGTCTTCTGGTTAACCCATTCAAACACAATCCATCCTTTTTACTCCCCCTCAAGATAATATTTCTGGGAAAAAAATTGAAAAATGAAGAAATAGCTTGTTACAAGCAATTTCTTCATTTACCTCCTTGTTTTCTACCCAGAGAGACCCAGAGAGGGCCATTGGCCCTGGGATGCTCACCTGAGATAACGGCTCTTTTTCATTGTCTAATTTTAGGTTAAGGTTAGGACTATAATACATTTGGACTGACCATACTATACCCATATATAGGCTCTGTACCTGGGGATTCCTAAGTCTTAATGATAAATTCAAAGGCTTTAGAACTAATATGAAAGGGGAATACTTTTTCCTCCCTCTAGATTCATGGATAATCATTTTAGAAATATGAAAGAAGTCAATAAACTGAAGTTTCATGTTAAATATCAAGGCTAACTGCCAACTGGGTCAGGCCTGGAGAAGATTCTTAAAGATTTAACTTCCATTGCCATGGCAAACAGAGTTTGTCTACTAGATTTCTATCATTTCAGTTACAGTGAAAGATACATAAGGCACATTTCAGCCAAATTTGCCGACTGATTTGGGAGGAGATGTTGTTTGAAAATTCTTCTTTATTTCTATATAAACCCCAACCCCTGGGGACCTGATGGTGATGATTTAAGCAATTTTGACAGAGGTCAGTATACTGATATTTCATGCAAAATAACAAGGCTTTACACTTTCTAGGTCAGGAGGAAAAGATTTTTTAAGATTATTTTAAACTTTCACTCTTCATGCCATGGTAACCAGAGTTTTCAACAGATTTCAATTCTTTAAGCTATTTTCATACAGAGACACCTATGGAACAGTTTTGCCAAATTTGGTTGAAATTGGAATGATTTTTGAGGAGAGGCTGTTTAAAAATCCTTCTTTATTTATATATAAATCCCAACCCCTGGGCTTTGCCCCTGGAGACCCCAGAGTCATGATTTTAGCTATTTTGAAAGAGGTCAATATACTGAGGTTCAAGCAGAATATCAAAGCTCTACCTCTTCTGGGTCAGGAGAAGAAGATTTTTTAAGATTATTTTAACATTTATCTTTCGTTGCTATGGTAACCTTATTTTTCAACAGATTTCAATTTTTTAGCTATTTTCATACATAGGCCAACTAAGGAACCTTCAGACAAAATTGGCTTAAATTGGCCCAATGATTTGGGAGGAGATGTTGTTTAAAAATGCTTCTTTATTTTTATATAAATCCCAACCCCTGGGGCTCTGCCCTTGGATACCCAAGGGTCATGATTTTAGCTATTTTGAAAGAGGTCAATATACTGATGTTTCATGCAGAATATCAAGGCTCTACCTCTTCTGGGTCAGGAGAAGAATTTTTAAGATTATTTTAAAATTTCACATTTGTTGCCATGGTAACCAGAGTTTTCAACAGATTTAAATTCTTTTAGCTATCATTAAAGGGGACCACCAAAGGAACTTTTCTGCCAAATTTGTTTGAAATTTGCCCCGTGATTTGGGAGGAGATGTAGTTTTAAGAAATTTTTGACGGACAACCGCTGATGGACGCCAGATGGACGCCGGTCGGATGCCGGACAAAAGGTGATCACAATAACTCACATGAGCAATTTGTGCTCAGGTGAGCCAAAAAATTATCATCTGCAAATTCTTTCAATTTTGACTGGTCTAAAATTTCACTGTGTGGGAATGGGTTAAATTTCAGACACACAGAATGACAGACAGTGCCTGATCAGTCCCTGATCTTTCAATGTAGGAGCTTAAAAGGATGTATTTCAAGACAATCATTCTCACCAATTGTAAGGCTTATTGAGCATCAAATTTATTCTCTTGAATGGCTAAAGGCTGATCTGATCTAGGCCAGTTACACAGTTTATGACTCCAATTTGTACTTGTTTGAGATTTCAACATTCTGGCCAATTTCAAGATTATTCAGCAAAATTTGTAACCTCTGGAGTCTCCATTATTTGTTAAAAACAGACAACACAAGATGAGCATGTTGTGCTCAGGTGATTTAAAAATGCACAAGTTCTTTGAACATAGATTTTTAATAAGCTTTTGAAAAATTATATTATCGATATGTTCAAATCTTTCCAAATAGGCCAATTGGATTTCTACAAGTGTTATTCTTTGACATGTGTGCACAAACAATTCATCTAATTCAAAATATGAAATTGGTTACATTATACATGTATTATACTCCAAACAGTTATTATTACAGTGCCTTAAATTTGGTATATATGTTTCTTAATTAAAGTTTTGATCTCCTAACAAATTGTCCAAAATTATGAGTGGAATTTTCTTCAGCTTACTTTCTTTAGATCTGTCAAGACTGTTTCTCTGCTTCCATTTCCAAGACCAAACATCTTGAACAATAACTATTTCTAAGTCTTTATCTGAAGATCAAAACAAAACAATGACAAAGATCCTGACAACCCTTTTGTCACAACTTCCATTAACCCATTCCAATTTTAGACACCAAAGAAATTAGCTTCAGAAAACATTGTGGAAATTGAAGAAGTTGCTTGTCCAAATTTCATAAGCCTGAAGTTGTCGTCTATAACTCCTCTAATATTGGACCAGTCTTAAATTTTGCCATCTGGTAATTGGTTTAAGTAGTTGTTTAGTATAGCTATCAAAATATTAAAACTAAATTCTTTCTAATAGTCAACAGTAATGTTGATTAAATTCTTGAAAAAAGCACTTGAGAATTTTTGTGCTGAGCCTCTTTGTTTGAATTTATGGATAAACCCCATGGGTTATTACATTAGCATTTGCAATAAGTCACTACCAAACAATTGATTGATGTTTAATGCCACTTTTAAAAGTATTTCAGTCATATTGCAGCAACTGAAATACTTAACCATGATTTCTAGTATTTCCCACACCAGTACTACCACTACATTCAGCTGCTCATCCCACATAGGTTTATGATAAACAACCAATTGGTGGGAGACAGATGTCGGAAAGGATATTTTCCGAAACAGGGGATCAAACCTAAGACCCAGTTATTGGGAATCAAACGTGTATCCAATTATTACCAAATGATATTATTTTAGTCTGATCCAAATTGAAAGAAGCAGCAGACAATAATATTTAGTTGATTGAATTTTGGAATTCCTAGTTTTTTGGGTTGTTTTGGTAGAATGCAATTGTACATCATGAATAAACAGCTTGTGATAAGCAATTTCTTCATTTTCCACAATGTTTTCTAGAGCTCTCCTCTTAAGGGGCATAAATAGGCAGTATTATGTTGGAATGAGCTAATGTCTCACAATTAAACCAATCCTACAAGAAATGTAGCAATATAGGGATGAGTGTGTTTTTCACTGCGTTTATTGGAGTATAAAGTGCAATTGCCTTAGCACATGGCAAATAACGCCCGTAGGGCGTTATGTTTAAGCCATGTGCTAAGGCAATTGCACTTTATACTCCAATAAACGCAGTGAAAAATACACTCAGCCCATATAATTGCAATACGTCTATTTTCAAATCCGAAACGGATAGAGAGATGAAAATAAAAACAAATAAACGTACTGTGGGCGGAGTTACTTTTTCTTTGACAGGCGTATTGATACATTGACACAGTTTATCGCTCGAGTTATTGTAACGGCGGACATTTTATTTTGTCGCTTGGGTTTTTTGAAATGGAAATTCGAACATTAGTTGGATTTATTTGGAATTATTATGAGCAAATACTTTAAACTCTGTAAATTATGATATCTGGGTCGATAACAGTTAGAATTATGAATAGATGCTTTGTAATAGACAAGAAATATAAACCTACCACATGGACACGATGCATGCTGATGTGGTGAAGCCGATTTACGGCTAATAAAGGTGAGTTATCGAAATCTTCATGTTTAAAACGAACATTATAATTGTTATAAGGACACTATTTGTTTATCTATTTATTGAAAATCCATAGAAGTATAAAGGAATTCGAGGAAATCGAAATTCAAAGGGTGATGACTATAAATAGTAACAAAACAAGTTTGGTATTTCTTGGAAGTGAATTCCCAATATCGGAAATCCCTGACCTTGTTTTGTTTCTATTCTTGTCGAAAATAGATCTGTCTTTTATCGAGGTATAAAGTGCAATTGATTTGATCACGTGATACGATTTGGGCCAATGAAAATACTCTATTTTGAAGTATTGCAATTATTGGAGTATCAACTATAATAATCAAGAGCCATCACAGGCATTAATAATTGTTGTGCTCCTAAAACCAAAAGCTGTCTAAATTCTTATATTTGGACTCATTCAGAGCACACATTAACTTATGTAGAACAAAGAAAATGTTATTCAGTTACCTTTATACAACTTATGGTTATTCACCCCACATAATTTTACAATAATCCTAAGCCGAGAATGACCAAATGTCAAAGTTGTTTAAGATTTCACCAAAACAAATATTTTGACCCATTGACCCAACCACAATAGCTCACCCTGAGCATAGTGTAAACAAGTGAGCTTAAAACTAACCTAGTGAGATGTTGACGATAAGTCAAAACCTCTTCCAAGACATTATCACTGCAAAATTTCCTAATTAGCTATAAATCATGCGAGAAACTTAAACTGGTAGCCCGCTGTCTGTGATATATCTAGGGGCAGTAACCCAGTCAAGCGAGAAACTTATCTCTCATGAGTTTTTCTACTTGCAGACAAGTCCATTTGTTTTTGGACAAGTAATTTATGTGTTCAGTGCTAATCTGGGATTGCTCTAAAATCAGTCTTAAAAAGTAGAAATATTGTGGTTAAAAAAAAATGCTGGGTTCAAGCATTTGTTTGTTAACAACGTTGTTGTTTTTCTTTTCAAAATGTAACTCGATCTTTAACGATCATTGATGGAGCAAACTGGTTGTCTGAGACTGTAATACATCAAACTGACTTTATTTAAGTAAATGAAAAATGCGCTTCAATCTATTCCACAATGAGCAACTAGTCATTCGAAATTGGGAAGTCTATCCATTTTGGAATTGCTATTCTTTCTTGATATGTCAATCAATTATGGGTCTCAACCCTGTTTCCAAGTAAGCAAAAAAAAAAAAAACTTTTTTATTATTACAGAATCAAAAACTAATACACTTCCTTTTAATTGGTGGTGCGCTAATCTGAGATAAAGGTTCTTTTTCTTTCATCAGCTGAATTCAATGTTCAGGTTAGTAATATGATACATCTGGGCCTAACATATACTGCCTCTATACATAGGGATCCAAAAGTCAAGATTTTAGAACTGTTCATAGAATTCCATAAACACATAACAATTATCAAGGCGCCAGGCCTTATTTATTTGAACACTTTTTACTCCCCTCTGGATCCAGGGGTAATAACTATAGAAATTTGAAAGAAGTTAATTAACTGATGCTCCAGGCATAATATCAAGGCTTAATATTAAAAGGACCGGAATGGACGGAAAAAGACCTCAAAGGACCAAAGAGGACCTGAAAGGACAATGGAAAAACCGAAATGGACCAGAAAGGACCCCATAATCGCATTTTGCCTTTGTTTATGAAACAAATAATGATTCCCAACAATTGTATTCACCCAAAAACTCCATTGTCGGACAAACTGTTAAGCACATAGGAAAACCAAAAAGGACTAGAAAGGACCATGTTTCACTGGTGTAAGATGCATCCAAAAACAAGGGTTCCCTGGTTTAAACACGTCCAAACAATCTAATTTTGGAAAAATCGAAAAGGACCATGATATTATATATGTAAATAGCCGGTACTGCGACATAAAATCATTTGTTTAACCAAAATAGGGTATAGACCTAAAAAATAAAATTATACCCCGACAATACTGTGACACAAGTATGTCGTAGTATCCAGGGTTTGTTTATATCGTAGAAAAAAATAACTATTCTATTTCTATCCTATTCAGTCTTGCAATCTCTTGCCTCCAGATTTTAATCACGTTTATATAATTATGTTTCAACCTAACATCTTGCCCACCACATGGGACGCAGCTTTGATATTTAGATGATGTGCCTTTACCACATCGTAGACACGGGACTGTTTTGCTTTTGTTATGTTTCATGATATAGTTATGAACTTTGCAGTAAATAGAATTCTTTACTGACTTATTTTTACGTGGCTCGTTTGACCCTCTAGGTAGCAAAGAACATTGAAATTCCATGTTACTGTTTTTATATACTATTATTCTTTCTATATTAAAAAAAATAAATAAATAGTATAAAAAAAAGAAAAAAATGAGTACCAATGTAGAGAAACTATCAAAATTGCATAGTGAAGGGAGAATTGATGATACGGCTTTGAACAAAGCTTTAAATGCTTTGAACGAACCAGAGAAAAAGCCTAAAGCTAAACGCAGAGAAAATAAGAGAGCACATTTAGCTGTAAATGAGGATGATACAACAGTTGAGAATAAAGAGTTAAAACTTGTTGATAAACCACTGTGCAACTATTTCAAAACATATGAGGTGGATGCACGAAAATACAAAGACCCCAGCATCTTGTTTAATGATAAAAAGTCTATGATAACAAATCAAATACGGAAAGATATTAAAGAGTACAATGGCATCAAGTTTCCTATCGGTTTGTCTATAAAATTTTATCACGATGAACTCGATGGTGACAATTGCAACAAGCTTTACCTGAATATCGCAAAGTACGAACCACTGAAAGGTTCATCTTATATGCCATTACCTAAAGCTCTTGCTAATAAGAAAGCAATCATAAACGTGAAGAACAAAGATGACAAATGCTTGGAATGGGCATTACAATCAGCCATAAATCCAGCCAAATCTCACGTGAATAACATATACAGTCACACCAATGCCCACCTTTGAACATGACAGGAATATATTTTCCTACACCCATCTCACAAATATCAAAGGTGGAACGACAAAACAATCTTGCAATTAACGTTTACGGGTATACACTATCAAAGAAATATCAAAAACTAACAGTGTTTCCATACTTCATATATGACCAACCTAAAGAATTTCAACGAATTAATTTACTCCTTATAACAAAAGATATTGAAATTAGTAATGATGAAATTGTGGCTGAAGAACCAGAGAAAATAACAAAACATCACTACTGTTGGATTAAAAACCTTAAAAGATTACTTTATAATCTGAACAATAAACATGAACATAAAACACACTTTTGTGATCGGTGTCTTTATGGCTTCTCGCGTGAAGAACTCCTAATCAAACACAAAGAAGACTGTGAAGGCATTAATGAATCTTCAATGCGAGTAGGAATGCCATCAAGAGACCATGTCAAGTTTAAAAACTATCAAAATCAAATGCCTGTACAATTTGTAATCTATGCTGATTTTGAAAGCATAATCAATTCAAAAACAGAACAGATGGGAGATAAATCAGAAATAACAAGTGAACATGAAGCCTGTGGTTTTGGTTATCAAGTTGTAAGATATGATGGTAAAGCAGAAGAGCCAGTAATATACAGAGGTGAAGATGCGGTTGAAGTGTTTTTGAATCACTTAGAATGTGAAGTAAAAAATATCAACTACGTTTTCAAACACCCCAAACCACTTGTAATGACTGATCAAAGCAATCAAGACTATGAAAATGCTACACACTGTTGGATAGGTGAACAAGAAATAAAAAAAGATAAAGTAAGAGACCACTGCCACTTCTCAGGTGAATACAGAGGTGCAGCACACAAATCTTGCAACCTTAAGCTTGCCATAAACCCCCCCCCCCAAAAAAAAAAACTAAGATTCCAGTAGTTTTCCACAATCTTAAAGGATACAACAGTCATTTAAAGGTCAAATTCAAAGAAATTGTTATTTTGTCTTTTCATTCATTATTTTTCATGTATATGGTGTTAATTAAACACACAAACAATATTTTCGCGATTGCAGACCGTGCACATGAACAAAAACCAATTCGAAATGTCAAGATTTAATACTGCCCCAAAACAGCGCATCGCTTACTTCCCCTTTACATTCCCCAAATCGCTTATCTCCCCTGCATCTGTGACATCATAGTGGAAGCTATCTGTTTTACATGCCTAATGGTTGCTGTACTAAATACAGGCGACAAATACGTAAAAAATCGATTTTAAATCAGAATAATGACGATCTGTGCCGCTTACGGTTGTAATGTTGAATCGTAAACTCAGAGGATCAGAATTTTTACGTTTCCCATTGATTTTAAAGGAAAAAAGTTGTGGATTCATAAACTGAACCGTGATCGGACAGCAATGACAGATTTTGAGCCACCGAGTCATGCAAAGCTTTGTGTGAGACACTTTAATTTCAAGCTTTTGATCAGCCCGAAACTAGCAAATGATGTTGGTTTTAAGAACTTTCGACTCCGATTGAAACCTGACGCCGTGCCAACAATCTTGATCTCGGAGAACCGACGGGAAGAAGAACCGACATGCCGACCATCAGCTAGGGCATTTTCGAGGAAGAAGCTGCAACAGCGGTTAGATAAATTTGGTGAACAAACTTATATCTCGGCCAAATATTGTGGGGGTTGGGATTATATAAAAAAAAAATAAAAAATGAACGAATCTCATTATGGACCGATTTTTCATAAGACAGCAGAACTGAAAGCATTCCCATTTTTATTCATTTCGGATAGTGTCCTTCCAATATATTGACCAAACGAGACTTTCAATAGAGGAATATACCGGCCAATCAAATAATTCATTCAGCCCTGACCTGAGCTTATCAACTCCGACATTGGTTGCCATTTTTGTTTACCCTTATTTTTGATTTGGCGGCTTAAACATTGTAACTACAGCCTTTTCAAGCTGTAGTTACCACGTTTAGGTCATCAACCAACCATTTTACTTTTTTGTTACATGCTACTTGGCATAAATTTTGCAAAAGAACGCTGTAAAGAATCAAAGAGGAACTTCCTGTTGGAGTTCATCGGCGGAGACTATAAAGTAAAGTGCGGGCCAGCCATTGGTCAATTTTGACATATTCACGAAAACTGTGTGGCAAAAGGAGAAATTACTAATTATAAGTCATTTCCCCTTATTCTCACCATTTTCTCCTCTAGTCATACTCTCATATTTCATTGATTCCATTCCAAAATGACATAATTTTAGACTAGTACACATTGAGAGGTGCTTTGAATTTAATTGCTGTTATCAACTACTTAGACCTGTGTTTATTATTGATATTTCCCTCATAAACATATTTTTTATCTAGAATTTCAACATATTTTCAAAATGTTCCTTTTACATGGTTGTTAGAAGGTATTTCCTTCTTTTTATTACCAAAAAATCCATTCAGACACATTAAGGGGTCGACACTAACAGTGTTCCGGGATCCCTTAAAATTGGAAGGGACCCCAGCAATTCCAGGCTAGAGATTCCATTAGGATCCTTCAATATTTCTCCAGTACAATAGATCTTAAGATATCAACTAATGGTCCTGATTTTTTGTTTGCTTGCCTTTGTAGAAAACATTGTGGATAATGAAGAAATTGCAATCTTTTATGAAGGGTTTTTTTTTTTTTTTTTTAAAGTTGGGCTTAGACGGACAGGATTGCGTGTGAACGAGTTATTACTGGGCAAAAAAGATCAAATTGAAAAAAAATTGTTTTTTATTTTATTGAAAGAGGTTGCAGATGACAACTTAATTAGTGCCAAAATTGAATAATTATCGTAAATAGGCTTCAAAAATGTGAGAAAATTTGCTATTGCTAGTCACAAGCAATTTCTCCTTTTCCCCCAATATTTGTCACAACTTTCTCCTTCTGTGAGTAAAAATAGAGGATTTAGTTGTAATGAGTTAAAAGGACGTACAGATAATTGAACAGAAAATAGTGGCTATCATTATGTTCAATTTTTTCAAAGATCAAAATAGTCACTAGCGGAAAGACAAGCTACTGATTGCTTGGTAAAGGGTAAACTTAGGCTATGGTCATGTCTTAATAAGTGCTTTAAACAATACAGGAAATGATTACATAATATATGCATATCCCATCCTTTCATGTTAGACAAACTAGTGATGTATATGGCACCCTTGATTTTCACCCGTGATCTATGTTTATTCCAAGGAGTATATAACTCCTTTGTTAAATCCCTTATTATTCTATTGCAACTTATTATGACTTTGGAAATAAGCTAAAATGATACTGGAAAAGGTCATAATTTATGTCATGTATGAATTAATCTTAATTTGTTTATAACATGACAGAAAACATTTCCTTGGCAGAAAACATTTTGGAAAATGAAGAAATTGGTTGCAACAAGAAATTCCCAAATTTTCAACAATTTTAACCAATGCCTTTTCTTGAGGTGTGTCATAAAATTGTTTATAATGGATTTAAAGAATTGAAAGGTTGACAACCAGAGTTTTCTTTCTTTCCATGATTGTTTTGAATTATTGTTTCTACGGTACACTTAAATTTTGCCCGTATTCACATTACACATGACTTTCCTTTCTTTAAACATGCATTTAACCCATTACCATACAATTCTTATTTTGAATATGAAAATATTATAAAATGGAAAAGAGAGTGGGAAAAGGAGAGATTTCTTGTAATTAGAGATTTGCCCTTGTCTCACAATGGTTTCTACCGTATTTGGTACCCAAATTTTCATTCCAAACACTTAGAATTGTCACCTGCAATCTTGAATTGAGCCAGTCTCATTTTTGTCTCTTATTGTATGGTAGTGGGTTATGCAAATAAATTGTAGAATAACATTGCATAAAATTCAAGCAACACAGAATAAAACATATGAAGCTTGTAGATATTATTTAATTTCAAAGTCCTGTCTTATCAGTATATCTTGCCATTTAATTATAGTTGTTTTAGCTCGGCTGTTTCAAAGAAAACCCGAGGTGTTGGGATTGCCTTGGTGTCATTGTCGGCGTGCAAAAACCTAAACATTTGTGATATCTCTGGTTCTAATAAAGGCATTCCCTTGAAACTTGACCAATTTGTTCACCATCAAAAGAGCAACCTATACTATCAAGGGGGTAACTCTAGATGCATTTTGTTCACTATCCAGCACCCAACAACCGCGCATAGGCACCCGTAGGCAGTGCTCTTGTTTTAGTTCAATCAACTTGAAAAAAAAGCTTATTGAAATTGCCTAGTCTCGGGATGAAAACACATTTTAAACCTTGAACATATTCCTTTTTGAATTGATTGATTGAATAGGGTTTAACGCCACTTTTAATAGTATTTCAGTCATATCGCAGCAGCTTGATTACCTAACAATGGATTCCTGGTATTTCTCACACCAGTACTACCACTACATCCTTTCCTAGACTCCAGCTGCTATCCCACTTAGGTTTACGATTATCCACCCATTGGTGAGAGACAAATGTCGGAAAGAATACGTGCTGCCGCTAGGGATCGAACCCATGACATCCCATGATTGAAGATTAGGAGTCTGACTCTGCTATGAATTTGATTGAATATGGACCAGTCTAAAATTTTATCGTCTAGTAAGGGGTTGATAGCAATCCCGGCTTATATGCAAATGACTTATCCCTTTCCTGTTTTCAGAAATTTTAAGACTGGTCCAAATTGAAAGAGGTTGCAAACGACAATGTAAATTTGATGCAGTATGAACTGAAACCATGTGGTAGAAAATGGGAAAAGGAGAAATAGCTTATTAAAAGTAATTTCTTCTTTTTCCACAATGTTTTCTCTAGTATTAAATCACAGTGACGTGAAATTCCATGCTTTTACAGGAAAGGATTAAAGGATTTACAGGACTTTTTTTACACCTTTTTTAACAGATGCCTATAAAGACTACCTTCCCAATAGTTTAATAGTTGACATGCTCATGTTGATACTGAAAGGTTTCCAATGCATTAGGGGTTTTAACTCATTGTGCATAGATAACAAAATTTTACACTAGTTCGAAATTTGAAATTGACAAAGCCTACTTAAACAGGGGTGGGGTCGACACAAAGCCTAGAAACATTGAGAGAAAAGGACAAATTATTTGTCATAAACAATTTCTGCTTTTCCTGCAAAGTTTCCATATTTCTTTAGTGTTTCAAAAAGCTAGGGTTTGTGACAATGGAATAATACTAAAATTGACAAATTCAAGGCAGGTCTAGAACTTGAACAGCAAGCAAAATTTAAGTATGTTAGAATTGAAAAGTAAGTGTATATTATGTATGAAGTTTTAAGAGAAAATGTCATGAACAATGAATACTTTTCTCTGTATAATTTCTACAGCTTAGTTTTCTTCAGAGCATGAAAATAAGGGATAAGCGCTTTTTCTCAATGTCAAAATAAAATCATAAAGTTAAATGCTGAGGGTATTTGAATCCACAATAGTCCTCAGAGGGAATCATGTCTCTGTTAATAGTCACCACATGTGAAGGAATCACTTTCCCCACTCCTTTCCCAATCATCTAGAGGCCAGGTGTCTGTGTAGCCTAAAATAAAAAAAATGTAAAGAGATCTTAGCTTTTACACCGAAATTCTTTAGGTAATGTTTAACTTAATGATAGAAAACAGAGTTGGGAATGGTCCAAATTCAAAAAGTAGCAGATGACAATATAAAGTTGATGATCTTTACAGGCTTTGTCTTACATACGACAGAATCAAGTAACAAGCATTTTCTTCTTTTTCTACAGTGTTTCCAAGATGGTTGGTTGGTGATCTAAATTGTAACTACAGACTGAATTAGCTGCAGTTACAATGTCAAGGTCAACAAACCAAGAAAAATGCCTAAAAGATGTCCAAAATTGCAGTCCAAAGTTCACTTTTGGTCTAAATGAATGAATTGATTGTAAAAAAAATTCTTTGACAGCTGACAATTGGTAAATCACTGAATTTTAAGAGTTTAAGTGTTAAATGGGGTAGTAAACTTTGTATAAGGACAAATTGCATGTTACAAGCAATTACTCCTTTTCCCACTATTTTTTTGCAAACTACAATGCTTCAGTTTGTCAGAAAATTGGATTGTGTGGTAATGGGGTAAGTTTCCTTGCCTTAACCTTGTCTGTAACAAATGGTCATAGTAGGTAACTTCCAATACATGAATGTTCAGACAATTCACCCGGAATGCAATGTGATCTGTTATGCATGTCAATCCTGCTTCAACCTTCCCATATGTACTGTTTGTTGTCTTGTCTTCTGTCACAGTTGGCATATTCACACAAATCTTGCACCTGCACCTGTGAAATTGAATTATTTATTATAATTTTCATATTTGAGAATGATTTACTGTCCATTTTTACAGAGAGTAAACAACGTTAATGTAACTTTTCTGATGGGGGCACAATTGTAAACAATATACCAAGAACTGTTTTCAAACATTGGATAATGTAGTACTGATTTCAAGCAGCCAAAACCATTTGAGCCAGTGTTTGTCATTTGCATATAATCCTGTCTGATCAGACTTCACTTTGCACCTAGTAGATAGCTACAGACTGAAAGTTTCTAATGACAGCCAGATAATCATCTAATGCACTATTTGGACAATAAGACTGGAAATGTCATGCACATAATATCTTATTCTCGTCTTAAATTTACAAACGAGATGTTTGATCGTAACTTTTTGGTAGAAGAATATTCAGAGGAGTTTTTGTTACTGTGTTAATAGTCCCCGGATAATTCAAAAGGGGTCTCACTCGCAAACGTCACTTCATTGGAATCTTCATTTAAATTCGTTGTTCAAGTCAGATCAAAACGTTCGAAAAGGGATTTAATTAAATTTGTTACGATTCTAATGTTTATAAAGGGCAATATTCGCCGCAAATATTGATCACTCACCATGTTGACACCTCGGGAACATTATCGGCAAAATCGGGGCAAAAAGAAGACGAAGAATTATAATCATCACTATCCTCCGATTCCGTAGCAATTGCCCTTCAAACTGGTTCGTACATATGGCCTTAAAGTACCAGAAACATCCTTTTCTTCTTCGGGAATATCGCTCAGATCGCTGTCAAACTCTACGTCCATTTTTAACAAACTTCCACTATGACGTCACAATTCAGGGGAGTTAAGCATATGTATCAAATAGGTAAGGGACATAAGCGATGCCGTAAAAACGAAAAGGTAAAAATAAAAACTCCAATAAAATATTTTTGAAGCAATCTCAGGAAAAATCAATGAGTATCAATGCACATGTTTATTAATGGAATTTTGAAAATTTGAAATATGTTACCCCTATGGATATGCCCTTTAATAATGCAGAAGATACATAAAGCAAAGGGAAACATTACATGTATTGCAAATAATGCAGAGAAAGACATCTCATTCAGCGTAGGATAGTTGAAATTCTTAGACAGTTTTCAGTTCATGGCTTCATCTTTAGAAAAATTAGTCTATGCAACTGACAAGTCTGATTTCAAACTAACAAGAGAAGTGTTTGATGAAAAAACTCATATCATCCAACGCAAAGGTGTTTATCCATAAGAACATATCGACAGCCAAGAAAGCTTTGATGAGAAACAATAACCTTTTATAGAAAAATTTCATAGCAGCTTAACAGACGAAAGCATCACACAAAAAGATTGAACATGCACAGACTGTGTGGAAAAACTTTAACTGAAAACACTTGGTGATTATCATGACTTATACCTAAAAACAGATGTTCTCTTTCTTGCAGATGTCTTTCAAACATTCAGAAAAACATGTATGAACACATATAAACTTGAACCTCTACACTATTACACCGCACCTGGTCTGTAATGGGATGCTCTTTTAAAATACACTAAAATAGACTTAGAACTTCTAACAGATTTGGACATGCATCTCTTCATTGAGAAAGGAATGAGAGGTGGAAACAGTATGGTATCAAAAAGACATAGCAAAGCAAACAATCCACACATTGCAGATTATGACCATGACAAAGATGCCAACTACATCATGTATTTTGATGCAAACAACCTATATGGTCATGCAATGAGTCAACCACTTCCATATGGTGGTTTCAAATGGTTAAGTGGTAAAGAAAGCAAACGAGAAAAAGGGAAAGGCCGGATATATGAAGTGGATTTGGAATATCCTAAACACCTACATAAAACACACAACGACTATCCACTTGCACCTGAAAAGCTTGCAGTGAAAAAAGAATGGCTTTCAGATTATCAAACAGACTTAATTGACAACGACAGCGTGTTTAACACTGAAAAGCTAGTGCCTAATCTTATGGACAAGAAGAAATATGTAGTTCATTAAAAAACCTACAGCTTTACCTGAAATTGGGCATGAAGATAAACACAGTCCACAGAATATTAGAATTTGATGAAAAGCCTACATTCGTCTTAATACAGAACTTCGTAAAAAGGCTAGGTCAGCATTTGCTAAAGATTTCCATAAATTAATGAACAACTCTGTGTTTGGTAAGACAATGGAAAATCCTCGTAAAAGAGTAATCATAAAACTTGTTAGAACAGACGGCACACAAAATGAAAGCTTACGAACGATAATAGCCAAACCAAACTTCAACAGACGTGTGAAATTTTTTGATGAAATGTCAGCAATACACTTAAACAAAACAAAAATAACACTAAAGAAACCAATATATGTAGGGTTCTCTGTCTTAGACCTATCAAAGCACCATATGTACGACTGGTATTACAACACGCTGAAAAAGAAGTACGGTGAGAACTACACCCTGCTTTACACCGATACTGACAGCTTGCTTTTGGACATCAAAACCAAAGATGCTTACAAAGATATGTCTGATATGAAAGATGAAAATGACTTCTCTGATTATCCAAAAGAACACCAACTACATGATGAAACAAACAAGAAAGTCATAGGAAAATTAAAAGATGAATGTTCTGGTGTTGCAATAGCTGAATATATAGGTTTGCGTCCTAAACTATACTCCCTAATGAGAGCAGATGAACAGGTAATCAAAAAAGCAAAGGGTGTAAGAAAATATGTTATCAAGAAGCAAATCAACTTTGAAAACTATAAAGACGCACTATTCAACAAACTAAAGTACACACACTCAATGAACATGTTACGTTCCATGCAACACATCATCTATGGACTAAACGTAAACAAAACAACACTTTCTCCACTCGACACAAAAAGATATATAGCACCAGGAATTACGACATACGCATATGGGTATCAGCCGGAACAATAAGCAATTCCTCTTTGACAAACCTCTCTGTAGTGCAGGTGGTTTAAAATAATGCACTCTTATACCTTATGTAATCATATGGTAATCAGTCTTGTGTATATCAACACTCCGTATAGGGTCTGTAGCTCGTCTTCTACTACCACCTTCTTGTTCACCTGGTTGATATAAATACCTCACACTAGCTGTAAGACAAATGGGTGCATCAACTTTTCTTGTTTTAACAAGAGCAGGTTTTTTCGTCTCCTTATTTAACGCTTTAACAACATCTGGCAACCTTTTCACCCATTCTCTATTTCTTTTTTGTGTATCAATCTCTTTTGCATACTGATAACTAAACGACCTCTCAGCTCAAGTTCTATTGAACCTTTAAACCACAACTTGGTCTCTATGTATATCCCTTCTACCTCTCCTTATTCGCACTTTATGTTTTTCCAACAGCTGTGTGACTGCACCCATAAATTCTCTACCTAGGTCAACTTGCAATAGCTTTGGATATTTTAAATGTCTCTTATAAATCTTCTCAAATGCTTTAGCTACTTCTTTACTATCTTTCGATGTAAGTGGCTCTGCTTCTTTATACCTAGACCCAACATCAACTAACGTCAAAGCATATTTATATGTTTTGTTTCCAACTCTGTCATGCGGTACAAACAGTAAATCTGCCTGATGTACTTCATTCTTTGCAGTTACATCAAATCTTGGTCTAATAATCTTCTTTGGTGCAAGCAAGAAAATTTGCCACACTGCTCGCTTCTTTAAAAAGTTTAATGCTTGTTTATGACTTACCTTAGCTTCTTTTGCTAACTTATTTACGGCTGATTGTCCTCTCCAGAAACCTTTAGGACTGTAGTATATCTTTTACATTTATTCATATTTAAGAGTTTTTGTATACATTAAAAAAACACAACAATGTCATCAAAAGCGATTCAAGAAATCACAACTGATGAATTTGAAAAAAAAAAAACTGCTAAATGAACAAAGTGAGTTTGATACACAGAGATGGACTGATTTGGAAATCAATACAATCTTTAAAATCATTTCTTTCAAAACAGTCGACACAAGCAATGGTGAAACTTTAATTTTAACTCTCAAGGATAATGGTAAAGTATGGTGTCCTCCTCATCTCGCTAAAAAAATTGATGGTAAAGAACCACCTTTTTACATTAGGCCTCTTGGTCTTAAACCTTGTAAGAAAAACAAGAAAAATAAAAACAATCTCTCTATTCTGTTGGTCTGGCGATGGTGTATAAAAATCCCTCAACTTTGGTTCAGGAGGTAAAGCTTCCAACTGTTTTCCAGTCACGTAATAATACTGCTTCATTGCCTGGTCAACATCATCAAATGTCTGTTCTGCGTGATGCTCTTTTTGCATCTGTTCATTTATGAAATCTAATCTCTCTGTTATTTTTTCATTCCACACAGCTTGTGCTGCTTCTAATTGTTCGACTGCTTTATCATGTCTTTCCCTTTCTTCATCACTACTACTCCCCATCTGAGAAAACAAATAATTGCTTCTCGAGAATGCTAATGCATTGACTATTGCCCCACCTACCATCATAGCTACTGCGCTTGCCATTTTTATATATAAGCAAAAAAAAAAAAAAAAATAATTACTTCATAATATCAGCAGGAATTATACCCTGCTTAATCAGCATGTCCCGTGTCGCCATTGCAAGCAATATATCAAAGGACAACATTCCAATATCTCCCATATTGAAATCAACTTTAGGTGCAGGTCTCTTAAACACCTTCCTACCAAGTTTTGAATAACCAACAGTTAATAGTGATTCCACTCCTGCGTGGTATAGCATGTTAGCGATTTGTTTTCCGTCAATTGATGTGGTTGTCATTTTTATTCAGTATTTATAAAAAAAAAATGATTAAAATTCAAAAGGGTCATATTCTTTTGAATCAACTTCAACAGCTCCACTGACTTTTTCAACTTGTTCAACAGATTTGTTTTTGTACATATACAGTACTGCAATACCAATCATGACTACACAAGCTGGTAAATACGTTTTGTAAACATTTATCTTAATCGTATTTTCTACTGTTTTTTTTCTGGTTTGATACTTTCAGGTTTTGTTACTTCCATGACATTCATCTTTTTTGATCTTCTTGCTTCTGCACCTTTTTTTCCTGCTTCAGCACGTTTAGGGTTGTTTGGTTTAACTTCAGGTTTGATAGTCATTTCAGGTTGACTGTCTTCTGATTTAACAGTTTCATTCATCTTCTTTTATAGTATGGTCTAAAATTTCTTTTTTACTAAAATCTATATGCCTTGCTGTCGTTAACATAGCAGTAAAAGGAGCTAAATACATCCCATATTTATAAAGCATCTCACAACAAACATTAGTCAAAGCGTGGTTGATAAACGGGTCTTCCTCTAAATCTTCTATAAGCTTTGGTGGATTCACAACATTGAAATACTTAGATACACCAGTCACAAACAAGCTAATGAAAGAATTCCCCAATGTCTTTGTCATACTTGCACCAACCGTGCTTCATAACTACAGTAAAGCTAGTAAAGCCTATTGATTTGTTCAGCAGACATTTCATCTATGTCGGAGAGTTGATATTCACGACCTAAATACTGCTTGCTACCACCTCCAGCAAACACCCAACTGATATATTTACACAGACAGATACAATTGCTATTATTTCTATTAGCGTTGCTTTTTTATCTATAAGCTTTACTAAATTTTGTAAGCATTGTTAATAGCATTGCTAACAGCATGGTTAATTTTCTTGATATTTTTCACATATTTTTTGCATTGCTACATTGCTTATAGCTTTGCTAATAATAATGCTGCTAATCAACAAGCCAATACCCAGTAGTTTGGTCGGTTTTCAATATCAACTTTTGATGCTTAACTTTCGATAATTCATCTTTTATCCTTTGCCTCTCTTCCAGGGTCGGAATGACATCATTCTCTCGTAGACAGTTTTCAAAACTATCTCTATCTTTAGTGTAGAACATACACAACCACTTGGTCTGGTCTTTCAAATCCTTCAACACAGAATCATATCTCTGTGAAATCACCCAAACTGATTTTTCCGCATGTATGCCAGAGAAAGCCAACTCTGACAGCATGTCTTTTTTCTTCGTTAATTCTTATGTAGCACTACAATCATCAATGATGCATAGTGTAGGAGAACCACCATATTTACTGAAAAACATTCTTAATAGTTCTTGTAATTTCTGTTCACCATTGATAACCGGATTTACAATTATAACATTCTTATTGAGTTTATCTCCGTATGATGACATGTTTTTTCTTTTTAGGCAAAAATATTTTTTTTCGAAAATAAATAAAATAATGGCTGAAGGTGGAATAGATTTTCACAACCCTGAATATGACAGAGACGATTATGATTACACTGATGATTTACCACTCGTTCCGAATGAACCAGTTGATGATGTTTTGAATACAAGTGCGCATCTTGAAGACTTGAGAGGTCAAATAAGAGAAAGTACACTTGAACAACAGAAAAAAAAAGACTTGTTGATGGATTTTATGATGCAGTAAAAGAGCGATATAAAATTACACCTAATGAGCATGATTTAAAACAGTTTAAAGTATCGGAAGATGGGAAAACATTGTTGGTGGTTGTTGGTGATATAGAAATTAACATGATGGCGAAAAGAGGTGGAACTACTTTTCGCAGTCTTGATTCTTTAGCTAGAGACTATACCAAAAGGTCTGGTGAAAAACGAGGTGGAGCGGCAACAATAAGAACAGAACAACAGAATACATTGATAGAAAATACACAATTACTTGAGGAAACCAGAAACAAAATTGAGGAAATACCTATGCAAGACCTTTCTTCACTGCAAGAAATACAAGATTTAACAAACATAGTGGATGAAGTTGAAGCTGCAGTTAAAACTCTGGAAACAGAGTTCTGGGATGTAGAGGAACGTAGTGATGGACAAACTCAAACAGATATGACAAAGCGAGAAATGGATGGTATATTGAAAGCAATGACTAGTGTGAAAGCGGAAATCGCTAATGAGTTGGTAAAACTTAATGAAACAAATAAAGAGTTAGCACAGGAAAATGAAAAGCTTGCTAATACAGAGGATGAGGATACAAGGAAAAACATTCAATCAAGAATATCTGATTTAGAATCAGAGAGGAGTGCAAGATTGGAAGTGATAAATGTTAACAAAGAAAAACTGAGGAGTCAGGTTAATAGGATTAAGGAGACCATAAATAAGATTTTGAAAGAAGATACAACTCTTGGTCAGAGGTTGAGAACATTATTCAGAGAACAAGGTATAACCATTGTCAGTATTTTGACTGCTATTAGTATGATTATTGGTGTTATTGTTGAAGCTGTTCTTCCTTCTGGTGGAGCAGCAGCAACACCACCCCGAAGTAAATCAACATCAGATGCAAAGGACTGGGTAAAAAAACAACTTTCCAATCTTGGAAAACTATTAGCTAGTCTTGCTTGAAAAGCTGCAACCGCTTTACCAGGTGTGATTGGTTCTATTGTGTCGTGGTTGTTATCAACAACTGGCAAATGTGTCAACTGGTTTGGTGAACATTTATGGGCATTGGTTGTTCTTGTTGTTGGGTTGTTGTATGCACTGCTAAGGAGTATTTTCATAAATAGATAAAGCAACAAGACATACTGCTATGCTACCAACGATTAATGCTGTTTTATTATCTTAATATTGAATTGCTATTTTTTCTGGTGACATAACAGGGGTAACTACAGGTGAATGGGTAGTATGGTGTACAATGATACTAGATGGTTTTGTATTAACGGTATGAGGTTGAATAGCAAAAGCATCAAGTAGATATGCATGTTGTTTCACATATGAATTAAAGAATCCTGGTATATTAGCAGCTTTGTTTACCCAATCTTTTGGAAGGTAATGTTGATTTGCGTAAGATGTAATTTTCTTATAATCTTCAGGGCTGACTTGTGCTGATTGTGTTTGCTTTGTCGGAGTTCCTTTTACTTCTACATTTTATTTTGGTGGGATGGGTTTAGCGTTCACACCATTATTCAAACCAAGCTCTTGATTATCAGTAGCTGCAATAATCTTATTGTTATAATCTTGGATTGTTCCGATTCGTAATTCCATATTGCTTGGGGACATATACAACCCGATTCCGTAAACATAGTCAACTTTACTACGAGCATATTTGAGTGTGTTTTGATATCTCGAAATTTGACTTAGTAAATCTACAGGGCTATTGATAGCATCCTCAACGTTTGCGAGAAATTGTTTCTGAGCATCAAAAGCTGTTCCTGTTCCGAGGATATCTGTTCTTGTTTGAGATTGTGAACCAAGGATAGCCCAACAAAAAGTTCTTATAGATTCGTTAATCCGTTCAACACCCGCTCTTGTAAAACCTAATGAAGAATCAAGGATAAATGTTGTCCACACATTCTTAACAGCGTCTGCTTGTTGAAGGTAATCAATGTGAACTTTAGCAGGCGGAAGATATTCACATGATGAAACACCACATTTCCTTCCTCCTGAAACTTCAGGTCCAAATGTCATTTTTGATAAATCATAATTTGACGATGTGCTACTTGCAATGTGTTGAGGAGAATTGCCATGTCTGAAATCTGTTCTTTTCCAAGCAGTATAACTGGTTGTGTAGATTACTCCAAGACCAACACCACTAGGAAATAATTTTTGTCTCCAGTCTGCGTTAGGGTCTACATTAAACTCTTTGCATATTCTTTCATAAGCACCACTGTCATAGCTGTTTTGAAAGGCATTCCAACTTTTATCTTGTGGTAAGGCAATGCCTAATTCAAACAATATTCGTCTTGTTTGATAGTAAACGTGGAATAAGAATAGTGAGCCAGTCATAGCACCAGCTTTTAAATGGTTGTTGTAATCGACACCACATCCTGTAGTGGCACACCATATTGCAAAGTTTAGTTGATTTTGCCAGAATGATAACCAATCTTTGTTCCATCGTTGTACTATTTCTTTTGATGATACTTTTGTTAGTAGGTAGTTTTCGAATATATTTGGGAAGTCTACTTGGAAGCTTTTTCCGTCGGATGAACTTATTATGGATTGTTTTATGATGTTTATTGATTTGTTGTTAAAAACACAGGCGTGTTGATAGTGAGCTGCATCGCTATATTTGAATTCTTTTTGTACTGACATTTTTATTTTATGATTTATAAAAAAAATGTATCATACAATTTCAAACATTGATAACACTATCTATTTGGAACAGTATATTGATAACAGAGAAGGGAACAAACGGATTGGACTGAAAAGTTTCACATATACACTGGGTTGGTATAATGTTGTTAATGAATATGTGCAAAAGGGTAAAGAGAGACCTCATTATATTCAGGATGGGTACTTTAGTTTTCAACAGATTGTAGAATTATTTCACAATTTAAACATTTCATTGTCTGTGAATGAAACTAATGGTATTATATCATTTATTACTGATAATGAACTCAAAATAAGTAAAGGACTCAAGTTGATGCTAGGGTTTGGTAAAAGAATATTTGAAGCAAATACTACTCATTTTTGTAATAAATGTCTTGATTTTGCAACAGTAAAGTCACTATACATCCATCTGGAGCAATTAAACACATCAAAGAACTATTTCAATGGGATGCCAAGCACAATATTAGCAATTGAAAGTAAAGCGTATGGTGATATTGTGTCTGTAATATTTGAGCATCCAGAACTTAAACAGTTGTCCAATGGGACAATAACGGAATTTGAAATAACAGTTAGAGATGAAAATGGTAGTAAAATTGACACTCACGACCTACCTATGAGTGTTGTTTTTGAAATAATTTAGTTTTTTATCCATATATATAAAAAAGAGTATCTTCGGAATCAAAAATCATAAAAGAAACGACGAACTTGAAGTCTTAACACAACATGTCCGTGATTTGCATAAGCGAGTGAGACCAATTACAGGTTTAGAGCAGAAGATTTCAGAATTTCAGCAAAGAGTTCATGAAAGTAGAAGCGTTTTGTTTCAACAAATAAATACACAGGTAGATAGGCATAATGAACTTCGAGAAAATATAAAAGAAAAGGCAATAAACAATAGTTTATTACGAAATAGCATTAAAAATATGAAAGTGGTAATTTCAATATTTGCAGAAAGTAAAAGGGCTCTGGTTGAAAATGAAGTGTTATCTTTTGGGAATGGTGGTAGAGAAGACGGTGCTGGTTATGTAATGATGCGTCGTGGTCAGATTTTAGGAATGGGTCTTGCAAGTAAAAGACAGAGTGGTAAAGTGACAGTTGGGATTTTTGTAGATGAAAAGATATTGACAGGTTGTAATAACACTTAATACCACTCCAAGAAAACATGATAATTTTGATACACCTTTTATTATTGAGGCTGGGAGTGTAATTAATTTTGTATGTAAGACGGGGAACGCAACAACAGAAAATCCAGTTGCTTCGTTGTTAATTGAAATGCTTTAATTTTTTTGTCTGTACTAATAAAATATGAAACAACAATCAGCACCGCTATACCCTGAGTTGCCAGTTGAAGATGGGCAGAATTATAGATTACAGAAAATATTAGAAATTGAGCAGACATTAAGTAAGGAAAGAGATAATAGGCAGTCAATGTATAAGAAATATAAAAGGAGTATAAATGCCACAGATGGAGTTGATACAACTCTCATTTCTGGGAGCGTGATCTTGGGTGGCATTTGAATTGCAATGCCTTTGTTGTTGCCATTAGAAATTGCCGCAATAGTTTGTGGTGTGGCGGGGGTATGTGTAAAGTTTAGTAGAAGAGGATTGCATTCAAAGGCTCAAAAACATTATGAGATAAAGACTTCAGCCGAAGGTAATTTAAACAGTGTGAAAGATTTGATTTCTAAAGCATTGAATAATGGGCAAATATGAGAGCAAGAATTTAAGACGGTTATTTATGAACTTGATAATATAATAATCTCAAAGATAAGACTCGCTCAAAACAGTCAGATATAAGTGAAGTAGAAAAGCAAAAGTTAATAGCAGAGGGAAAGGCACAGGCATTAAGTGCAATTCAAAAAAAGATAAAAGACACATAATGTTGTTTAATAAGTTTGTATTTGTAAATAACCCACCGCCAGGTTATCTACCTGTACATATAATCCACATTATCTACACATTTTAAATTTCCCACCCAAAGTTGCACGCGTGGTTCTTTTTGTATATGAAAGATATATATATTGAAATAATTTATTGATTATTACACTGTAATCTTATCACTAGTTATCGGGTTGACAAAACAAACAAGTAAAACTTATCTACAAACCCTGGATACTACGACATACTTGTGTCGCAGTATTGTCGGGGGATATTGTTATTTTTGAGGTCTATACCCTATTTTGGGTTAAAAAATTGATTTTATGTCGCAGTACCGGCTATTTACATATATATCCATGGAAAAACCGGAAAGGACCTAAAAAATGCATATAAAGCATTTTTATCACCCAACAATGTTGCAAATGAAGCATTTCTATTTCGTGGTAAAGGGCTATTCGGTTTGCGTTAAAATTTATAAACTAAGCCTTAAGATCAATCAATTTCTACTTCAACTGAATTCAAAATTGTTGCCTGCATACCTTTTACTTTCAAAAGAATCGCATCTTAGGAAAACCTTGTGTGCACTCTAGATGTCAATTTTACGCTTCAAATGAATTGATAGAATGTTTATCCACGTAATATTTTGGCCAAGTCAGAGTTAAGGTCAATTCGCGTCAAAAAAACTAGGCCAGGGGGTTGATTTTTATCATATGTGCACTCTAGATGACTCATTCCCCCCAAATAGATTGATTATTGCTCAGAATGTTTGTCCCAACAAGATATTGACCAAGGTCTAGTTTTGGTCACAAACTAGCTCACTATGTCAAAGCTGAGAAATAACCTCCTGCGCACTCTTGGGTCCAAATTTGACTTGAGTTAATTGATGTCTGGTCAGAATGTTTGTGCCCATGTTATCTTTTCCAAGTATGACTTTGGGTCACGTCAATCAAAAACAAGATCACTAGGTCTAATCTTAGAAATACACAGTTCACACTCAAGAGATCTTATTTTTGACTGAATAAATCTGATATTTATCAGAAAGTCTATTTTTAAATGTCTTAACCGTGTTCACAATCGGGTAACTGTGGGTAAAAACTAGGTCAAATTTAGAAAACTCTAGAGGCCGCATTTTGCTCAATTAACGTGAAATGTTTGACTCAATTAAAATATCTGTCAAGTTTTATATTGGGTCTCACGGGGTCAAAAACTAGGTCAATCGGTCTGAAAAAAAAAAAAAAAAAAAAAAAAAAAAAAACGTTTCCAATGTACGTAATGCCTTTCATGCCCATATACCTTGAAACTTTGTTAGATTGTTCGTTATTGCATACTCAGACAAGATTTGTTAAATAGTCACATTTGGTAAAATTTGGTCAATGTTGCAATTTTACTTCTGCAGTCATCGACCCTGGTGAGTGCTTCAGGGCAAATGGCCATCTTTTTATAAATGAAACACTCATTTATGAAGGTTTTGGGGTACATTCCTGAAGTATTGTCCTTATTTTCAATTGATAAAAAAACTTAATAAAATTAACTCCGATGATATTTGTTACATATGCCGCTGCCAAATCCTAGTTGATAGCGAATCGGACTCTCAATCATGAGATCCAGGAGTCGATCGCCAGTTTCAGAAAGTTTCCTTTCCAACATTGTCTCCCACCAATGGCTGAGTATTCCAAAATCGAAGCTGGAGAATTCCAGTAGTTCTGGTGTTAGAAATCCATTGTAGATGCTACAGATGCGGCGATATGAATAAAATATTGTTAAAAGAGGCGTTATATCCGTTTTTAAATAAGCAACAATCATATATTTTTGATATAGTAAGACATAAATTATATATTATTTGCCATAGTCTCAAAACTACGATCACTGTGGAATTATGAAGTGACCTCCAGCGGGGCTACTCTACTAAGATTAGAAATCCATCCAAAAATCGTTGGAGAAAAAAAGAAAAAGAAAAAATAAAAACGCGCCTTCATAGAACATTTGCCAAGGAAAATGGCCTTCGAGCACATGTTCATATCTTAAAACATCGACATATATCATATTTAAGTGTACATAATGTTTACTAACAAGAGCTGAGCACCTTATATCACATTAGTGTAAACAATGCTATGTGATAATAAGTACTTTCTACAAATATATAGTGATATATTGCAATTTAGAATATCATGATTTGTTTTAAATCCGATGCCTCATACAAACGAAACTATTTTGTTATTAGTTTGAAAACTCATCAAGATCCTTCCATATCCGTATATATGTGTATTTATGTAAGCAAAATATTTTTCAAACACGGAATGTTAAGAAAGAGCATTGCTGATTTTGTTGTTGATGTCGTTTTTTGTATTAATCAAATTTGTATCCTGCTATTCCTCACCCACGCATCATAGTGATCATAGTGGCCATATTTGTTTTCATTTTTCTATCTGAATAAAGGCAAAATAAATAAAATTAAAACTGGTCCAAGTTTTGTTAAAGTAGAATTTTAAAAAGTGTATGACACGCGTCAGGGAGTTTACCAACCAACACTAGAATTTGTATTAAATTTATTTAAATAACAATTATATATAGACAGTTAAGTGAACTATTTTATATGACCTTTTGACTAGGCTAATGTTTGTAGAAATACATGTGGATGAATAGCGATTACAACTGTGAAAAAGTTTAGTTTTGTTTCAAGAAGGGGTCCAAAAGTTAGTCACATTAGAATTTTTAACAGTAAAAGAACGGGTTCGGTATTTGTCCAGCTAAATGTTATGGACAATGATCGAGCTGCAACCATATCGGATCCAGATTTCTGGCCGGAAGAAATTACATGCAGGCCTTGGCTAACTTTTAGTCAATACAGGCGTAAATTTGGGTTGTATCATGATCGACGCGATCAATATCGTACGTCCTACGAAAATCGTAGGGCTTAATTTGATGGACATGACGATAAACGTAGCCATTATCGCATGTCGTACGAAGATCGTAGGTCCGAATTCGATAGAAATGACGATCAACATGGTCAGTATCGCACGACGCACGAAAATCGTAGGTCTGGTTTTGACGATCAACGCGGTCAATTTCGATCATCGTATGACGACTACGACGCTAATGAAAATAATTGCATATGTATATGCATTTGACTTAATTCTAGGATCGAATTTCTCTCCGGCCCTATGGCAGCCGCGGCTCCAAATTTTTGCATGCGCGTAGGGACCTCGAATGCCTACCTCTATACCAAGTTTGAGCTAAATCAGTTCCATAGGGGCGGAGCTAGGTCTTAACCCAAATCCGCAACTACAGCGAAATCCGCCATAGGGGCGGAGCAAGATCGATCCAAAAAATGTTCGATCCTAGAATTGGGTCAAATGCATATACACAGAGAGCAGGTTGGGTTTGGACCTTGCTCCGCCCCTATGGCTCCGATTGAGTTCATACTTCGTACTGAGGTAGCTATTTGAGGTCCCTACAGGCATGCAAAAAATCGGAGCCCCAGCTGCCATAGGGCCTGAAAAAAGTTCGATCCTAATTGGGGGTAAAATGGCGGATTTTGCTTTAGTTGCGGATTTGGGTTTGGACCTAGCTACACCCCTATGGAACCGATTGAGCTCAAACTTGGTATGGAGTTAGGCATTCGAGGTCCCTACGCGCATGCACAAAATTGGAGCTGCGGCTGCCATTGGGCCGGAGAAAAGTTCGATCCTAGAATTGGGTCAAATGCATAAACACAAAGAGCAGGTTGGGTTTGGACCTTGCTCCGCCCCTATGGCTCCGATTGAGCTCAAATTTGGTACTGAGGTAGCCATTTGAGGTCCCTACAGGCATGCAAAAAATCGGAGCCCCAGCTGCCATAGGGCCGGAAAAAAGTTCGATCCTAATTGGGGGTAAAATGGCGGATTTCGCTGTAGTTGCGAATTTGGGTTTTGACCTAGCTCCGCCCCTATGGAACCGATTGAGCTCAAACTTGGTATGGACGTAGGCATTCGAGGTCCCTACGCACGTGCAAAAAATTGGAGCCGCGGCTGCCATAGGGCCGGAGAAAAGTTCGATCCTAGAATTGGGTCAAATGCATATACACAAAGAGCAGGTTGGGTTTGGACCTTGCTCAACCCCTATGGCTCCGATTGAGCTCAAATTTGGTACTGAGGTAGCCATTTGAGGTCCCTACAGGCATGCAAAAAATCGGAGCCCCATTTGCTATAGGGCCGGAAAAAAGTTCGATCCGAATTAGGGGTAAAATGGCGGATTTCGCTGTAGTTGCGAATTTGGGTTTGGACCTAGCTCCGCCCCTATGGAACCGATTGAGCTCAAACTTGGTATGGACGTAGGCATTCGAGGTTCCTACGCACATGCAAAAAATTGGAGCCGCGGCTGCCATAGGGCCGGAGAAAAGTTCGATCCTAGAATTGGGTCAAATGCATATACACAAAGAGCAGGTTGGGTTTGGACCTTGCTCCCCCCCTCTGGCTCCGATTGAGCTCAAATTTGGTACTGAGGTAACGATTTGAGGTCCCTACAGGCATGCAAAAAATCGGAGCCCCAGCTGCCATAGGGCCGGAAAAAAGTTCGATCCTAATTGGGGGTAAAATGGCGGATTTCGCTGTAGTTGCGAATTTGGGTTTGGACCTAGCTCCGCCCCTATGGAACCGATTGAGCTCAAACTTGGTATGGAC